>CM024754.1:20582669-20691159 GCA_014218235.1 Colocasia esculenta | reverse complement strand
TGTATAATAACATACATTATCATAGGGCCCAATATTGAACTCAACTAATCTTTTATTCAATATCACTCATTGTATTCCAAATGGATACTATTACAAGACTAAGACTAAAAAAAAACAAAAGTACATAATACCTCACTTTCTACTACATTGTTCTAACACTCAAAATAAACTAACTATAGATAGACTCATAATTGGAACACTCTTCACTCGGACGCATTCCCATCCTCGTTGCTCTTCCTCTTGAACTTCATAGTCACCTAGATTGGGTAAAAGTAGGATGAGCAAACTAGCCCAGTAGGATTTATATCTCACTGTGCGGGCAATGATATAAGTGATTAACATTTTAGAAATAGGTAAGCACGATGATTGTCATGATAGCATGTACGAATAAAACTCGTTAAAACATGATACTGAAACAAGCTAGATAGAGAGTGTCCTGATAGAGCAAGAATATAACGAGCAATAGGTTGTCAAGAGCGAGGCACGTAACAAGCACGCAAGATATCATGTAAATTGCATAAATGCAGGATGGCCATATCACGCAAGCAAGCAAGCAAGAATGTACGAGCACGATCAAGTAACACTAATCAGCATATAGACACTAATGTACACCAAAGAAAGATCCACCAAGAATGTACACCAGACACGTGTATGTGGTTATTGTATCTATCATTCAACAAGCAAGCAAGACTCCCAGCGCAGATGCAACTCAGGAATCTTTACCCCATGGTTAACAGTATATCTATGACTCGCCATCATTGGGGCTAGATTGGAGCCCTTGGACACACACGTCGTGCCCTATCAGCATCTCATGTAAATTTTAAATGTAGATACCCACAGTCATTAATAATGGCCAATGAAAGTTTCAATAAGTAAGCGTGTGTAATGTCATGTTCATGATGATGATGGGAACAAGTAATAAGTAATTGAACATGATTTTCAATTGGTAACAATGGTCAAGAGATAAATTCGGCATCATAACGGTACGATTTATACTTTAGTTCAATCTTTACATTAATGGCTTTGGTCTAGATTGTAAATCACACTCACCGAGAACAAGAGAGACAAGGAGTGCACGCTATCTCCAGGGAACTTCAATGGTACAACCACTCGTCGGCCATGTGGGAATCTATGTCAGAGGAGATTTACGGAGGCCTTGGTGAAAAGGTCACTATCTACCGATTCGGAATGACCGGTAGAGAGTTTCCAATTTCCCAAGAAAAGGCTGCCTAGATGTGCAAGTGTGTATGATGTATGCGTGTCTCAATTCTCAAACCATCGGTTTCACTTCGCGGAAAGCACCTAACATGATTGCACGAATTGAACAATGCATTAACTACACATGAGTTTTGCAAGATTTTAAGAACAATAATTATCATTTTAAACATGGTAGAATAGAATGGAGAGATTAATCATGAGTTTGCATGAATGGATCATAACATTTAAGGAGCAATTAAATAGCACTCTATAATTAAAGCTTTTAAATGGGTTAATCACTTTTAAGCCATTAAAAAACCACCATGCAATGATCAACCCAAAATGTGAAATCACACACTAATATCATATTAACTAGACTTGGGTATAGCGGTTAGGTTTGGCAAGAAAGTAAGTGGGGTTTTAATGAAAAAATCCTGAAATCGCGACAGGTACTATAAAGGAAAGCGACAGGGCTGTCAGCCCGGGGTAGGTCGCGACAAACCCCAGTAAGGTCGCGACGGGTCGGGGCGAACGCGACAGGGTTTATGTGAAGAACGCGACAGGCGGGGTTCAGATCAGCGCAAGGTCGCGACGAAGCATTTCGTCGCTTCAGAACGCGATGGTCGGTGCTGTCGCGACAAGACCCTCAGAACGCGGCCTATTGGGCCGTCGCCTTCACAGGGTCTGCGCCTGACTCGACAGAGAAAGGACATGTTCTTGGATTGCGGTCCAGATCTGCGTTATATTGACACAAGGTGCTTCTAAAATAGAGATCAATTTGTACAGGTATGAAAAATAACGAAACCAGTTTTAAACTAATCTAACATGCAAGGTGCTTCCAGTAAATCGAATTAGAAAACCCTGATGGTTTCGATAGGCTTTAATCAAGTCAAACACAACGTAGAAGACAAGTGAAACCTGAAGACGTAGTTTCATGCAGCAACCCTCTTACCATGCTTATAACTCTCTAAATAATGAGATTTAGAAAAAACGTTCAACACAAAACCTGACTAGGACACTAGTAGAATAACTTTCATTTTATGAGTTTACTCTAATTCGGTCATGAATCATGTGGACATATTAAAAACGAAACGCCCTAACATGCGCGACTTTGGCAAAACGCTTATAATTCAAAACTACTAATGCAATTTGATGAAACCATTGGAATGAAAGTTAACTTGATGCTCTACACATTGGTATAGGATATGTTAAGGTTTGGCCCGAGAAAACCTACCTTCTGGGGTTTAAGAAGTCTCATTTTTTCAGAAACCCGTGTTCAGACCACTTGGAGGAGAATGCTTACTGCTCTGGTATACCTACATGGAATTTGGGCCATTCCACTTGGGGGTAGAACGTAGACTTGACCCTCTTCTAGGGGTATAACCCTTGCAAGGTTTGGTTTAGGTTTGACGTACCTTTGGTCGACTTCAAGATGACTGTCTGGTGCAGGTCGCAGCAGACTCACGGGGAAGAGATGAGCTTCTTGTGGTCGTTCCACAGCTCCTCAGCCACCAAGAGCTCCTCCACACGACCCCAGCAAGTTCTAAACTCGTCCCTAGGTTTGGGTGAAGAGTATTTAAGCAACCAAGGTGTTTAGGAGTCCTATTGTAACTAGGAAAGCTAGGTTGCGGTTTGACATGTTAGTTTCCTATTTTGAGGATTTCTTCCTCCATTAGAGTGTGTGAGGCTTTAGGAAACATCCCACCATAGTTAGCACGAATTGGGTTGCCAAGAATGCAAGATCTCTTCCCAATTCAACTATAATTACTTCTTTCTAATTTCAGCCTATTTAGAGTTACGAATTTCCATGCATTTTCTAGCTTTATTGGATTTTTGGGCCAATGTTGTCCATTGGCCCAATTATGATAATGGGTCATCAATATATAATGTTGGAAGTCTCTCCAACATTTTTATCTAATTTATGGTTGCATCGTATTTTCGTGTTAACGGTTTTCCGACTTGTTTCCTAATTTAGATAATCGGTCACAATAACTCTTAACCTAGTCCAAATGTTTTTTATTGACCCAAATTTCTTGATGGGTCATATAGGATATTATTTGAAGTCCCGTAATGATTTTTATTTAATTTTCTGACTCATCCGAGTACGTGTGATAATGATTTTCGACTTATTTAGGAATTACGATAATAAGTCGCAAAACACTTTAAACTTGGCTAGTACAATTTTTCTTGGCACAAATTTCTTTGTGGTACATTTAGGAATAATGTGTGGGGTTGATTTATATTTTTACAGAATTTTCCGGCGTGTTTTTAGCACATACGATAATGATACGTATGTTTTAAATACTTGGATATTATGGAAATTATTTATTTCCATTTATTTGAATTTTTATATAACTAAAATTTCCGGGGTGCTACACCCTCCCACTTAAGAGAATTTGGTCCCAAATTCATTGATCATTAATTGGCCTTTTAAGTTATGATCCTTGAGTTGGTTTCAGATTTAATTCCTCTAACTTGTTTAAACATCGTGGATGCCAGTCCAAAATCTACACCTATGGCCACCCGTACTATTCATTGGGTTCCTTCCACTCCCGTTTTCCCTCCACGTTGTTATAACTCCATCTTAATCCTCCAGACGAACTATGGTATCGCTACTAGATTATCCTTTTCAATTTCTCCTTAATGATCTCCCCCACTTAGAAATGTACCAATAAGAAAACATCATAAGATCAGTCTAGGGGTTTAACAATCATACCTCCTTTCGGAAGCTCCGCTTGCGTCATTGCATTCACCCATCCTTGACGCTTTACCACTCCTTGGTTCCTTCCAGCTTGGTCTTTTAGCATGGGACAGTTCGGTATACGATGTTCATGACTCCCACATCGCAGGCAAGCCCCGGCCTTCTTCCAGCACTTGTCCGCTTGGTGCCCAGGCTTGTCGCAAAATTTACAATGTTCCATCGTCGTTTTTTCTTCTACTTTGATCTTTTTCTCCATGCCATGGTCCTTCCATGTGGTTGGCCTTTTGTTGTTGTAGTTATTATTGTTGTTGTTGGGGAAAGTTTCAGTTATATCGACTGCACCCCTTTTTATAAAGGTCAGTTTTGAGATGTCCTTCCCCCTCATGCCTTCCACCTTAGCCACATTGTCTTCTACCAATTGAGCTCTTTGGACCATCTCAGTGTAAGTTTGAATGTTATGAGGTCCGAGCTTCTCGATGAACATGGGCCTGAGCCCGTCCATGAAACGGTTAGCCTTTAATCTTTCCGTTCCCACCAGATGTGGGGCATACACAGACAGACGTGCGAACTGAGCCTCATACTCAGCCACGGACATCCCTTTCTATTTTAGTGCGGCAAACTCCGCTGCCTTCTTCTCGACTCTCTCAGAGAATACTTTCCCCGGAATATCTCGAGGAATTCGGCCCACTCCAGTTCGCCAACATTAGGCAGGTGGGCGGATGTGGCCTTCCACCATGCTCGGGCATCCATGGTAAATTGAAAAGTGGCCAGTACTACTTTCTCCCTATTGGTGCATTGCATTACTTGGAAGATCCTTTCTATTTCTTCATGCCAATTTTCTGCTTCATCTGGGTCAGGGGATCCAGAGAAACGGGAGGGTTTAAACTCCTAAAATTCCGATGCAGATCACCGGCTCCATTCCTTGCAGCTCCAGCCTGATTTCCATCCTGAACTACTTTTGTAATGCCTGGGTCAGTCCGGCCACGTTTTCTTGCATAACTTGCCACTGATTACGAGCCATTGCAGTTGAGTGTAATAATTATGAGGGTTCCCAGAAAAGGATGGAAACACCATTAATGTCTCTAGATACATTATCAGAGTCAATGGGTAGGAGTGTCACGCCCCGATATTTAGCAGCGGAATAAATACCGGGGGACGTGAACGATACAAACAGACGTATCACAGTTGAATAACGCAGAATCACAATTACATATAACCACACATTTTAGACCATAAAATGTCATCAAAGTACTCTTTATTCCATTCAATTCACTAGTTACAACCTTACATAAGAAGGACTCACTGAAAAGAGTTCATTATTCAAATAAAAATGTTTCTCTAATACATTGACTACTCATATGTCTATTTCTAAACTGTCAACTATTCATATACGGGTGCTCATCACTCTTGCCCTGCCCCATCCGACTCCTCTGGTTCCTCATCACTACCTGAAAAGGGCAGGATGATAGGGGTGAGCGAACTAGCTCAGTAGGATTTACATCTCAATATTGTGCGGGCACTAATATACATGATTAACATTTTAAATAGGCAGATATGCACATGAATATGATGACAATGCATGCTTTTCTAACAGGTTGAACAGAGAAGAACGGATGACATATCAAATCAAATATCGAATTGCATATACAATGGACATATTTCAAGAGTAGAATCATATCAAAAGAGATTGGCCATATTCAAAAGATATCATGTATTCACATGAACAGACGTATCATATCAAATCTTATCATATCAGATCAAATCAACTTATCATATCAAACGAAGGCACATTCTCACAAATCTTGCTTATTGTTTGTGCTATGCCAAGCACCAGAAGTCCATACTCCCGCGTTTAATAAGTACGTTGGGGCGCTCCTCCCCAGGACCGGACCAGGCCCCTTTTTTTGCACAGGCATTGGATCAAATTTGGACCGGAGTCCCACGTTGTGCCGAACAAACAGATTCATATTATGGCCACAGAGTTTCAATGACAAGCTCATAGTAAAAGAACATGATCATTCATAGAGTCAAGGTATGACAATAGCTCAAGAGAACAAGGCAGGATAACGACGTATCTTATGTTTCATAATTCATTAATGTCTTGACATGAGGATGTTTCAAAAGACGATCATATGCAGAACATGTGCTCTCAATTTCCCCAAGGAGGGTGTGCCTATTCGTGCAAAAGTGTAAGTGATGAGTCATAGATTTTTCCTAACAGGTATGCAATTGACAAATAATTAATTGAACACCGGAAAGCATGTAACTATTGAAACTCATATGCAAATCATTACATTAACACCACTAACAAGCCCATACTAACATGTATTCATCCCCACATTCATATCATATTCTTATCTTATCAATTGATAATAAGCAAGATCACAAGATAACCCAATGGACATAAGATCAATCACAATTACACATTAGAATCGTATTCATATCATTACTATTTTTCAATGGGTTGATTTATTTTAGGTCCATGCATACTATATAACATCATGCACATGCTAGTAGACATCATGAAATGATCAGACCCAAAATATGTAATTTTTTGTAAGGGTAGTGTAGACACACCCTTACTGGTGTCGACACAATGCTTCAAACACAAGACAAAAATAATGCCAAAACTGGTCAAGTAGTGTCGACACTAGATCAAGTAGTGTCGACACTAGAGACAGCTTCCAGAAAACCTTCTAGCCAATATGGGACAGTGTGTCGACACTAGATCAGGTAGTGTCGACACTAGATCAGCTCCCAGAAACTTTCTGGGTCAATCTGGGACAGTGTGTCGACACTAGATCAGGTAGTGTCGACACTAGAGACCTTCCCAGAACACCTTTGGAGCTGTTTTGGGACAGTGTGTCGACACTAGATCAAGTAGTGTCGACACTAGTGGCCCTTACAGACAAAAAACCATATAAGTCAAGTGTAACCAGAAAACACGTCTCATGCAGCGATTCACTTTCCCCTCTTATAACTCTCTAACGAATGACATTTAGACAAAATGTTCGACACAAAAGATGATGAGGACAACTAGTAGAAGAACTTTGATGTTGGGGGTTTGATTAATTCGGTCTCGATCTGAGAAAACATATGAAGAATATAAAGCTAAGTGTAGCCCGAAATCGCAGTATCATGCAGCGACTTATTTCGAAGCTTATAACTCTCTAACGAAAGACGTTTGGATAAAATGTCAACATGACAGATGATCGGGACTACAAGTAGAAGAACTTTCATGAAGAAAGTTTGGCTAATTCGGTCTTGAATCATATGCATGATATGAAGAACGAGAAAAGCCCTAACTGTGCGCGACTTAGGGAAAAACTACGAATACACAATGTATACTCCATGAAAATTAGTCAACCAAGTGAAAATGATCCTAGACTTGAAAATATACATGATGGTGTTGGTTTTCTTTAATCTTGGCCCGAGAACACCTACCTTTGAATGCTAAGAACTCTCTGCAGATTTCTGGGTTGATGCAGAGCGAGGTTGAGGAAGAGCACGTTTTCCCCAGCCGTTCTCCTCTTCCCCAGCGCTCCAAACTTGCTGCTCACGACCCTAACTTGTTGCTAAACCTTCCCCAAGAGTTTAAGGACGAGTTCTTATAGATTTAGGGTGTACCAACAAGTCCTAACGGGACTAGGAAAGGGCTGTGAATTCTGTTTCCTAGTTTCCAAGAAATCTGGGATTCTCACCCAAAGGAGGTAGCAACGGTTAGGAAACCACCAATTTGGGGTTGGGTTCGGTTTTGGCTTACCATACATGACTAATCACCCATATTTTAACCCTAAATTGCCCCCTAATTACTGCATAATTGCATACACGAATTTCTGGGTATTTCCTTGTCCCAACTTTTATCCTGGGCCAAATGTACTCCATTGGCCAATCTTGTTAATGGGTTATTAATACATAATGTTGTGAGTCTCTCCAACATGTTTTTTAATTTATGGTTGGGTTATTTTCCGTGTTACAATTTCCATTATGTGTTTCTCTTGTACGATAATGGTACGTAAGTTTTATCGTTTCAATTAATCACGTAATTTCTTTATTCTCCTTTAATTCTAAATCACTAAATTTCCGGGGTGTTACATCCCCACTTAAGAAAATTTGGTCCTCAAATTTACACATAATGATGTAGTTCGTACCTGAGAATAGTTCTGGGTGGTTTTTCTTCATTCTGTCCTCTGTTTCCCAGGTAGCGTTAGTAACTCCGTCTCGACTCCATTGGACCTTCACCATAGGTATGGTACGATTCCTGAGTCGTTGAATCTTCCATCCAGCAGTTTGATCGGCTTTCTTCATAGGTCAGATCCTCCCGAATCTCCAAGTCCTCATGGTGATTACGTGGTCGGCATTGAATAAGTACTTCCTCAGCATGGATATGTGGAACACATTATGCACGTTCGCCAGCTGGGGAGGTAGTGCAAGTCTATACGCCACTGACCAATCCTTTCCAGAATTTCAAATGGCCCTATGAATCTGGGACTCAACTTCCCTTTGATCCCAAATCTTTGTATTCCCCTTGAAGGTGAGACCTTCAAGAAAACATGTTCGCCAACCTGAAATTCAGTTCTCTCCTTCTCTTGTCTGCATAACTCTTCTGCCTAGATTGTGCTATCTTTAGACGTTCGCGGACAACTTGAACCTTTCTGACAGTCGCCTCAATTAAGTCGGGTCCAACCCATTGGTTCTCCCCAACCTCTTCCCAACAAAGGGGTGATCTGCAACTCCTGCCATATAAGGCTTCAACGGTGCCATCTTGATACTTGCCTGATAGCTGTTGTTATATGCAAACTCCATCAGGTACAACTGATCATCCCATCGACCTCAAAAATCTAGCACCAGAGCACGAAGCATATCTTCCACAATTTGATTGGTCCTTTCAGTTGTCCATCAGTCTGAGGATGGAAGGCAGTACTAAAGTTTAGTTTAGTACCCATTGCTGCTTGTAAACCCTTCCAAAAATGTGAAGTAAATCTAGGTCCCGATCCGATATTATGTTAGATGGAACCCCATGCAATCTGACTACTTCCTTAACATATAGTGCAGCCAATACATCCACTGACCATGTACTCTTGATCGGCAAGAAGTGAGCCGACTTAGTCAATCGATCAACTATTACCCAAATTGCATCCATACCACCTCTAGTCTTGGGCAATCCCATGATAAAGTCCATACCGATGCTATCCCACTTCCATTCTGGGATTTCTAGTGGTAGCAGTCCACCAGCTGTACGGAAATGCTCGGCCTTGACTTTCATGCATGTTAAACAGTATGACACATGATCGGCCACATCCCTCTTCATGTTTGGCCACCAGTACGACCTTTTTAAGTCTTGGTACATCTTTGTTGATCCTGGATGAATCGTGTACTTGGACTGGTGAGCTTCATTTAGTAACCTCTTCTTGAGTTCTCCATGATCAGGGACACATGTTCTACTCGGAATAATAATCTTCCTTCAGCTGATAGAGTAAAGTCAGGTCTTTGCTCTAGCTTCTCCCTGATCTCAACTAAGAATGGATCCTCTCCCTGTTTCTCCTTGATTTCGGTCAGTAGATCGGATTGTATCTGGAGATTTGAAATCATTACTTGTTTTTCCTTCTTTCCCACGTCTATGTTCAAACTTTCAAATTGCTCCAGTAACTTCCATTCGCCCAGCATCATACTAGCTAGCATAGCTCCTGGTTGTCTACTTAGAGCGTCTGCCACTACATTGGCTTTCCCAGGGTGATATTGAATGGAAAAGTCAAAGTCCTTAAGGTACTCTAACCACCTTCTTTGTCTCATGTTAAGCTCCTTCTGTGAGAACAAGTATTTCAAACTCTTGTGGTCAGAAAAGACTTTAAATTGCTCACCATAGATATAATGCCTCCAAATCTTCAAGGCGAATACTACAGCTGCTAACTCCAGGTCATGAACCGGGTAGTTCACTTCGTGGATCTTCAACTGTCTTGAGGCATAAGCTATTACTTTCCTTGTTGCATTAAGACGCATCCCAGACCTGTTCCAGAAGCATCTGAATAAATTTCAAATCCTCCCTCTTCAGTGGGTAAGGCGAGGACAGGAGCAGTAGTCAGACACTTCTTCAAGTTGTTAAAGCTTTCTTCACATTCATTAGTCCACACAAACGGATTTTCCTTCCGGGTCAGCTTGGTCAATGGCACTGCAATCTTTGAGAAATCCTTTATAACCTTCGATAGTATCCAGCTAATCCTAGAAAGCTCCTGATCTCTGTGACGCTTGTCGGTCTCTCCCATTTCAGCACAGCCTCAACCTTTGATGGATCAACAGCGATACCATCCTTGGTTACCACAAGCCCTAAAAAAGATACCTCCTCAAGCCAGAATTCACATTTACTTAGCTTGGCATATAATTTATTCTCCCTTAAAATCTGTAATGAAATCCTCAAATGCTCCTCATGCTCTTCCTTTGTCTTAGAATAGATCAATATATCATCGATGAATACCACCACAAATTTATCAAGATATGGGCGATAAATGCTATTCATCAACTGCATGAAAACTGCAGGGGCATTTGTTAGTCCAAAAGGCATAACAATAAATTCATAATGCCCATACCTGCTTCGGAAGGCTGTCTTGTGAATGTCTTCTCCTTTGATCCTCAATTGATGATAACCGGATCTGAGATCTATTTTAGAGAAGTATCTAGCTCCAGATAATTGATCAAACAACTCATCAATCCTTGGTAGAGGGTATTTGTTCTTGATAGTTAACTGGTTTAGTTGTCTGTAATCTATACATAGCCTCATCGACCCATCTTTCTTCTTGACGAAGAGGACAGGTGCACCCCATGGCGATGTGCTTGGTCGGATGAAACCCTTCTCTAATAGTTCCATCAGTTGCTCTTTTAGTTCCTTTAGTTCTGCGGGGGACATTCTATACAGTGCCCTAGATACTGGTGCTGCTCCAGGAACAACGCGATGGTAAAATCGACCTCTCGCTCAGGAGGAATTCCTGGAAAGTCTTCGGGGAAAACATCAGCGTATTTGCTGACAACATGGATGTCCTCAACTTTGACTTCCTTCTTTGCGATGACAACAGCAGCAAGAAAGGCCATACAACCTTTCCTCATCATCCTTTTGGCTTGTAGTGCAGAGATAAGTGACAATCTCATGCGGTTTCTATCCCCTGTGAACACTAGTTTTGGGTAATGGCTAAAGGTTACCCGACTTCTCCTGCAATTGATACTAGCCCCATGTTCAGACATCCAGTCTGCTCCCAGTATCACATCATACCCCGCCATGTCCATACATATTAAATTTGCTGGTAGGTTTTGGGTTTCAATCAACACTTCGCTGGATGGCATATGGTTTGTAAGATTGGTGCCAGGACCAATCGGGTTGACACAACTATTCCGGATTCATTGGGATGGGTTTCACAGGTAGGGTATCAACAAATGTTTGAGATATAAAGGAATGCGTAGCTCCCGTATCAAAGAGAACATATGCGGGTCGGAAAGAATAGTAAGTGTACCTTCCACGATACCTCCTTCTTCAGCAGCTTCTGGTTCCTGAATAGCTTGCAAGCGGCCTTGCCTCTTCTGTCCATTCGGACGTTTGTCCTGAGGGGCTTGTTCTTTCAATATTGGGCAGTCCGAGATCCTATGGTCACGACTCCACAGCGCAGGCATCTCCCTTGCGCTCTCAGCATTGTTCAGATCGGTGACAGCTTTGTCACAGTGTTTGCACCTTTCTCCCGTCGTCACCACTATCTGCTTCCTAACTCCTTGGCTTTTTATCAGCTGGTTCATTTACCACCGCCACTGGGCCTTTTCTTCCCAATGGTCGGCTGATACCTTCCTGTAGAAGACACTTGCTCCCTTTTCATGGATTTTCCGTAATTTTTCAGCAGTCTCCATGGCATCTTCCAGTAACTGAGCCTTCTTTACCATGTCAGCATAGGTTTGAATGTCCATTGGCGCCAGTTGAGTGATGAACTGGGGCCTCAAGCCATTCAGAAAGTATTTTGCCTTCATCCTTTCTGTCCCAATTAAGTGAACAGCATATCGGGACAGACGAGAGAATGGGCCTCGTACTCGGCCACATTGAGTCCTCTCTGCTTCAAAGCCGCAAATTCGGCTGCTTTCCGCTCCTGGACCCTCTAAGAGAAGTACTTGGTGTTGAATTGCTCAATGAACTGAGCCCATGTCAGTTGTTGGCCATTCAGTGTTGCTTCTACCGATTCCCACCATGCCCTGGCATCCTTTTCCAATTGGAAAGTCGCCAGCAGTACTTTGTTCTGGTCTGTGCATTGCATGACCCTGAATATCCTTTCAATTTCCTTAACCCAGTGTTCAGCAACATCTGGGTCAGTACTCCCTCCAACCTAGGCGGATCCATATTCTGAAAATTTTGATGGAGATCACCGGCTCCGCGGTTACCTCCACCTGGGTGGCTTGCAGTATAGCCTGAGTCAAGTTCTGTATTGTTTGTTGCATGTCCCTATCCGGGCACGTTCAGCGGCCATTGAGGTAATAAGTACCTTCAAATAATAATATAGGTCAGTCATCTAAATATATCACATGTGACTTTTATCCCATGGTTCTACCCAATCTCACATTAGGTACGATAGATTTTGACCGTGTGATCTAGTTTATTCTATGTTCCTATTCCTTTGGACCCTAAGGTTTAGGCTCTGATACCAACTGTCACGCCCCGATATTTAGCAGCGGAATAAATACCGGGGGACGTGAACGATACAAACAGACGTATCACAGTTGAATAACGCAGAATCACAATACATATAACCACACATTTCAGACCATAATAATGTCATCAAAAGTACTCTTTATTCCATTCCATTCACTAGTTACAACCTTACATAAGAAGGACTCACTGAAAAGAGTTCATTATTCAAATAAAAATGTTTCTCTATACATCGACTACTCATATGTCTATTTCTAAAACTGTAACTATTCATATGACGGGTGCTCATCACTCTTGCCCTGCCCCATCCGACTCCTCTGTTCCTCATCACTACCTGAAAAGGGCAGGTGATAGGGGGTGTGGCGAACTAGCTCAGTAGGATTTACATCTCAATATTGTGCGGGCACTAATATACATGATTAACATTTTAAATAGGCAGATATGCACATGATATGATGACAATGCATGCTTTTTAACAAGTTGAACAGAGAATAGAACGGATGATCATATCAAATCAAATATCGAAGCATATACAATGGACATATTTCAAGAGTAGAATCATATCAAAAGAGATTGGCCATATTCAAAAGATATCATGTATCACATGAACAGACGTATCATATCAAATCTTATCATATCAGATCAAATCAAACTTATCATATCAAACGAAGGCACATTCTACAAATCTTGCTTATTTGTTTGTGCTATGCCAAGCACCAGAAGTCCATACTCGCGGTTAATAAGTACGTTGGGGCGCTCCTCCCCAGGACCGAACCAGGCCCCTTTTTTTGCACAGGCATTGGATCAAATTTGGACGGAGTCTCACGTTGTGCCGAACAAACAGATTCATATTATGGCCACAGAGTTTCAATGACAAGCTCATAGTAAAAGGAACATGATCATTCATAGAGTCAAGGTATGACAAATAGCTCAAGAGAACAAGGCAGGATAACGACGTATCTTATGTTTCATAATTCATTAATGTCTTGACATGAGGATGTTTCTAAAGACGATCATATGCAGAACATGTGCTCTCAATTTTCCCCAAGGAGGGTGTGCCTATTCGTGCAAAAGTGTAAGTGATGAGTCACGGATTTTTCCTAACAGGTATGCAATTGACAAATAATTAATTGAACACCGGAAAGCATGTAACTATTGAAACTCATATGCAAATCATGACATTAACACCACTAACAAGTCCATACTAACATGTATTCATCCCCACATTCATATCATATTCTTATCTTATCAATTGACAATAAGCAAGATCACAAGATAACCCAATGGACATAAGATCAATCACAATTCACATTAGAATCGTATTCATATCATTACTATTTTTCAATGGGTTGATTTATTTTAGGTCCATGCATACTATATAACATCATGCACATGCTAGTAGACATCATGAATGATCAGACCCAAAATATGCAATTTTTTGTAAGGGTAGTGTCGACACACCCTTACTGGTGTCGACACAATGCTTCAAACACAAGACAAAATAATGCAAAACTGGTCAAGTAGTGTCGACACTAGATCAAGTAGTGTCGACACTAGAGACAGCTTCCAGAAAAACCTTCTGGCCAATATGGGACAGTGTGTCGACACTAGATCAGGTAGTGTCGACACTAGATCAGCTCCCAGAAACTTTTTGGGTCAATCTGGGACAGTGTGTCGACACTAGATCAGGTAGTGTCGACACTAGAGACCTTCCCAGAACACCTTTTGGGCTGTTTTGGGACAGTGTGTCGACACTAGATCAGTAGTGTCGACACTAGTGGCCCCACAGACAAAAAACATATAAGTCAAGTGTAACCAGAAAACACGTCTCATGCAGTGATTCACTTCCCCTCTTATAACTCTCTAACGAATGATTTAGACACAACGTTCAACACGAAAGATGACGAAGACAACTAGTAGAAGAACTTTAATGTTGGGGGTTTGATCTAATTCGGTCTCCAATTTGAGAAAACATATGAAGACTATAAAGCTAAGTGTCCCGAAATCATAGTATCATGCAGTGACTCTATTACAAAGCTTATAACTCTCTAACGAAAGACTTTTGGACAAAACGTCCAACATGAAAGATGATCGTGACTACAAGTAGAAGAACTTTCATGAAGGAGTTTGGGCTAATTCGGTCGTGAAGCATGTGCATGATATGAAGAACGGGAAAAGCCTAACTGTGCGCGACTTAGGGAAAACTACGAATACAAATGTATACTCCATGAAAATAGTCAAACCAAGTGCAAATGATCCTAGACTCGAAAATCTACATGATGGTGTGGTTTTCTTTAATCTTGGCCCGAGAACACCTACCTTTGAATGCTAAGAACTCTCTGCAGATTTTGGGTTGATGCAGAGCGAGGTTGAGGAAGAGCATGTTTTCCCCAGCCGTTCTCCTCTTCCCAGCGCTCCAAACTTGCTGCTCACGACCCTAACTTGTTGCTAAACCTTCCCCAAGAGTTTAATGATGAGTTCTTATAGATTTAGGGTGTCCAACAAGTCCTAACGGGACTAGGAAAGGGCTGCGAATTCTGTTTCCTAGTTTCCAAGAAATTTGGGATTCTTTACCCAAAGAGGTAGCAACGGTTTAGGAGACCACCAATGGGGTTGGGTTCGGTTTTTGGCTTACCTTACATGACTAATCACCCATATTTTAACCCTAAATTGCCCTCCCTAATTACTGCATAATTACATACACGAATTTCTGGGTATTTCCTTGTCCCAACTTTTTTCCTTGGGCCAAATGTCTCCATTGGCCCAATCTTTTAATGGGTTATTAATACATAATGTGTGAGTCTCTCCAACATGTTTATTTAATTTGGGTTGGGTTATTCTTCCGTGTTACAATTTCCCCGATGTGTTTTCTCTTGTACAATAATGGTACGTAAGTTTTATCGTTCCAATAATCACGGAATTTCTTTATTCTCCATTAATTCTAAATCACTAAATTTCCGGGTGTTACAAGGGGGTTTAATTCTTTCTAACATATACCCAGTCTCTACCCATTCTCACCAGGTGTTGTATTTACTTTCCATGACCTAGGTTTCATAGTATCTCTAATCCTGAGACATATATAATATTTGGTATTCCTAGGTTATGATACCACTAAACTGTCACGTCCCGAGAATTACGCTGTGGATATTAGTTTGAAGAATTCGAGTCGATAATTCGAGACGTGAACAGGGCAATAAGCCTCTAGCTAGCACGCACTAAATCTATAATAACATACATATCATAGGGCCCAATATTGAACTCAAAACCAATTTTATTCAAATCTCAACTCATTGTATTCCAAATGGATACTATTACAGGACTAAGACTAAAAAAAACAAAAGTACATAATACCTCACTTCCTACTACATTGTTCTAACACTCAAAATAACTAACTATAGATAGACTCCATAATTGGAACGCTCTTCACTCGGACGCCATTCCAATTCTCGACTTGCTCTCCTCTTGAACTTCATAGTCACCTAGATTGGGTAAAAGTAGGGGATGAGCAACAAGCCCAGTAGGATTTATATCTCAATGTGCGGCAATGATATAAGTGATTAACATTTAGAAATAGGTAAGCACGATGATTGTCATGATATGCATGTACGAATAAAAACTCGTTAAAAAAATGATACATGAAACAAGCTAGATAGAGAGTGATCGTGATAGAGCAAGAATATAACGAGCAATAGGTTGTCAAAAACGAGGCATGTAACAAGCACGCAAGATATCATGTAAATTACAATAAATGCAGGATGGCCATATCACGCAAGCAAGCAAGAAAGAATGTACGAGCACGATCAACTAACACTAATCAGGCACGTAGACACTAATGTACACCAAGGAAAGATCCACCAAGAATGTACACCAGGACACGTGTATGTGGTTATTGTATCTATCATTCAACAAGCAAGCAAGACTCCCAGCGTAGATGCAACGTCAGTAATCATTATACCCCATGGTTAACAGTATACCTATGACTCGCCGTCATTGGGCTAGATTGGAGCCCTTGGACACCGCCGTGCCCTGTCAGCATCTCATGTAAATTTTTAAATGTAGATACCCACAGTCATTAATAATGGCCATGAGAGTTTCAATAAGTAAGCGTGTGTAATGTCATGTTCATGATGATGATGGGAACAAGTAATAAGTAATTGAACATGATTTTCAATTGGTAACAATGGTCAAGAGATAAATTCGACAGCATAACGGTACGATTTATACTTTAGTTCAATCTTTACATTAATGGCTTTGGTCTAGATTCTAAATCACACTCACGAGAACAAGAAGAGAAAAGGAAGTACACGCTATCTCCAGGGAACTTCAATGGTACAACCAACTCGTCGGCCATGTGGGAATCCATGGTCAGAGGAGATTTACGGAGGCCTTGGTGAAAAGGTCACTAGTCTACCGATTCGGAATGACAGGTAGAGAGTTTCCAATTCCCAAGAAAAGGGCTGCCTAGATGTGCAAGTGTGTAGTGATGTACGCGTGTCTCAATTCTCAAACCATCGGTTTCAAACTCGCGGAAAGCACTAACATGGGCACGAATTGAACAATGCATTTAACTACACATGGGTTTGCAAGATTTTAGAACAATATTATCATTTTAAACATGGTAGAATAATGGAGAGATTAAATCATGAGTTTGCATGAATGGATCATACATTTAGGAGCAATTAGAATAGCATTCATATAATTAAAGCTTTTAAATGGGTTAATCACTTTTAAGCCATTAAAATAACCACCATGCAATGATCAGACCCAAAACATGTGAAATCACACACACTAATATCATATAACTAGACTTCGGGTATAGCGGTTAGGTTTGCAAGAAAGTAAGGGGGGTTTAATGAAAAATCTTAGATCGCGACAGCTACATATAAGAAAGCGACAGGCTGTCAGGCCTGGGGTCAGGTCGCGACAGACCCCAGTAAGGGTCGCGACGGGTCGGGGCCAGAATGCGACAGGTTATGTGAAGAATGCGACAGAGCGGTCAGATCAGGCAGCAGGGTCGCGACAGAGCATTTCGCCGCTTTCAGAATGCGACGGTCGGTGCTGTCACGACAAGATCTCAGAACGCGGCCTATCGGGCCATCGCCTTCACAGGGTCTGCGCCTGACGTCGACAGAGAAAGGACATGTTCTTGGATTGCGGTCCAGAACTGCCTTATATTGACACAAGGTGCTTCTAAAATAGAGAACAATTTGTACAGGGTATGAAAAATAACGAAACTAGTTTTAAACTAATCTAGACATGCAAGGGTGCTTCCAGTAAATCGGAATTAGAAAACCATGATGGTTTCGATAGGCTTTAATCAAGTCAAACACAACGTAGAAGACAAGTGAAACCTGAAGACGTAGTTTCATGCAGCAACCCTCTTACCATGCTTATAACTCTCTAACTAATGAGATTTAGACACAACGTTCAACAAAAAACCTGACGAGGACAACTAGTAGAATAACTTTCATGGTATGAGTTTACTCTAATTCGGTCTTGAATCACGTGCAACATATTAAGAACGGGAAAATCCCTAACAGTGCGCAACTTTGGCAAACGCTTATAATTCAAAATCTACTAAATGAAATTTGATGAAACCAGTGGGAAATGAAAGTTAACTTGATGCTCTACACATTGGTATAGGATATATTAAGGTTTGGCCGAGAAAACCTACCTTCTGGGTTGAAGAAGTCTCATTTGTCCAGAAAACCCGTGTTCCGACCACTTGGAGGAGAATGCTTACTGCGTGTAATACTACATGGAATTTGGGAATTCCACTTGGGTTAGAACGTAGACTTGACCCTCTTTCCAGGGGTATAAGCCTTGCAAGGTTTGGTTTAGGTTTGACCTACCTTTGGTCGATTTCAAGTTGGCTGTCTGTGCAGGTCGCAGCAGACGCAACGGGGAAGAAGATGAGCTTCTTGTGGTCGTTCCACAGCTTGTCGCCACCAAGATCTCCTCCACACGACCCCAGAAAGTTCTAAACTCGTCCCTAGGGTTTGGGTGAAGAGTATTTAAGCAACCATGGTGTTTAGGAGTCCTATTGTAACTAGGAAAGCTAGGTTGCGGTTTCGACATATTAGTTTCCTATTTTGAGGATTCTTCCTCCTTAGAGTGTGTGAGGCTTTAGGAAACATCCCACCATAGTTAAGCACGAATTGGGTTGCCAAGAATGCAAGATCTCTTCCCAATTCCAACTATAATTACTTCTTTCTAATTTCAGCCTATTTAGAGTTACAATTTCCTTGCATTTTCTAGCTTTATTGGATTTTTGGGCCAAATGTTGTCCATTGGCCCAATTATGATAATGGGTCATCAATATATAATGTTGGAAGTCTCCCCAACATTTTTATCTAATTTATGGTTGCATCATATTTTCGTGTAACGGTTTTCCGACTTATTTCCTAATTTAGATAATCGGTCACAATAACTCTTAAACCTACTCCAAATGATTTTTATTGAACCAAATGTTTTTATGGGTCATTAGAGGATATTATTTGAAGTCCATATATGATGTTTATTTAATTTTCTGACTCATCCGAGTACGTATGATAATGTTATCGACTTATTTAGGAATTACGATAATAAGTCGCAAAACACTTTAAAACTGGCTAGTCCAATTTTTCTTGGCACAAATTTCTTTGTGGTACATTTAGGAATAATGTGTGGGGTTGATTTATAATTTTTACGGAATTTTCCAGCGTGTTTTAGCACGTACGATAATGATACGTATGTTTTAAATACTTGGATATTATGGAAATTATTTATTCCATTTATTTGAATTTTTATATAACTAAAATTTCCGGGGTGCTACACGGGGACGAGCTCAAGGCTTTGCTGGCTGTAGAGAAGGCTGCACGGGGGGCCGAGAAGGAGGCTCGGGAGGCCGAGGTCAAGGCTCACGAGCAAACGAAGGCCAAAGTGACCCAGCTCGTGGCTGACGAATGCCTGAAGGCCGTGGTCGAGTACAAGAAGTCCGATGTGCATCTCGACCAGATAACCGGCCTATTTAGGGACGGGTACAAGTACTGCCTGGAGGCGATCGCCACGGCCTTTCCCGAGCTGGACCTGTCCAACGTGCAGCCCCCTGACGCAGATGACGAAGAGGCGACGAGGAGATTGGACCGACTGCGGTCGTGCAAACCGATGCAGGGACCTCTACTCTGGCTCCCCCGGCTGACCCCCAGTAGTTGTTTACTGAAGTTGCCACCATGCTTAAATCGGTGTGTTTTTGTAAGGACTTCTCTCGACCCTCGGGCCATGGTTAAGTAATATATTTACTTTTCATTTTCGTGTGCTCACAAACATGTCACCGTCGCGAGTGAGCTAAGAGTGCCGAGACGACCTCGTTAGGCTCAGAGAGCCGAAGCGACCTCCTTAGGAAATTTAGAGTGCCGTAGCGACCTCGTTAAGCTCGGAGTGCCTAAGCGACCTCCTCAAGAAATTTAGAGTGCCGTAGCGACCTCGTTAAGCTCGGAGTGCTGAAGCGACCTCCTTAGGAAATTTAGAGTGCCGTAGCGACCTCGTTAAGCTTGGAGTGCCTAAGCGACCTCCTTAGGAAATTTAGAGTCCGTAGCGACCTGGTTAAGCTCGGAGTGCCTAAGTGACCTCCTTAGGAAATTCTGTCATGAAAGTCTGTCATGACCAGACACCAGAACGTGGCCTATCGGGCCATCGCGTTCACAGAGTCTGCGACAGAGTCCGACAGGGATCTGACATGTTCTTGGTTCTTGGTCCAAACTTACCATGTTTTGACACAGGGTTGTTCTAAAATTAAGAACAAAATGTACAGTGCATGAAAAATCATGAAACTAGTTTTAAACAGATCCAGACATACATGGGTACTTCTCGTAAATCTGAATTGAAAACAACGAAGTTTCAGCATGGTTTAATAAAGAGTATTCATGATGAACATAGAACAGTGTACAGTTGGAATCAACGAATTAATTCTCATGATAGGATGGATAGAAATTAGGGCTTTTAGGAGCAAAAGAAGCCTAACCTCCATCAGAATCTCCAATAAAAATTTCATGGCATGAGATCAAGTGTAGAAAGAGAACAAGATTTAACAAGGGGGTTCGGGGTAATGTAAGTTGCAGAACTTTGAAAATCCATAACAAAAGATTGGGTTGAGGAAAAATACGAATTTGAGGGCTTTGTTCTAGATGACTGGAATATCCTACAAATAAATTTCCATAGTTTATGCTTGTGAGAATGCCTACCTTTCACGTTTTTCCTCTTCTAGTGGTTGAAGACGAAGAACTCGCGAAGAAGCTTTGATAGATCTTCCTCTCCACGTTTCTCCTCCTATTGGCTTCTCCTTTTGGTCCAACAACCCCTTGGCACGAGCTAGGGCCGGCCATGAGGGTTTTAGAGAGTAGTTTAAGCTCCCCCTAATTCCATTTCCTAGTTTAAGTCAAATTCCCATTTAATTCTGAGTTTCCTATTTTCCTCTCCCCTTTTTAAGCAAGAGATCTCCTAATTGGGTTGAGAGGGGGGATTTCGTGGCCAAGCAATTGGGGTAGGTTAGGATTCCAAACTCAACTCAAACCACTTATTTTAATGCATTAAATACCCTCTTTATATTTAAGTAATATTTTAGTTACGAATTTATGGTAATTTCCCATTATTCCCCTTTTAAGATTCTCTATTTTAGCCCACTAATTTCTAATGGGTTCATTTAACAAAGCCCATTACTTCTTTTCTTTTAATGAGTTTTTAGTAAATTCTCTTTCCATTAATTTCCTATTAATTTATTTTTCTTATTGATTTTCTAATAAATTTAATTAGTTTCTTTTATATTATTAAATTTTTATTTTTCAAAAAAACCAGGTTGCTATAGAACGGCAAGCCGATCGGATCCCTATTTCTAATTTTGGACCCCCAGAATACGTGTTCTGATCCTTTACACTTAGGTTCTTTTTAGATTAGTGATTTGAGCGCCGAACCCAAACCGAGAATCCGATTAGGATTCTGTCAGTTCCAACACGTCACAGTCACCCACCCGGTCGTGTCGGAGTGAACGACACGCTGATCGAATCCCTATTTCTGATTTTGGACCCCCGGGCTGCGTGTTTTGATCCTTTACACTCATGTCTTTTTAAGATTAGTGGTTTGAGCACTGAACCCAATCGGATCCCTATTTCTGATTTTGGACACCCGGGTTGCGTGTTTTGATCCTTTACACTTATGTTTTTTTTAAGAATAGTGGTTTGAGCTCCGAACCCAATCCGAGAATCTGAATAGAATTCTGTCAATTCTTACATGTCACTCTCACCCTCCCGGTCGTGTCGGAGCGAACGACACGCCGATCGGATACTTATTTCTGATTTTAGACCCCTAGGTTGCGTGTTTTGATCCTTTACACTTATTTTTTTTTAGATTAGGGATTTTAGCACTGAACTCAAATCGGGAATCCGATTAGGATAACGTCAGTTCCCACACGTCACTGTCACCAACCGGGTCGTGTCGGAGTGAACGGCGCCCCGATCGGATCCCTATTTCTGATTTTGGACCCCTAGGTTGCATGTTTTGATCCTTTACACTTAGGTTTTTTTTAGATTGTGATTTCAGTGCCGAACCCAAACTGAGAATCCGATTAGGATTTCGTTAGTTCCAACATGTCACAGTCATTGACCCAGTCATGTTAGAGTGAACGACAGGCCGATTGGATCCCTATTTCTAATTTTGGACCCCCGAGTTGTGTGTTTTGATCCTTTGCACTTATGTTTTTTTAAGATCAGCGGTTCGAGCGTTGAACCCAATCCATGAATCCGAATTCAATTTTGTCAATTCTCACACGTCACTCTCACTCACCCGGTCGTGTCGGAGTAAACGGCATACCGATCGGATGCCTATTTCTGATTTTGGACCCCCGGGTTGCGTGTTTTGATCATTTACACTTGTATTTTTTTAAGATTAGTGGTTTGAGCGCTGAACCCAATCTGGGAATCCGATTAGGATTCCGTCAGTTTGCACACGTCACTGTCACCCACTCAGTCGTGTCAGTGCCAATGACATGCCAATCGGATCCCTATTTCTGATTTTGGACCCCCCGAGTTACGTGTTTTGATCCTTTACACTTCTATTTTTTTTAAGATTAGTGGTTTGAGAATCAATCCCAATCCGGGAATCCGAATAGAATTCCGTCAATTCTCACATGTCACTCTCACCTACCCGGTCGTGCCGGAGTGAATGACATGCCGATCGGATACCTATATCTGATTTTAGAAACCTAGGTTGCATGTTTTGATCCTTGAAACTTATGTTTTTTTTTAGATTAGGGATTTGAGCACCGAACTCAAACCGGAATCCGATTAGGTAACCTTAGTTCCCACACGTCACTGTCACCAATGGGTCCGTGTCCGAGCAAACCACGTCAATCGGATCCCTATTTCTAATTTTTGAGCCTAGATTGCGTGTTCTAATCCTTTACACCTAGGTTTTTTTAGATTCGTGATTTGAACGCCGAACCTAAACCGAGAATCGGATTAGGATTCTGTCAGTTCCCATACGTCACTGTCACCCACCCGGTCGTGTCGATGTGAACGACACGTCATCGGATCCCTATTTCTATTTTTGGACCCCCAGGTTGTGTGTTTTGATCCTTTACGTTAGGTTTTTTTAGATAGTGATTGAGCGCCGAACCCAAACCGGGAATCCAATTACGATTCCGTCAGTTCCCACATGTCACACGTCACCCATCCTGTTCTGTCGGAGTAAGCGACAACGCCGATCGGATCCCTATTTCTGAAATTGGACCCCCGGGATGCTTATTTGTGATTGCTTAAACGTATGTTTTTTTTTAAGATTAGTGGTTTGAGGGCTGAACCCAATCTAGGAATCCGAATTGAATTCTATCAATTCAAACATATCACTCTCACTTACCCGCCGGTCGATATCCGAGTACGGGATGCCGATCGGATCCCTATTATTGATTTTGGACTCGCAGATTCCGTGTTTTTGATCCTTTACGCTTATATTTTTTTGAGATTAGTGGTTTGAGCGCCGAACCCAACCCGGGAATCCAATAGGATTCCTGTCAATCGCATCACACGTGACACTCTACACCCACGCCCGTCATGTATCAGACGAACGACACACGATTGGATACCAATTATGATTTTGGACCCCTAATTGCGTTGTTCCTTGATTTAACCTTATGTTTGTTTTTTTAGAATAGTGATTTGAGCGCGCGAACTCAAACCGGAATCCGATTAGGATAACGTCAGTTCCACACGTCACTGGTGCTCACCAGGTCGTGCGGAGCTAACCACACCGATCGGATCCCTGTTTCTGATTTTGGACCCCTAGGTTGAGTGTTTCTGATCCTTACACTTATGTTCTCTTTTTAGATTATTGATTTGAGCAGTTAACCCAAACCGAGAATCCGATAGATTCCATAAGTCCGTTCCACCGGTCACTGTCACCCACCCGCGTCGTAGTCGGAACACACACGACCTCAATCGGATCCCTATTCTGATTTTGGACCCCCAGGTTGCGTGTTTTTGATCCTTTACCCTTAGTTTTTTTTTAGATTAGTGATTTGAGCGCCGAACCAATCCAGAATCCGAATAATTCCATCAATTCTCATACGTCATTCTCACCCACCCGTCATGTCGGAGAGAAGGACACGACGATCGGATACCTATTTCTTATTTTTGACCCCTATGTGGCATGCTCTGATACTTTACACATGTTTTTTAGCACCGATCCCAATCCGGAATCCGAATAGAAGTCCATCAATTCTCACCATCATTCTCACCACCCCGGTCGTGTCGTAGAGAAGGACACCGATCAGAACCCAATTTTTTATTTTGTAACCCCTGTGTTGCATGTTTTGATCATTTACACTCATGTTTTTTGAAGATTAGTGGTTTGAGTTTTGAACTCAATCCAGGAATCTGAATAGAATTCTGTCAATTCTCACACATCACTCTCACTTACCCGGCCTTGTCGGAGTAAACTACATGCCGATCGGATCCCTATTTCTGATTTTGGACCCCTAGGTTGCGTGTTTTGATCCTCTACACATGTTTTTTTAGATTAGTGGTTTCAGTGTTGAACTCAATCTGGGAATCCGATTAAGGATAATGTCAGTTCCCACGCATCATTATCACCCACCGGGTCGTGTCGCAGTGAACAACACGTCGATTGGATCCCTATTTCTAATTTTGGACCCCCATGTTTCGTGTTCTGATCCATTACACTTAGGTTTTTTTTTAGATTAGTGATTTGAGCGCCGAACCCAAACCGAGAATCCGATTAGGATTCCGTCATTTCCCACACATCACAGTCACCCACCGAGTCGTGTCGGAGAAACGACACGTCGATAGGATCCCTATTTCTGATTTTCGACCCCCAAGTTGCATGTTCTTGTAGGCCCTTGATTTTATTTTTATCTTGAGTGTTTGCTTATGAATTTTATGCGTATATGAGTACATATTATGATGTATAGAGTATTATGCATGGTATTTATATAATATATAATATTGCATGAGTAAGTAATATTGTGATGTATGCAGTGTTATATATCTATATATATATATATATATGTGTGTGTGTGTGTGTGTGTGTGTGTGTGTGTGTGATGTATATAGTTATGAGTTTTAAGTTCTGTGCAGACGACTTGTAGGCGTCAATATTAATTGACGTTTACTGGGGATCAGCGGCCACATCGATTGACGCTAACCCAAGTACTGACGACATGTGATCTGGACGTCTATTTCCCAGATCTGTTACAATTCCAGATCCAAACACTCCCCCAAATCACGTCTCTAGGTTTGGAAAACGTCCCCCAAATGCTCTATCCCTTACCCTGAACTCATGTCTGACCCTAGCCCTTTATAAGAACCGATCGACATAGATGAGTCCCTTTTGACTCTTTTGTCCCAACCCTAGAGTTCTGTGTGAAAACGTAATCTTTGGAACCTCTGATCTGGCAACTGATGACTCTTTCCGGTGATCTTCCACGACTGGAGAGAGTCTACACATAGGAGAAGGGTTTCCCCATCACCGATAGCGTGCTACATCAACAAAGGACTCGGGGAAGGAGAATCGAAGGCTCTTTGGGCACAGGCCGAGGAGAGCTTCCCGAAACAAATCGACGATTGTGGATTTACCTAAGGCAAGTAACCTTCCCACCAGTCCCTACATCTGTCTGGTATGTCCTAGAATTTTGTGGATTTTTCCTCGTGTCCAGGAACCCCCATTCAAGTGATTTTTCTATGAGCAGTCTGTGTTTTGCATAGACAGAATTAATGACACATCTCTTACCGTTAAGTTTCCTCAGTTGCGGCAGTCTTTGATACTGTTAACCTGCTAAATGCTAACCCCTTGCCGTTAAGTTCGTCGACTACAATATTATGCTGGTTTGACTGATATAACCTAGTTTCCGGGATTGTCCGCATAAGATATAAGTAAATTGTGTGTAATATAAGTAAGCAATATAGATTGCTATGTAATTTTGGTGAATTTTCGTTCACATGTAAATTGTGGAAATTTTTTTGAAATTTAGTGCTTGAGAATGATTCATTTGTTACTGTGAAATCTGTAGAGATCAATGTCAGAAAATTGATGTGATGTGTACACTATTTATAGACCATGTTTTCAAAGTTTGGAAATTTTTTACAGACTGTGTGAATTAATATGTTTTCTGGAAGTAGAAATATTGAGCACGACTAGATTGTATAGAAATATATCTATTCTACGAAAGAAGATATATCCATAAAATGTACACATGATTGGTATTGTCAGTATGCATGTGAAGAATAATTGTGAGACCGAATGTTACAATATATGAATTTGATTATTTAATCAGTATTTGATCACTTTTTTAATTTTAGAAAATTGTGAAATCATAAAAAATGTGGAAATTTGTCTCTATTATGTGTAAATAGTAAGTAACTTGTGGTTAAAAGTTCATGAGAATTGCTTGACCGTAGGTACAAATTTTGTTAATATCCATTTTAAATGAGTTCTTAAGCCATGATTAATATAATTACTGTTTAAAACATTTTAATTACAACATGCTAATGACATATAACTGATGTAACCTCACCAACAGTAGTACCATGATAGGAATCTGAAATATATGTATAGATATGAATACAAGAAATGTGTCAAAATGATGTGAATTTTGTATTAAAAATGTGAAAATGTGCCAAAGGTGACACTACTACCTAGAGGGCTGTGGAACTGTACTGTGTAAAGTCCCCATGGGAAAGTTCAAGTTGTGATATCCCACGGGCATGGGATTAAATCCTGGAGGCGAACAAGTATCGCTGGTTAGGGCAGAGAGTACTTCTCCCAGTTCTACGCAGTAACTAAGAATTGTCACTAGTATGCCTAGGTGATGATTATGTGTTGTGATTAGTGTGTGTCCTTCTTGGGTAGTTTGGGCTATGTGTCACGACATTAATAATGTGAATTGTGTTAAGTGTAAGTGCATGTATAAATTGTGAGATTGTGTAAATAAGCATGTGTTAGTTTAAACTCTTGTGATAGCATGCAATTGATAGTCTTATATGCTATGTGACTTGTCTAGAATAAGTGGTTCCATGTGTAAATGATTTAGAATCCATGTTAGAGAATTATGTTTCTTTCTAAGTAACTTCCTGCTTAAGGTAGTAAGTGTTACCTTGTACATGTATAAATGCTATGAACATGTATTGAGTTAACATATTGATATTGTGTAGAAAGCATGTGATAGCATTTAGCTAGTAAATACTTCATATTAAATAAATGCCATGTGAAAAATGTGTAGAATTCATGTTTAGGATTCTAGTTGTTAAGATTGTAAATTCTTTGCCTAAATGTGATGTCAAATGTAAATGACATGCAGTACATGTAAGTTTTGTGTGCTTAGCGTTACTTGTTGAGTTCCATGAACTAATTCTTGCTTCGGCGTACAAGTATTGAGACTACTACTTCTTCTGAGGAGATCACTACGAGCAACTCGGAGCGGGAGTAGGAGATTGAGATTTGGACATATTATTGTATTTTCTCTTACCTGAAAAAGTATGTAATAAAGACTCTGCGTAGTCTAATGTGGACATTGTAATCTTTTGTCTCTTATTTATGAACTGTTTAGCTCTTTTACTTCTATATAGAATGTGGATAAATGTTGATGATGGAATGCAAATCCAATTTCAATTCTTTTAAATTCCGTTGCCATGTGTTATTTATATTTGTGTATATTTCAACCTTGTATGAAATTGTTGGGTAAATGTCCCACTGTATTGGCGTTCTTTATATTGACGTGGTATGGTATATCCGTACCGGTATAAAGAGGGTCGTTACAGAGATTGGTATCAGAGCCTACATGTTGAAATTGTACATAAATATACACATAATACCATCATCTTCATGACCTGCTAAGTCTGTGTAGATTGTCCACATAGTTAGAATTAGTTAGATAGTTGCTTTCTAATTAAGAATATAATTTTTGCAGCCTATGGATTCACGTGGTAGACGTGGTGCACCTGCTCTCGCGAGGGTGAGCAGAGAAAGATGAGCCGAGGCGTGAGGATCTGGGAGAGCAACAGGCCCCGGCACCTCAAAGTCCTGTGCTACCCCCACCGCCACCTGTAGATTATGGAGTTTTCATGCAGGGTTTGGTACAGGACATGCAAACGCAGGCCCCATACCCAGGCAGCGCTTCAGGCCCAGTTAGAGGCTCAACAGACTCAGGTACCAGCTCCTCAGGCTGACCATGGTGGACCCTCCATCATGGAAAGGTTCAAGAGGATGTCGCCACCCTCTTTTAAGGGGGGAGCGATCCGCTTCGTGCGGAGAGTTGGATCAAGGAGATCAAAAAGATCTTCCGGGCTATTAGGTGTGCAGAGGATGACAAGGTCACCCTAGCCACCTACATGCTACAGGTATGAGTTGTTTAAATTATGCAAGTATTTTCCTAAGCCTATGGAGTTTGCATTGGGTTTTTATGGGTGGTTTGGCAGAGCAAGCCGATGTGTGGTGGTCATCACAGCTACATACCCGTTCGAGGATGGTGCTGTGGAGTTGGCTGGGACGAGTTTGCGAGGCTCTTCCGAGCTAGTTTATCCCAGAGCACATCCAGGATAGATTGAGCAGGAGTTTCTTTCGCTGACTCAGGGCTCCATGACCGTACTAGAGTACGAGGCCAGGTTTACAGAGTTGTCAAAGTATGCTCCTCACATTGTGGCTGATGAGCGCAGGAAGGCCAAGAAGTTCGTGATGGGTTTGAGACCGTCACTGAGGACAGGTTGGTGGCCTTTGACCATCGCACCCTCGAGGCGGCACTGAGCGCGGCGTGTCGATAGGGGAGGAGAGATGGAGCAGTACCTAGAAGAGAAGAAGACTTCTCAGAAGAGGCCAGTAGCTCCATTCCAGCGGCAGGAGAAGAAGAAGATGACCATTCAGTCACCTCAGCGTCCCGTGGCATCGGAACTAGTCAGGTACCTTCTCAGTATTCCCCCCGGTAGTAGGAAGGAGTGTCCTTGCGGAGGGCACATGGTGGTACAGAGTGCTGGAAGTTGGCGGGAAATGTCTGAAGTGTGGGAGCACCGAGCATAGAATAAACGATTGCCCTAGACTTCAGCAGGGAGTTCAGCGAGGAGTGGCCCCAGCAGCAGCAGTGCCAGCGACAGGATGACCAGGGAGACCTCAAGCCCCAGCTTGAGTGTTTGCACTTGCACGAGAGACGCCGAGCAGACGGAGCATGTCACGGAAGCTATGGTTTTATTTTTAGGTGTGCATGCTCAGGTGTTGTTTGATTTGGGTGCTACACACTTGTTCATTTTCCGAGTTTTTGCTAGGCAGTTAGCCTTAGAGTCAGGATTGGAGTCTGAGGATTAGAAGTTCCCTTGTCTGTGCACACACCTGCGGAAATGGTATCGACTAGGAAGTGTATTCCATCTTTACCGGTGTGTTTTGAGGATATAGTGCTAGAGGGTGTTTCTTCTTGCTTAAGATGAAAGACTACGAAGCTATCTTGGTCTAGATTGGCTAGAAGAGCATAATGCCCTAGTAGATTGTAGAGGGAAGAAGATAGTTTTTTTCGTATTCCTGGTGAGGACGAGTTTTCTCATCCTTTGACAAGGAATTTGGTAGGGAAGTTTGTCATCTCTGCCATGAAGGCAATTAGGATGGTGAACAAGGATGTGACGCTTTTCTTGCCAGTGTGGTATTATTACCCAATGCTGATGAGTGACCTACCCTTGCGGAGTTAGACGTAGTGCGCGAGTTCCCAGACGTCTTTCCTGATGACTTGTCTGCTTTGCCACCGGTTAGAGAGAGAGTTTACCTTAGAGTTGCTTCCAGGCACCTCTCCTATCTTAAAGACACCTTATCGATGGCATCTGCGGAGTTAGCTGAGCTAAGGAAGCAGTTGCAGGATCTTTTAGATAAGGGATTTATTTGCCCTAGTGTTTCCCCTTGGGCGCACCTTTTTTATTCGTAATGAAGAAGGACGAGTCACTTAGGTTATGCATTGACTATAGAAAGCTAAACTATGTGACGGTGAAGAACCGGTATCCCTTACCTCGATTGATGATTGTTTGACCAACTAAAAAAAACATCAGTCTTTTCCAAGATTGATCTGCGGTCTGGTTATCATCAGTTGAGGATTAGGAGCAAGGATGTGTCCAAGACGGCATTCACAACCCGTTATGGACATTATGAGTTTTTGGTCCTTCCATTTGGATTGACCAATTCCCCTACAGCATTCATGGATCTCATGAACATGGTGTTTAAACCTACCTAGATAGCTTTGTGGTGGTTTTTATTGATGACGTGTTGGTCTACTCTCCGGATGAGGCCACCATCGTCAGCATTTGAGGATGGTATTAAAGGTTCTTCGTGAGCACAAGCTATATGCCAGTTCAGCAAGTGCAATTTTTTGCACGAGGTTCATTACCTTGGGCAGGTTATCTCCGGTGCTGGTGTAGCAGTCGATTCAGCAAGGTCCAGGCGTTATGGATTGTGAGACTCCCCAGACCCCTTTGGAGATTAGGAGTTTTCTTGGTTTGGCTGGTTATTATAGGTGATTTATTGAGGGATTTTCATCCATCGCTGCCCCTTGACTCAGCTTACCATGAAGGGAATGAAGTTTGTCTGGTCTGAGGAATGTGAGAGTAGTTTTCAATTACTGAAGACTAAGCTCACTTCGGCTCCTGTGTTAGTTTTGCTGAGTGGTGTAGAGGGTTTTGCTATCTACACTGATGCTTCTCGGATTGGCCTTGGGTGTGTGTGATGCAGCAAGGAGGGTAGGCATATGCCTCACGTCAATTGAAGGAGCATGAGCGAAACTATCCGACTCATGATCTTGAGCTTGCAGCAATGGTTCATGCACTGAAGATCTGGAGACACTATCTTTACGATGTCAGATTTGAGGTGTTTACTGACCACAAGAGCTTGAGATATCTTTTCTCCCAGAAGGAATTAAACCTGAGGCAGAGAAGATGGATTGAGTTCTTGAAGAACTATGACTTCGACCTCCAGTATCATCCTGGGAAGGTGAATGTCATAGCAGATGCCCTTAGCAGGAAGAGATCGCCTCTCCAGCAGGATTGGAAGATGTAGCTTGTGCGATGACTGAGTTGGAGCCATCATTGTGACAGAATTTAGTAGCTTAGTTGTCCATTAGGTCTTCGGTGTTGGAGAGGTGATCGAGCATCAGAAAGCCGACCCTAGACTCCAAGATTTAGTGGGCAAGACGAGCATTGCTCGTGATGAGGATGGCGTGATTAGATTCCATCACCGTGTCTGTGTTCCAGACATTGTAGATGTTCGTGAACATGTTTTAGCAGAGGCTCATAGATCTAGGTTCTCTATTCATCCGGGTAACACTAAGATGTACCAGGATTTAAAGAGATCTTTTTTGGTGGTCTGGCATGAAGAAGGATGTAGCGGAGTATGTGTCTATATATTTGGTATGCCAGCAAGTGAAGGCCGAGCGGCAGCGACTATCTGGACTTATGCAAAAGATGGAGATTCTAGTATGGAAGTGGGGGGCTGTCACTATGAATTTTGTCACGGGTTTACCTTGATCTAGACGAGGTAATGACTCGATTTGGGTAGTGGTAGATAGATTCTCGAAGACTACGCATTTCTTGCCCATGAAGAAGAAGCAGTCAGTAGAGAGCTTAGCTAGATTATATGTTAGTAGTATTATTAGATTGCATGGGGTACCAAAGTCGATCTTTTCGGATCGAGATCCGAGATTTACTTCGAGGCTGTGGAAGGTCTTCAGGATGCTTTAGGTTCGGAGTTGAAGCTTAGTTCGCATTTCATCCCCAGACAGATGGACAGTCCAAGAAGACTATCCAAACGCTCGAGGATATGATGAGAGTGTGTGTTCTAGATTGGAAGGATGATGGGAGCGCCATTTACCTCTAGTAGAGTTCGTATATAACACAGTTTCATGCGAGCATTGGTATGGCTCCATTTGAGGCGTTATATGGTAGGCCTTGTAGATCTCCGTTATGTTGGGAGGAGGTAGGTGATAGGCAGCTGATTGGTCCGAGTTAGTTCAGGAAACTTCGAATAAGATTCAGTTGATTAGAAGAGGCTTGTTGCGGCACAGGATAGGCAGAAGAGTTATGCCGATAATAGGAGATGGATTTAGAGTTTGAGGTAGGTAAGCATGTCTTTTAAAGATATCTCCTACTCGAGGTGTAGTTAGATTTGGCAGGCATAGTAAGCTAAGTCTGATTTCATTGGCCCATTTGAGATTCTCTGATGTTTAGGCAACGTGGCGTATGAGCTAGCATTACCTCCAGCGTTAGCTAGTGTTCATCTTATTTTCCATGTTTCTATGCTCAGGAGATATGTCAGAGATCCATCTCATGTTATTAGTCATGAGCCAGTGGAGATTCAGCTAGCTCATTCTTATGTGGAGCAACCGGTAGCTATTCTTGACCAGAAAGTTCAGCATCTCCGGAACAGAGCATTGCGTCGGTGAAAGTTTTATGGCGCAACTTCTCATGAGAGGAGGCTACTTGGGAGCTTGAGGATGCAATGAAGAAGAAGTATCCTCAGTTGTTTGAGTAGTGTCAATCTAACTTCGAGGACGAAGTTTCTTTTAAGGGGAGAGGGTGTAAGGCCCTTTTTTTTTTATCTTGAGTGTTGCTTATGAATATATGCGTATATGAGTACATATTATTGATGTATAGAGTATTGTGCATGGTATTATATATAAAATATTGCATGAGTAACTAATATTGTGATGTATGCATTGTTTATATATATATATGTGTGTGTGGGTGATGTATATAGTTCTGCAGTTTTAAGTTCGGTGCAGACGACTTGTAGGCGTCAATATCAATTGACGTTTACTGGGGATCAGTGGCCAGATCGATTGATGCTAACCAAGTACTGACGACATGTGATCTGGACGTCTATTTCCCAAATCTGTTCCAATTCTAGATCCAGAAACACCCCCGGAAATCACGTCTCTAGGTTTGGAAACCGTCCGCCAACGGCTCTATCCCTTACCCTGAACTCATGTCTGACCCTAGCCCTTTATAAGAACCGAGATGTGACATAGATGAGTCCCTTTTGACTCTTTTGTCAAACCCTAGAGTTTTGTGCGAAAACCTGATCTTTGCAACGTCTGATCCGGCAATCGACGACTCTTTCCGCCGATCTTCCACGACTGGAGGAGAGTCTACACATAGGAGAAGGGTTCCCCATCACCGGATAGCGTGCTACATCAACAAAGGACTCGGTGGAAGGAGGAATCGAAGTCTTTGGCACAGGCCGAGGAGAGCTTCTCCGACATAAATCGACGATTGTGGAATTTACCTAAGGCAAGTAACCTTCCCACACAGTCCCTACATGTGTCTGGTATGTCCTAGGAATTTTGTGGATTTTTCCTCGTGTCCAGGAACCCCCATTCAAGTGATTTTTCTATGAGCAGTCTGTTTTTGCATAGACAGAAGATTAACGACACAATCTCTTACCGTTAAGTTCCTCAGTTGGCGGCAGTCTTTGATGCCGTTAACCTGCTAAACGGCTACCCCTTGCCGTTAAGTTCGTCAGACTGCAATATTATGTTGGTTTGACTGATATAACCTAGTTTCCAGGATTTTCCACATGAGGATATAGGTAAATTGTGTGTAATATAAAGTAAGCAATATAGAATGTGCTATGTATTTTGGCGAATTTTCGTTCACTATAGAATTTGTGAAAATTTCTGAAATTTAGTGCTTGAGCATGATTTATTTATTACTGTGTGAATCTGTAAGATATCAATGTCCGAAAATTGATGTGATGTGTACACTATTAGTAGAACATGTTGTCAAAGTTTGGAAATTTTCTGCAGACTGTGTGAATAAATGTTTTCTGGAAATAGAAATAGTGAGCATGACTAGATTGTATAGAAAATATATCTAATTCTACGAAAGTAGATAAATCCTTAAAAATGTACACATGATTGGTATTGTCAGTATGCATGTGAAGAATAAATCGTGAGACCAATGTTAACAATATAATGAATTTGATTATTTTAATCATTAATTTGATCACTGTTTTATTTTAGAAAATAGTGTGGAATCTTCAAAAAAATGTGAAAATTGTCTGTGTTAGTGGTGATTAGTAAGTAACCTTTGGTTAAAAGTTCATGAGAATTGGTTAACCGTAGGTACAAATTTTGTTTATTCAATTTTAAATGATTTCTTAAGCCATGATTCATATAATTACTATTTAAACATTTTAATTACAGCCTGCTAATGACATATGAACTGATGTACCTCACCAATAGTAGTACCATGATAGGGAATCTGAAATATGTGTATAGATGAATACGGAAATGTGTCAAAAATGATGAGAAATTTTTTATTAAAATGTGAAAATGTGCCAAAGGTGACACTGCTACCTAGATGGCTGTGAATTATACTGTGGTAAGTCCCCAAGGAAAGTTCAAGTGTGTGATATCCCACGGGCATGGGATTAAATCCTGGAGGCGAACAAGTATCGATGGTTAGGGGGAGAGTGCTTCTCCCGGTTCTGCGCAGTAACTAAGAATTGTCACTAGTATGCCTAGTGATGATTATGTTGTTGTGATTAGTGTGTGTCCTTCTTGGGTAGTTTGGGCTATGTGTCATGGAATTAATAAATGTGAATGTGTTAAGTGAAGTGCATGTATAAATTGTGAGATTGTGTAAATAACATGTGTTAGTTTCAACTCTTGTGATAGCATGTAAATTGATAGTCTATGCTATGTGACTTGTCTATATAAGTGGTTCCATGTGTAAATGATTTAGAATCCATGTTAGAGAATTATGTTTCTTTTATAAGTAACTTCAATGCTTAAGGTAATAAGGTTACCTTGTACATGTATAAATGCTATGAACATGTAATTGAGTTGACATATTGATAATTGTGTAGAAAGCATGTGATAGGTATTTAGTTAGTAAATACTTCATATTAATAATGCCATGTGAAAAATGTGTAGAACTCATTTAGGATTCTAGTTGTTAAGATTGTTAAATTCTTTGCCTAAATGTGATGTCAAATGTAAATGACATGCAGTGAATGTATGTTTTGTATGCTTAGCATTACTTGTTGAGTTCCATGAACTCATTCTTGCTTCGGCATACAAGTATTGAGACTACTACTTCTTCTCAGGAGATCACTAGGAGCGACTCGGAGTGGAGTAGGAGATTGAGATTGGACATATTATTGTATTTTCCCTTACCTGAAAAAGTATGTAATAAAGACTCTGCTAGTCTAATGTGGACATTGTAATCTTTGTCTCTTATTTATGAACTGTTTAGCTCTTTTACTTCTATATAGACTGTGGATAAAATGATGATGATGGAATGCAAATCCATTTCATTTTTTTTAATTCCGTTGCCATGTGTTATTTATATTTGTATATTTCAACCTTGTATGAACTTGTTGGGTAAATGTCCCACTGTATTGGCGTTCTTTATATTGACGTGGGATGGTATATCCGTACCGGTATAAGAGGGTCGTTACAGTTCTGATCATTACACTTAGTTTTTTTTTAGATTAGTGATTTGAGTGCCTAACCCAATCTGGGAATCCGAATAGAATTACATCATTTCTCACATGTCATTCTCACCCATCCGGTCGTGTCGGAAAGAACGGCGCTGTAACGTCGTGCATTTTTTGGATCCTTGTGGATCCTATGTTTTGTGGTAATGATGGCTAGTGTGTGGCCAATGTGGTGCATTATAGGTGTTTCACGCAGGTTTGTAGGGCAATGTGGGCTGGCAAGTTGGGCCTAAAGCACCTGTTAGTTCACTATCTGTGAACGTGACAGGCTTGGACGTCGCGTTCTGAACGCGACGTCTCTAGGGGTCGCGTTCTGTTTGCCGTTGTGAGGCGGTTGTCGTGTGCATCCCCGCCGCATGTCGCGTGCTGGGCGATGTGCTGACTTCGTCCTTAGGCGACACCCTACACCATCACGTTCAGGTTGTGATGGAGGTGTGTGTCGCATTCTTAACCGCATTGCATTTTTTAGCTGGTATGGCCAAGCAAAGTTGCAGTGAGCTCTGCTCGGCTAGGGGAAGGTGCTATGGCAATTTTCGGGGCGATTAGCCTGTTTGGAGGTATTTTTGGCGTGTTCTCACTATGAGGACCTTGTGTGGAGCGGGGGAAACACTGGGTGTTTTTCGTTCTTCGCATTATTTGCGTTCTTCGTGAAGGGAGATTCTTCCTATTTTACATCGTGAAATCGCGTGTGATGCATGTACAGGTTGTTATTTGCTGTGAGAACAGTAGATATCATGCTAGGGCATTCACTAAAGCATGAAAAATAGAAATTAAGTGTGGTTTTCCATGACTTGAGGGGGTAATCTGGGAGAGGATCCCAAATTAGGGTTCCTGCCTATGAATGCGATGGAGGCCCCTGTCGCGTTTAGAACTAATAGGCGACCCGTCGCATTCAGGTTATGGATGTGACCTATCGTGGTGTCGCGTTCTGAAGGTGACACTACCCCACGTTGTGACCTTAGCCCAGAGGTCATGTTGTGCATGTTTTAAATAGTAAGATTATCCAATTATCGGTAATTTGTGTGCATGGCCAGTGTGAGCGGTGCTTGGGCACCCATAGCGCTCGTGGAGCGTGTCATTTACGAGGCTAGCATGTTGTTTATGTAGCTAGCGAGATGTTTACGTGGTATGCGTGTTGTTCACATGACTAGTGTGTTGTGCTCACCTGGTTGATGTGAGGTTTCACGTGGTTTGTGCGGTGTGCACGTGGTTTGTGTGTGCGTGGCGAGTAGTACGATACCTACTGTGTTTACCTCTTCAGTTGGGTGCCCCAGGTTCTGTGTCAGGCAGGCATGTGTGTTTGTGCTCGGGGATTGTCCCGGTACTTGTGTATTATTATGGTCTGTGCCGTTTGTCCTGGACACCCTCACTCAGTTGCTTGAGTTGTACATCCGGTTGAGGGAAAGATGACAGTGGGACAACAACTTGTGAGAGTTTGTTGTTTGTCGCTTGTAGTGCGCTCGTAGTTGGGGGTACGGACACCAGTAGACGTACTGGGCCCCAGCTAGTCCTATTTTCCAGTCCCTCACTCTAGGGAGCTCGGACCGGAGTCCCTAAAGGTGCCAGGCATGGGCCTGTGGCAGTGTAGTCAACAGGTGTGGTGTTGGTTGGTCTCCATAATTGTTTGGCTTGTTCTAGTGGAGCAGTAGATGGACCTTTTGTCCGTGGCTGCAAAGCTGAGAGGTAGACCTATGTGGTTTGTCCGAGTTAGTTGCTGGTGTCGCGAACCAGTTTACGTGACTCGAGTGTGGCGGTCTCTACTTTAGCTCGTACACCTAGTTGTGGTTTGCCGTTTATTTATTTAAGTTGGTTTACGTTAACGACAAATGGTAAGTGATATATACAATTAAAATATCCTGCTCAGTTTAATCTATAAATTGCTAGCATAGCATCCTGCTTATGTACTTGAGTTTGGTTTGCTCGGGTTTTAGAGGAGTTACCCTACTGAGCCAGTGACTTGCGAGGCTCACCCTTACTCCTTACAGGTGAAGGAAAGCAAGAGGTTTCTCTGTCGTTTTCTAGTTCGGAGTCGCATCGCAGTGGTGTTGGGCCAATGCCTCCAGAAATGTAAAGTGTAGACTACCCGTCTGTAGTACCTCAGGATATGTCCCAAGTTTGTGTACTTTAGTTTGACTTTTGTTGAAATTTGGCTATGTAAATCCATTGTAAATATATGTGGGATTGTGAATCTTATATAAATATCAGTGTGTTCCTTTGTGTTTCTACATACATGTGTGTGATATCCCTTGTGAGGCAACGACTTGTTCACGAGAGGCGGAGTCGGATCGAGCTCGTTATTAGGTTAATAGGTTTGAACGATGTGGTTCATCACAGGCACGACGATCGGATACCTATTTCTTATTTTGGACCCCTATGTTGTGTGTTCTGATCCTTTACAATTATGTTTTTTTTTAGATTAGTGATTTGAGCATCGAACTCAAACCGCAAATCCGATTAGGATACCGTTAGTTCCCACACATCACTGTCACCCACCTAGTCGTGTCGGAGTAAATGGCTCGCCGATCGGATCCCTATTTCTGATTTTGGACCCCTAGGTTGCATGTTCTGATTCTTTGCACTTATATTTTGTTAAGATTAGTGGTTTGATCTCTGAACCCAATTCGGGAATCCGAATAGAATTCCATTAATTCTCACACGTCACTCTCACCCACCCGATTGTGTCGGAGTGAACGACATGCTGATCGGATACCTATTTCTTATTTTGGAACCCTAGGTTCCATGTTTTGATCCTTTACACATGTTTTTTTAGATTAGGGATTTGAGCGTCGAACTCAAACCGGGAATCCGATTAGGATAACGTCAGTTCCCACACGTCACTGTCACCAACCGGGTCATGTTGGAGCGAACGACACGTCGATCAGATCCCCATTTCTGATTTTGGACCCTCAGGTTGCATGTTCAGATCCTTTACACTTGGGTTTTTTTTTTAGATTAGTGATTTGAGCGCCGAACCCAAACTGGGAATTTGATTAGGATTCTGTCAGTTCCCACACGTCACTGTCACCCACCCGATCATGTGGGAGTGAACAACACGTTGATCGGATCCCTATTTCTGATTTTGGACCCCCAGGTTGCTTGTTTTGATCCTTTACACTTAAGTTTTTTTTAGATTAGTGATTTGAGCGTCGAACCCAAACCTGGAATCCGATTAGGATTCTGTCAGTTCCCACACGTCACAGTCAGCCACCCGGTCATGTTGGAGTGAACGGCATGCCGATCGGATCCCTATTTCTTATTTTGGATGTTCGGTTTATGTGTTTTGATACTTTACACATGTTTTTTTAAGATTAGTGGTTTGAGCGCTAAATCCAATCCAGGAATGCAAATATAATTCTGTTAATTCAAACATGTCACTCTCACTCACGCGGTCGTGTCGGAGTAAACGACGTGCCGATCGGACCCCCATGTTGCGTGTTTTGATCCTTTACACATGTTTTTTTAAGATTAGTTGTTTGAGCGCCGAATCCAATCCGGGAATCCAAATAGAATTCCGTCAATTTTCATACGTCATTCTCACCCACCCGGTCATGTCAGAGTGGACGACACACCGATCAGATACCTATTTCAGATTTTGGACACCTAGATTGTGTGTTATGGTCCTTTAACCTTATGTTTTTTTTTTAGATTAGTGATTTGAGCGCTGAACTAAAACTGGGAATCCGATTAGGATAATGTCAGTTCCCACACATCACTATCACCCACCGGGAGATGTCGGAACCAACGACCCATCGATCAGATGCTTATTTCTGATTTTGGACCCCGGGTTGTGTGTTCTGATCCTTTACACTTATGTTTTTTTTAAGATTAGTGGTTTGAGTGCCGAACCCAATCCAAGAATCCGAATGGAATTCCATGAGTTCCCACATGTCACTCTCACCCACGCGGTCATGTTGGAGCAAACGTCATGCCGATTGGATCCCTATTTCTAATATTGGACCCCCAGGTTGCGTGTTCTAATCCCTTGCACTTACATCTTTTTAAGATTAGTGGTTTGAGCACCGAACCCAATTCGGAATTCGAATAGAATTATGTCAATTCTCACACGTCACTCTCACCAAACGGTTGTGTCAAAGCGAACGACATGCTGATCGGATACCTATTTTTAATTTTGGTCCCCTAGGTTGCGTGTTTTAATCCTTTACACTTATATTTTTTTTAGATTAGTGATTTGAGCTCCGAACCCAAACCGGGAATCCGATTAGGATTCCGTTAGTTCCCAGACGTCACTGTCACCCCCAGGTCCTATCGGAGTGAACGACACGTCGATCAGATCCCTATTTCTGATTTTAGACCACCAGGTTGTGTATTTTGATCTATTACAATGGTTTTTTTAAGATTAGTGGTTTGAGCGCCGAACCCAATCCAGGAGTCTGAATAGAATTCTATCAATTCTCACACGTCACTCTCACCCACCCAGTCATGTCGGAGTGAACGGCACACCGATCGGATACCTATTTTTATTTTTGAAACCCTAGGTTGCGTGTTCTGATCCTTTACACTAATATATAGTTTTTTAGATTAGTGATTTGAGCACTGAACCCAAACAAGTAATCCAATTATGATTCTGACAGTTGCCATAGGTCACTGTCAGCCACACAGTCATGTCGGAGTGAACGGCACGCCGATCGAATCTCTATTTCTGATTTTGGACCCCCAGGTTGCGTGTTTTGATACTTTACACATGTTTTTTTTAGATAGTGATTTGTGTTGCCCGGTTGGCTAACCCAGAGGGGGGGTGAATGGGTCTTTAAAATTTATCTGATAAAAACCTGAACTCAAACAAACATAAAGAGTTCTTGAAAGGGATTAGTAATGGTTAGTAGAAACAACAATCACACAAAGAAGACAATCACACAACACACAGATTTATCCTGGTTCGGATCTCCTCTCCTTAGGAGTCCTACGTCCAGTCCCTGAGCAATCCTCAGGATTTCACTAACTGGGGTACAGTCCCCCTATGGACAAAAACAACCACCCACCCAGCTTAGCTGGTCTTCCTTCACCCCTGAAGGAACACAACACCCTGGCACACCAGGTCTTCCTTCACACACGAAGGGAATAACACCACCCTGGAAACCACCAAGTCTTCCTTCACACACGAAGGGATAACACCACCCTGGAAACCACCAGGTCTTCCTTCACACACGAAGGGAATAACACAGGAAAATTCTTGAGAGAAAAAGACTAGCCCCTAGATCAAGCTTTTACAAAACTCAATCTGAAGCTACAAGCACTGAGAGACGAAGATCTACACAAAGTGCACTCTCTCAGAACTAAACTAGCTCTTCCTTAATTTTCTTCTCACAGCATAGGGAGCTAAGAGCCAAGATTGAAAAGGACTGAATTTCTGGCTCTAGAGAAAAATTTGAAGACTTGAAAGCTGCAGAGTTCTAGCCGCTCTTCATATGAATTGAATTTTTTCAATCATTTGTCTTCCGAGCTTCATCTTGTATTTGTATCTCCGATTTGAATGAGGACAAGGAGATGACCGTTGTCTCACAGCTTTGGTGTACGTTAGACTGAAGGTTTTGTGGAAGCTTCCTGTCAACAGTCTTTTGTTCTTTGGAGCACGCAAAGAGATAAGATCTTCTGAGTTTGCTTGTAGTTCCTTCTGTTGTTGTAGTAGGATAGTACATCCTTAAGGTTCTGCAAGGTTGAGCTTTAATGGTAGACAGCTATACTATCTCCAGATGTCAATCAATGTCAAAGCAGATAGACACAAATAGTAGTAATACTTTATCGTTCTAAGAGATGCATGCAGAGAATACACCAGAATGGAAGATATGTTCTGTGTCCATGCAGAGATACGTTCAGTCTTTATTAAATGCATGGCAGTCAATCAGACGAGATGCGACTTTGACTATTCAACGTAGATTAAATCAAGGAAAAACGTTTAATTAAATGGAAACATGACTTATGCAGTCGTTGTGAAAATCTGATAGAATCGTTATGATCAAGTTGCTGTAGACTGATAAGAAGTCGTTATGATAACTTATGAAATCGTTATCACAACCAAGTCGTTCTATAACAGATGATAAAAGAAATCGTTATGAAACATGGCAAGTCGTTGTAGCTCTCAAAAGAAATCGTTATGAAACATGGCAAGTCGTTGTAGCTCTCAAAAGAAATCGTTATGAAACATGGCAAGTCGTTGTAACTTTCTAAAGAATCGTTATGAAATATGGCAAGTCGTTGTAACTTTCTAAAGAATCGTTACGACAACTTACAGAGTCGTTATGACGAGCAAGTCGTTATAACTTCTGAAGAAGTCGTTACGATAACTTACAGAGTCGTTATAATGAGCAAGTCGTTATAACTTCTGAAGAAGTCGTTACGATAACTTACAGAGTCGTTATAATGAGCAAGTCGTTATAACTTCTGAAGAAGTCGTTACGATAACTTACAGAGTCGTTATAATGAGCAAGTCGTTATAACTTCTGAAGAAGTCGTTACGATAACTTACAGAGTCGTTATAATGAGCAAGTCGTTATAACTTCTGAAGAAGTCGTTACGATAACTTACAGAGTCGTTATAACTTCTGAAAAAATTATTAAGGCTCTTCTGAGAAAAGATGTATGTAAGACTTACCACAAATGCTTGACTTTCTTTGGGTAATTCCTGTGCTTATGGCTAGATAAACAAGGTTAGAGAAACTTTTGACAGTGTTTTGTTTATCACCAAAATAGGCAAGTAATTAATTTAAAAGTACATGGGGATGGACTGTTCATCAATCTCCCCTTTTTGGTGATGACAAAACTATGATCAATATTTAAGTAGTACTGAGTATTAAACATGAATTAAAGTACTTGAGTCATGATTCAGGAATGTGTCAGACACAAGTAGGTAATCATTCTCCCCCTTTTTGTCATTAAGCAAAAAGCAAAAGGAAAGAGACAAAGAATAAGAGACAATGAGGAGAAGGAGCACAATCCATTATTAAGATTGAGGAGGTACAGGCAAATAATAAGCAGGAGAGAAAAGGAGGCATAATGAGAAATAGCTTCCCAGGCTTGCTCTTCCTGACGCTTGAAGAATTGCCTAAAGGCACCGCTCTCAATGGAGAAGGATGGTCCCATGATTGGAGCCATCTTGGATAGATAGAGGCTGCGCTGCTTGGTAAGAAACAGGTCATACTCGTCTGGATCCATGGAGGAGCAGGTGATGATTGTTTTACCAAAACTTGCACAGGCAAGAAACTGATCCATGGTGACAGAGTAGAAAATCTGTTTGTCCTTGAGTTCCTGGCGAAGAGCTAAAAACACTTTGTATCTTTCAGCCCAAACGGGTAGGGATCAAAGACCAGCTGGATTGAATTCATATCCAAGAAGGTTGCAGGAGAGATAGGAGCTTTCCCTTCCCTGGCTTGAGCAGCATTCAGATGTGCTAGCTGCTGAGCAGACAGAGAGTAAAACTTGGACCAATCGGAGGCATTCAGCCTTTCACATTCTGAGAGGAGAGGGGCAAGGACAGCAGAGTTGACAAACCCTCTATGGTATTCCGGAAAAGAAATCTAGGAAAACCAACCTGAAGGCCTTTCTGAATCTTGATTCTGCCCATAACCCTTGCAAAATGCTCAAAAACGATGGAACCAACCGAAGATTCCATAATCAGGAAATGAATCTGAGGCAGGAAAATCTCTTCAGGTAAATTAAGAGTGGCAAAATCTACTCTGATTTCCTCAGACTGCTCAGAGTGGGTTAGGACCTTGATGGCTCTCTTGAACTGGCTGAGCTGAACTTCAGGTAAATTGTTGAGATACCTGTAGTTGTTGAATGTTTGGAAATGCCTGACCAGCTTGATGAGCTTCTGAATGGCAGGAGCCCAGGTGTTCTGGTGGTGAAACTGAAACCACTCAGAAAGGGTCAAGGAGTGATCCCTGGGTGGAAACCTTGCTGCCTTAGCCTGAAGGAAGCGACTGTACAGATCTTTATGAGATTTAGCCCATTGCTCCTCAGTTTTGGAGTGGGCGAGGAGAAGATTTTGGATTTGTCGGCCTTAGACAGAGGAGTATAGGGAAGAATAACATCTAAATGGTCAGAGAGGTTAAGAAAAGGAAGATTGTGAAGAGTGGCAAAGACAACCTTTTGAAGGTATTCTTTGTACAGAGAGGTATGCTTGTGGGTGACTGTAAGAGAAAACCACAAGGGAGGGTAAAGAGGAGATGTGGAGGAAGAAAGCTTTCGTTTCTTGGAGACAGTACTGGAAGAGTCTGTCTTGGAAAGGTGGTCACCTACCTTTAGCACAGATTTAAGAATGACCTCTTCAAACTCATCCTTGATTTTATCAAGAAAGGGTGAGTCGACTTGGACATCTGTAGGAATAATAGTGATAAAGGAGGGAGGTGCAGGGGGGTTCAGAAATGCATCAGAATTGAGAGATCCTACTTCTGGAAGTGAAGATGTACCAGAAGAGGATGAGGCTCCAGCTGAGGATGCTGGAGGGGCCTCAAATTCTTGAGCAGAGGAAAGATGAGAAGTAGAAGAAACAGGAGAGGATGTGATGGGATGAGGAAGAAAAGGTGTGGGAGAGGAAATGGGCCTGGATCTGGGCTTTTTGAAGGGAGGTGGAGCAGGTGGAGCTGTGGAGTTAGAGGGTGGAGAAGGAGAATGGGAGTGTTGGTAGAAGTGGGAGCAAGGGGTGGAGGATCTGAAACCACTTCTTCAGGCAAGGGAGGCAACGGATCCAACACTGCCGGCCTGGTGGCCCTGATTCCATCACAACTGGCCCTGATGGCCTGAACTCAGCTGGCACTGATGGCCCTGACTCTTCAGCTGGCCCTGACTCTTCAGCTGTTGCCCTGACTCTTCAGCTGGCCCTGTTGGCTGACTCTTCAGCTGGGGCTTCTGCTGCTGCTGCTGACTGCCCGGAGGGCTCAGGTACACTTGAGTGAGGCTCCTGAGCTGCTGGAGGAGCAGGAGCTTGAGCTCCAACTGCCTGAAGGATGTCAGATAGCAAATTCTTCATGGTCCCCATTTCCTGATGAAACCATGTCATGGCGGAGCGAATCTGAACCAATTCCTTGCGGGCTGAAGCTTGGCTTAGAAAGATGGAATTCACATCAGTCTGAAGTGAGCAAAGCAGCTCACCTGAGCATCCAACCTCTCAATCACAGGTTTTAAATTGATGATAATCTTTTGCTTGACCTGTCTTTCAAAAGGTGCATCAGCTAAAAGGGGTACTTCAGGAGCTATATCTTCTCTTTGCCTTTGTAGCTGGAGGAGGTGGATTATTGTCTCATCAGAGCTTGATGAACTAGCTGTCTCCCCTTCTCTGGCATCCAATTTTCAGACTCTCTCTGGTCTTCCTCCTGATCGCTGGTGGCTGGAGGTACAACATCTGGTGTTCTTGGGATTGCTCCCCCTCAAGTGGAGCATCTTCTGCAACTGCACCAGTCTCCCCCTGACAGGGAGCATCCATTTCCATTGAATTATCCTTAGGATTTTGCTGCTCTTCTTCTACTGGACCGTCTACAAAGATGTGGCCTGATGCCACAGACTGCTCCATAACAGGCAGGATGTCTTCAGGAAGAATGTCCTCAATTCTCCTTTCAACAGGAGGCACAACTGGATCTGCTGTAGCTGGCCTGTCTTCCTCTGCCCTCACTGCTGTTGCTGCCTCTGACTGATTTCTGGCCATAGATGGCCCTTCCTGCTCTGTTTCTACAATGACTGGAACAGAACCTGATTCCAGTGGCAATTCGGGCATCACAGAATCTGCCTCTGACTGGGTTTGAGTAACTGAAGGCTCACCAATGAGACCTTCACCTTCTGCAACTGAAGCCTTGAACCAGACCCCATTGACTACAGAAAACCGCTCTTCTTTAAGTTTCTGGACCTGATAGCTTGGCCCATCTTCTCCACAACTGCCCCTGAGACATCTACACCGAAGTGTCTGAAGATTCTGGTGAGTAAATGGGCATAGGGAAGGGACACATTCAACTTGCTTTTAGTGTCCCAAATCTGCTCCCTGGCAAATTTCATTCTCTCCATCATCACTGCGGCCATATTGATTTCCTCATTTTTAATGGCCCAGTACATCAGATCGGAGTCAGCCTTAGTGCAAGCGGAGAAGGTTGCATTCGGGGAACCAAAATCTGACAAACGATAAAGTGAAGGAGGCGGTTGAAGGCACTTAACTGATGGATATCTAGCTTGCCATCCCTCATCTTGAAACCCTGGCCCAACAATCCCCAAACCCTTTTCTTGGTATATCTACAGAATGAATTCCACTGAAGCCCGATATGCTTACTCCAAATATCGCCTAAGCAATTCCTGGTCGTTCTTTCCGGTGCCCTGAGACTGAAAACGAGGGCCCCATCTTCTTCTGTCTTAAGCATACAAAGAACGCCTTTACCAGGTCCGGATAACTTACCTCTGAGCAAGTGGTAAGCCCTTTCCACTTCATCTGTCGATCTTCTCAATGAGGCTGCTCATTCCATTTTTTGCAGATCTGAAACATCTACTTCCTTGTGACCACAGAGCTTTGTCTTCACAAAGGTGAAGCGCTCCTCCTGCGCTGGGGAGAGGTATTCGGCGCTGTAGCCACCCACACTTCCGGCAATAGCTGGTGCGGCCATGGATTCAGGTGGGAGAAGGTTTGAAGGGGTGACGAGAGAGTGATGAAGAAAACCCTCAAACGATTTCGCGGGAAGGAGATGGAAGCTTCAAATTTGCAGAGGGTAGAGGCAAGAGTCGCTAGGGCATCGGCTCATGCGTCGGGACGAAGGAGGGGAAAAAGTGAATGAGGAAGAGGAATCGTTAACGCATCGATTTAAAAAAATAATGCTCCAAAAGGTGAGGCGTCAGAAAACGACAAACGAGGTTGACCGTCTTGAAAACTATGACTTATCGGACGGAACGCTTAAACTGAGACTTTTGAATTGAGTTTGACACAGAAAGAGAGAGAGAGAGAACCTTCTTAAATTCTGAGAATTTTTATACCAGCTTTAAATGAAGATCTTTTCACAAAATACACATGCCTAACTCCCTTCTAAGAGATGTAAATCTCTCTTCAGGTAAGGCCTTTGTGAAAATATCTGCTAGCTGATTATTTGTATCAATAAACGATATTTCAATATTGCCATTTGCTACTGATCACGAATAAAATGATATCTGACCTCAATATGTTTGGTCCTGGAGTGCTGAATTGGATTTTTGGTGAGTTGATAGCGCTGGTGTTGTCACATAGCAGAGGAATTTTCTTGACTTTGAGTCCAAATCCTCAAGTTGTTGCTTTATCCATAAGAGTTGTGTACAGCAACTTCCAGCAGCTACGTACTCGGCTTCAGCTGTAGATAGTGCTACTGAATTTGTTTCCTTGAGGACCATGAGATTAAACACCCTGCAAGAAATTGACAGCAACCACTGGTGCTTTTTCTATCTACCTTGCATCCAGCATAATCAGCATCAGAATACCCTACTAATTTTACATCACAGGAGTTTGGATACCATAGTCCTAGATCATGAGTCCTGGCTAAATATCTGAAAATCCTTTTGACAGAAATTAAATGTGATTCTCTAGGGTCGGCTTGATATCTAGCACACATGCATACACTAATAATATATCAGGTCTACTTGCGGTTAGATAAAGTAATGAACCTATCATACCTCTGTAGATCTTTTGATCTACTTTCTTACCATCCTTGTCATTGTCCAACCTAGTTGATGTACTCATTGGTGTTGACAGTGGCTTGGTGTTTCAAATCCAAATTTCTTTAGCAGTTCTCTGGTGTATTTGCTTGACAGATGTGAATTCCTTCCTTTCCTGTTTGATTTGAAGTCCAAGGAAGTAGTTGAGCTCTCCCATCATACTCATCTCAATTCCCCCTGCATTAGCTTTTCAAAATACATTGCACAAGATCTTGATTTCATGATCCAAAGATGATGTCCTAATCCACATAAATTTGAATAACCAACAGTACTGTTCTTGGCTTTGTTTTTATAAAAGAAGTACATCTTTCTACTCACTCTCTTCATGCTTTTGAGAAAACCATATTAGAGCCTTATGCAACTACCAAGGCCGGAAGCGCCTGTAAGCCATCATACACCCGCCGCGGTTGTTCCACATAAAAACTTCTCTCTTTATAAAGACCATTTAGAACATGCAGATTTAACACATCCATTTGAAATAACTTTAAATCTAATGCAGAAGCATAAGCAGTAGCTATGCTAATCCTCAAGCACTAGGTTACGCCCGCTATGCCTCCAGGTTGCATAGGCTTGATCCTCCTAGGCCTTACACATAGCCTTGACCACCAGTCGTCCTTTCTTAGAATACACCAGATTCACATCCAATTGTTTCTGAACACCCATTAGTGCCGATCACAGGAGGTCTGATGGTCTAGGAACAAGTGACCATACTGGTTTCTCTTGAATTGATTTAATTCATCTTGCATTGCTATCCAGGATTTCGTCAGGGAGCTTCATTGACTGTCTTAGGCTCTAATTGAGAAACAAAGGCGAGGTAATCACAAGGACAAGTACCTCTTGTTCTTACCCCTACCGAGGGATCACCAATAATGTTTCAGGTGGGGTCTTTCTTGTATCTCCATTCCTTTGGAAAGAGATCATGAGAAATTTCTTCTTGTTTGCATTTCTTCGAGGCGGATCATCCTTATCTTCAGTGATGTGTCTTTCAGTTTATTGGACAGTTCATCTGCGTCATCGATATCACTCTCTACTTCCTTTCTCAAGGAGGGATTAGTTTCATCAAAAATAATGTGTACAGACTGTTCAATCAATAAAGTACGTTTATTAAAACTCTATAGCCTTTGGGTTTAGAGGTGTACCCCATGAAGATGCCTTCATCTGATTTGGCATCCAACTTACCAATATCCATTTTTCCGTTGTTGTGTGAATAAGCAGCAAGGACATCCAAAAGTTCTGAAATGGCTGATCTTTGGTTTCTTCCCTTTAAACAGCTCATATGCAGTCTTCTTCAGGATTGGCCTGATCATGACTCTGTTGACAATGTAGCTGGCTGTGTTGACTGCTTCTGCCCAGAAATATCTTGGTAACTCATATCACAAAGCATAGTTCTTGCCATATCCAAGAGAGTTCGGTTCTCCGTTCGGCTATACCCATTTTGCTGCGGTGTCCTTGGTGCTGAGAAATTGTGCTGAATTCCTGATTATCACAGAATCTAGCAAACTTTTCATTTTGGAACTCACCACCATGATCAGATCGAATGAATACTATGCTGAACTTCTGATCTTTCTGGATTTTTCTGTGAACTAACAAAATTATCAAAAGTGTCATTTTTATGTTCTAAGAAAGATACCCATGTGAATCTTGAGTAGTCATCTACTAAAACAAATCCGAAATTCTTTCCTCCAAGACTGGTAGTTCTCATTGGCCCAAATAGATCCATATCAGGAGCTCTAAGGGTTTTGAGGTGGTCACCACCGTCTTTGACTTGAAGGAATTCTTAGTGTGCTTTCCCTTAGCACAAGGTCTGCAAACACTTTCTAATTTACCATTGATTTTCGGTAGTCCTTCCACAAGGTTTCTCTTTCTGAGCTTGCTCATGCCATCCAAGCTGCAGTGGCCTAACCTTCTGTGCCACATCGGTTGATTTGTCTTTGCTGGCTGCCAGACACACATTTTGCTCTTTGAGTTCTTCAAGGTAGAGCACGTACAGATTCTTCTCTCTATTTGCTTCAAAGATGACTGCTCCATCCTTTAGTATGCTACATTTTAACTCTTGAAATTTGATTTGATGTCCTCTATCACACAGCTGACTAATACTTATGAGGTTGTGCTTTAACCTTTGACTAACAGTACATCTTCTATGACTGTTTTTCCTTTGCTGTTAACTGATCCACTGCCTACTACAGTTCCTTTTCCATTATCTCCATAAGTGACTGTTCCTTCTTCATCTTGAAGATGGGAGAAAAGCTTCAGGTTTCCTGTCATGTGCCTTAGCACCCACTATCCAAATACCATTTGGATGCTCGAAGGTTAGCCTGAAATAAGACATCAAGATTTAGGTACCCAAGTTCCTTGGGTCCTGATGGGTCAGTATCATTATTTTTACTTTTTATATCCACTTCTTATGTCTTGTTGGACAGGTGGATTTTAAATGTCCTAGCTTATTACAGTGATTACAACATGATGTTATGTCACTCTTACTATGTATTTAAAATTCGCTTTATATGCCACATCTTGTTCTGGAGTGAACTTAGGAGTTGGATATTTTTCTGGATAGATTATTTCTTCTTCGTTTTCTGGCGGTATGTAACCTAAACCTCGTTTATTCTTACCAGATCTTCTAGCACCTTTTATAATAAGGAATTCTTTCCATTTGTAAACTTTTCTAAGGTGCTTGCTAGTGTATTGTTTTTCTTCATTTAATTCATTACCGTTTTTCTTAAATCATCTGAGCTTTCCTGTTTTTCTAGGTCAATGATTTTTCTGTCTTGTCTTTTAAGTTTTCACATAATAGTTCATTTCTTCTCTTAAGCTCAATTATTTGTTTTTCTAGTTCTTCATTTTCAGATTTTAAATCTGAGTTGGTATTTTCGACATGTGATATTTTTCTTGCTTAGCTTAAGTAGTTTACACACTTCTTTATACTTATCGTAGAGTTCATTAAATGCACTTTCCAAATTATCCGAATCTGAGTCATTACAGGAATCGAAAGAGGAATCAGATGTTACGTTATCCTCGGTATTTGCCATAAGAGCCAGGTTGGCTTCTTCTTCACTCACTGCTGGAGCTTGACTCACTGTCTGAGTCGCTGCTGTTGTCCCATGCAGCTGCCATGGCTTTCTTTTTGAATCTTCTGAACTTCTTGGAGCTGTCCTTCTTCTTGTGATCATTTTTCTTTAGCATTGGACAGTCTGCCTTGATATGTCCAGGTTTCTTGCATTCATAGCAAGTGGCTCATTCCTCTTCTGATCTTTTTCATCTGGTCTCTTGAGATCTTTGTTTTTCTTGAAGTACCTCCTACCAGACTGGAACTTCTTCTTCTTTGCCAAGATTCTCTGCAATCTTCTTGAGAGCATGGCTTCTTCATCATCACTATCTTTGCTATCTTCACTGTTATCTAAGGATTCTTCTGATGAGTCCCCATTAGCTTTAAGCGCATTTGACTGCTTCTTTCTACTGGAGGATTCTCCTAGTCTTTCCATGTTTATTTCATGGGCCATGAGAGACCCGATGAGTTTTTTCTACTGACATTTTCTTAAGATCATTAGCTTCTTCGATAGCTGTGACCTTTGCCGTCCATGAAGATGGCAAGGATCTGAGAATCTTCCTTACCATATCTGCATTCTCTATGACTTTCCTAGACTTGCTAGGCCATTAGTGATGTCAGTAAATCTACTAAACATTTGGGTAATAGACTCACCTGTTTGCATTTGAAATCTTTCATACTGAGTGACAAGAATGTCGATTCTTGTCTCCTTTACTTTGTCTGTCCTTCAATGTAATCCTTAACTTTTCCCACATTTCCATGGAGGATTTGCATGCTGAAACTCTGTTGAACTCCTTTTTGCTTAGAGCACAACATAGAATGCTCTTAGCTTTACAGTTCAAGGAGATTTTCTTTCTTTCTATCTTCATCTGTCCATTGTGCTTTCTCATTTGTGACTACCAGATCACCTTCTTCCACTATTGACCAGATTTGATAATCGTGGCCTTGTAGAAAGTATTCCATCCTGGTCTTCCAATACGTATAATCTTCACCATCGAACAAAGAGGTCTGTTGACAGACTGACCTTCGAAGTGACCTTGGGCTGCCATGGATCTTTACTCTTCAGATCGTTGGATCTTGTTCTTTGTCGAAGAGACTCGCTCTGATACCACTTGTTGCCCGTTGGCTAACCCAGAGGGGGGTGAATGGGTCTTTAAAAATTTATCTGATAAAAACCTGAACTCAAAACAAACATAAAGAGTTCTTGAAAGGGATTAGTAATGGTTAGTAGAAACAACAATCACAAAAAGACAATCACACAACACACCAGATTTATCCTGGTTCGGATCTCCTCTCCTTAGGAGTCCTACGTCCAGTCCCTGAGCAATCTCAGGATTTCACTAACTGGGGTACAGTCCCCCTATGGACAAAAACAACCACCAGCTTAGCTGTCTTCCTTCACCCCTGAAGGAACACAACACCCTGGCAACACCAGGTCTTCCTTCACACACGAAGGGAATAACACCACCCTGGAAACCACCAGGTCTTCCTTCACACACGAAGGGAATAACACCACCCTGGAAACCACCAGGTCTCCTTCACACACGAAGGGAATAACACGGAAAATTCTTGAGAGAAAAAGACTAGCCCCTAGATCAAGCTTTACAAAACTCAATCTGAAGCTACAAGCACTGAGAGACGAAGATCTACACAAAGTGCACTCTCTCAGAACTAAACTAGCTCTTCCTAATTTTCTTCTCACAGCATAGGGAGCTAAGAGCCAAGATCGAAAAGGACTGAATTTCTGGCTCTAGAGAAAATTTGAAGACTTGAAAGCTGCAGAGTTCTAGCCGCTCTTCAATATGAATTGAATTTTTTCAATCATTTGTCTTCCGAGCTTCATCTTGTATTTGTATCTCCGATTTGAATGAGGACAAGCAGATGACCGTTGTCTCACAGCTTTGGTGTACGTTAGACTGAAGGTTTTGTGGAAGCTTCCTGTCAACAGTCTTTTGTTCTTTGGAGCACGCAAAGAGATAAGATCTTCTGAGTTTGCTTGTAGTTCCTTCTGTTGTTGTAGTAGGATAGTACATCCTTAAGGTTCTGCAAGGTTGAGCTTTAATGGTAGACAGCTATACTATCTCCAGATGTCAATCAACGTCAAAGCAGATAGACACAAATAGTAGTAATACTTTATCGTTCTAAGAGATGCATGCAGAGAATACACCAGAATGGAAGATATGTTCTGTGTCCATGCAGAGATACGTTCAGTCTTTATTAAATGCATGGCAGTCAATCAGACGAGATGCGACTTTGACTATTCAACGTAGATTAAATCAAGGAAAAACTTTATTAAATGGAAACATGACTTATGCAGTCGTTGTGAAAATCTGATAGAATCGTTATGATCAAGTTGCTGTAGACTGATAAGAAGTCATTATGATAACTTATGAAATCGTTATCACAACCAAGTCGTTCTATAACAGATGATAAAAGAAATCGTTATGAAACATGGCAAGTCATTGTAGCTCTCAAAGAAATCGTTATGAAACATGGCAAGTCGTTGTAGCTCTCAAAAGAAATCGTTATGAAACATGGCAAGTCGTTGTAACTTTCTAAAGAAATCGTTATGAAATATGGCAAGTCGTTTAACTTTCTAAAGAAATCGTTACGACAACTTACAGAGTCGTTATGACGAGCAAGTCGTTATAACTTCTGAAGAAGTCGTTACGATAACTTACAGAGTCGTTATAATGAGCAAGTCGTTATAACTTCTGAAGAAGTCGTTACGATAACTTACAGAGTCGTTATAATGAGCAAGTCGTTATAACTTCTGAAGAAGTCGTTACGATAACTTACAGAGTCGTTATAATGAGCAGTCGTTATAACTTCTGAAGAAGTCGTTACGATAACTTACAGAGTCGTTATAATGAGCAAGTCGTTATAACTTCTGAAGAAAGTCGTTACGATAACTTACAGAGTCGTTATAACTTCTGAAAAATTATTAAGGCTCTTCTGAAAAAGATGTATGTAAGACTTACCACAAATGCTTGACTTCTTTGGGTAATTCCTGTGCTTATGGCTAGATAAACAAGGTTAGAGAAACTTTTGACAGTGTTTTGTGTATCACCAAATAGGCAAGTAATTAATTTAAAAGTACATGGGGAGGACTGTTCATCAATTTGAGCACTGAACCTAACCAAAAATCCAATTAGGATTCCGTCAGTTCCCATACATCACAGTCACCCACCCGATCGTGTCAGAGCAAATGGTATGCCAATTGGATCCCTATTTCTGATTTTGGACCCCCGGGTTGCGTGTTTTGATCCTTTACACCTATGTTTTTTTAAGATTAGCGGTTTGAGCGCTGAACCCAATCCAGGAATCCGAATAGAATTCTGTCAATTCTCATACGTCACTCTCACTTACCCGGTCATGTCGGAGTAAACGGCATGCCGATCGGATCCCTATTTCTGATTTTGGACTCCCAAGCTGCGTGTTTTGATCCTTACACTGTCTTTTTTAATATTAGTAGTTTTAGCGCCGAACCCAATCTGGGAGTCCGAATAGAATTCTGTCAATTCTCAGACGTCACTCTCACCCACCCAGTCGTGTCAGAGTGAATGGCACACCGATCAGATACCTGTTTCTGATTTTGGAACCCTAGGTTGCGTGTTCTCATCCTTTACACATGTTTTTTTTAGATTAGTGATTTGAGCGTCAAACCCAAACCGGGAATCCGATTAGGATTACGTCAGTTGCCGCATGTCACTGTCACCGACACAGTCGTGTCGGAGCGAACGGCACGCCGATCGGATCTCTATTTCTGATTTTGGATCCCCATGATGCGTGTTTTGATCCTTTACACTTAGATTTTTTTTAGATTAGTGATCTGAGCGCAGAACCCAAATCGGAAATCCGATTAGAATTCCGTTAGTTCCTATACATAACAGTCACCCACCCAATCGTGTCGGAGCGAACGGTACGCCAATCGAAACCCTATTTTGATTTTGGACCCCCGGGGTACATGTTTTGATCCTTTACACATGTTTTTTTAAGATTAGTGGTTTGGGCACTGAACCCAATCCAGGAATCCGAAAAGAATTCTATCAATTCCCACACGTCACTGTCACTCACCCAGCCTTGTCGGAGTAAACCGCACGCCGATCGGATCCATATTTCTGATTTTAGACCCCTAGGTTGCGTGTTCTGATCCATTACACATGTTTTTTTTAGATTAGTGATTTCAGTGTCGAACTCAACCAGGAATCCGATTAGGATAACATCAGTTCCCATGTCACTGTCACCCACCGGGTCGTGTAGGAGCGAACAGCATGCCGATTGGATCCCTATTTCTGATTTGGACCCCCAGGTTGCATGTTTTGATCCTTTACACATAGGTTTTTTTAGATTAGTGATTTGAGTGCCGACCACAATCCGAGAATCCGAATAGAATTCCATCAATTCTCACACGTCATTCTCACCCACCCGATCGTATTGGAGAGAGCGACATGACGATCGGATACCTATTTCTTGTTTTGGACCCTATGTTTCATGTTCTGATTCTTTACACTTTTGTTTTTTTAATTAGTGATTTGAACACCGAACTCAAACTGCGAATTCGATTAGGATACCGTTAGTTCCCATACATCACTATCACCCCCCGGTCGTGTCGGAGCAAATGGCTCACCGATCACATCCCCATTTTTGATTTTGGACCCCGTGGTTGCGTGTTCTGATTCTTTACACTTAAGTTTTTTTAAGATTAGTGGTTTGAGCGCCGAACCCAATTTGGGAATCCAAATAGAATTCCGTCAATTCTCACACGTCACTCTCACCCACTGGTCGTGCCAGAGTAAACGACATGCCCATCGGAAACCTATTTATTATTTTGGACCCCTAGGTTGCGTGTTTTGATCCTTTACACTTATACTTTTTTTAGATTAAGGATTTGAGCGCCGAACTCAAATCAGGAATCCAATTAGGATAATGTCAGTTTCCACACGTCACTGTCACCAACCAGGTCGTGTCGGAGCGAATGACACACCGATCGGATCCCCCAGGTTCCGTGTTCTAATATTTTCAGTTAGATTTTTTTTAGATTAGTGATCCGAGCGTCGAACCCAAACAGGGATCCGATTAGGATTCCGTCAATTTCACACATGACAGTCACCCCCCGGATGTCGGAGCGAACGGCATGCCGATCGGAACCCTATTTCTGATTTTGGACCCCCAAGTTGCGTGTTCTAATCCTTTATAATTATGTTTTTTTTAGATTAGTGATTTGAGCGCCGAACCCAATCCGAGAATCTGAATAGAATTCCATCAATTCTCACATGTCATTCTCACCCACTCGGTCGTGTTAGAGAGAACGACACGACGATCGGATACCTATTTCTTATTTTGGACCCCTATGTTAGGTGTTCTGATCCTTTACACTTATGTCTTTTTTTATTTAGTGATTTGAACACCGAACTCAAACTACGAATCCGATTAGGATACCGTCAGTTCCCACACATCGCTGTCACCCACTTAGTTGTGTCAGAGAAAATGGATCATTGATCAGATCCCTATTTCAAATTTTGGACCCCCAGATTGCGTGTTCTGATTCTTTACAGTTAAGTTTTTTTAAGATTAGTGGTTTGAGTGCCGAACCCAATTCGGGAATCCGAATAGAATTCCGTCAATTCTCACACGTCACTCTCACCCACCCGGTCGTGTCGGAGTGAACATGCCGATCGGATACCTATTTCCTATTTTGGACCCCTAGGTTCCATGTTTTGATCCTTACACTGATGTTTTTTTTAGATTACGAAATTGAGCGCCGAACTCAAACTGGGAATTCGATTAGGATAACGTCAGTTCCTACACATCAGTCTCACCAACCAGGTTGTGTCGGAGTGAACGACACGCCGATCGGATTCTTATTTCTGATTTGGACCCCTAGTTTGCGTGTTCTGATTCTTTACACTTAAGTTTTTTTTTTAGATTAGTGATTTGAGTGCCAAACCAAACCGAAAATCTGATTAGGATTCTGTTAGTTCCCACAGGTCACTGTCACCACCCAGTCATGTCGGAGTGAACGACACGTAGATTAGATCCCTATTGCTGATTTTGGACCCCCTGGTGCGTGTTTTGATCATTTACACTTAGGTTTTTTTAGATTCATGATTTGAGCACCAAACCCAAACCGGGAATCTGATTAGGATTCCGTCAGTTCCCACATGTCACAGTCACCCACCCTGTCGTGTCGGAGTGAACGGCACGCCCATCGGATCCCTATTTCTGATTTTGGAATCTCGGGTTACATATTTTAATCTTTTACATATATGTTTTTTTAAGATTAGTGGTTTGAGCGCTGAACCCAATCCAAGAATCTGAATAGAATTCTGTCAATTCAAACACGTCACTCTCACTCACATGGTCGTGTTGGAGTGAACGACACTCTGATTGGATCCCTATTTCTGATTTTGGACCCCCATGTTGCGTGTTTTGATCTTTTACACATGTTTTTTTAAGATTGGTGGTTTGAGCGTTGAACCCAATCCGGGAATCCAAATAGAATTTTGTCAATTTTCACATGACACTCTCACCCACCCGGTCATGTCAGAGTGGACGACACACCGATCGGATACCTATTTCTGATTTTGGACCCCTAGATTGCGGGTTCTGATCCTTTAACCTTATGTTTTTTTTTAGATTAGTGATTTGAGTGCCGAACTCAAATCGGGAATCTAATTAGGATAACGTCAGTTCCCACACGTCACTGTCACCCTACTAGTCGTGTTGGAGCCAACGACCCACCTATCGGATGCCTATTTATTGATCTTGGACCCCGGGTTGCATGTTCTGATCTTTTACACTTACATTTTTTGAAGATTAGTTGTTTGAGCGCCGAACCCAATCCGGGAATCCGAATGGAATTCCGTCAGTTCCCACATTCACCCACCCGATCATGTTGGAGCAAACGACATGCCGATCGGATCCCTATTTCTGATATTAGACCCCCAAGTTGTGTGTTCTGATCCTTTACACTTACGTTTTTTTAGGAATAATGGTTTTAGCACCGAACCCAATTAGTGATCTTGAATAGAATTCTATCAATTCCCACACGTCACTCTCACTCGCACGGTTGTGTCGGAGCGAACGGCACACCGATTGGATACCTATTTCTGATTTTGGACCCCTAGGTTGCGTGTTTTAATCTGTTACACTTATATTTTCTTTAGATTAGTGATTTCAGCGCCGACCCCAAACCGGGAATCCAATTAGGATTCCGTCAGTTCCCACACGTCACTGTCACCCACCTAGTCCTATTGGAGTGAACGGCACACCGATCAGATCCCTATTTCTGATCTTGTACCCCCGGGTTGCGTATTTTGATCCTTTACACATGTTTTTTTAAGATTAGTGGTTTGAGCGCCGAACCCAATCCAGGAGTCTGAATAGAATTCTATCAATTCTCACACGTCACTCTCACCTACCTAGTCGTGTCAGAGTGAACGACACACCGGTTGGATACCTATTTCTGATTTTGGAACCCTAGGTTGCGTGTTCTGATCTTTTACTCTTATCTTTTTTTTAGATTAGTGATTTGAGCGCCGAACCCAAACCGGGAATCCGATTACGATTTCGACAGTTGCCACACGTCACTGTCACCCACACAGTCGTGTCGGAGCGAACGACACGCCGATCGAATCTCTATTTTTGATTTTGGACCCCCAGGTTACGTGTTTTGATCCTTTACACTTAGGTTTTTTTTAGATTAGTGATTTGAGCGCTAAACCCAAACTGGGAATCCGATTACGATTCCGTCAGTTCCTATACTTCACAGTCACCCACTCAGTCATGTCGGAGTGAACGGTACGTCGATCGGATCCCTATTTCTGATTTTGGACTCCCGGATTGCGTGTTTTGATCCTTTACACTTATATTTTTTTAAGATTAGTTGTTTGAGCGCTGAACCTAATCCAGGAATCCGAATAGAATTCTGTCAATTCTCATGTTGAGTTGTGTGTTTTGATGATGACATATTGATGATGTCCACACACTCATACTTTGATTTTAATGATGACTAAAACTTTACACTCATACTTTGGTCTTGATGATGACATATTGCACATAATACAATGATAACAAAACAACATGTTCTTTATGCTTAATATTTCATATTTTACTGATAATGACAAGTTTTTGATGGTCCACTTTTTATATTTACAGGTTTGCAAAGGTTTGTCAAAATAGTGTCGACACTAGTTGAAAGATAGATCGACACTAGCTCTGTAAGGTCGAGTCTAGCTAAGACTAAGGTTGACACTAGTTTCCATCTAGTGAACTAGTTTTGGAGGAATTCATAGGAGGTTGACTCTGTCTGTTGATCAGGTCGACTCTACCTGGTGATTAGGTCGACACTAGTGATCTGTCAGGTCGACACTAGAGTTCTGCCAGTAAAGGGAAATTGGAATTTCTGATCAGTAGTGTCGACACTATGGAAATATAGGTCGACACTAGAGTTCTGCCAGTAAAGGGAAATTGAGATTTCTGATCAGTAGTGTCGACACTACAGAAATGTAGGTCGACACTCTTTTTTGGTAAACCCAGAATTGTGCAGAGCATAAAATCCAGCGTCTGTGATCTCTTTTTGAGATCTTTATGGGAGATTCCATATTTACCTAATTGCCCTTTCATCCAAGTGGCAATGAGGTAAAGGCCTTTTGGACACGTGGAAGCCTTGGGTGCACTCTAGGTTTTTGTGCACACCTTTCTCACGTTCATGGGACTACACAGTGGCTATATAAGCCTTCATCTCATCTAAAGCAGCCATATCTTTGAGCCATTCATCTATTCCATCTAAGAGGACGTGTTGATCAAGGCCAAGTAGTGAGACAAAGCTCTGGAGTGCTGAAACAGGAGCAGATCAAAAAGAAAAGTAGAAGAGGAAGAAGAAGGAATCGTGCAAGCAGCAGATCTGAAAACAGAGCATCATGGATCTTGCAAAGAAGAAGTAGCAGAGCTGAGAAGAAGTAGAAGATTTGAAGGCAGGTGGAAGAGGAAGCCAGTGCAAGAGCAGAAGCACAAAGCTCAGTATCCGTGGAGAAACTCAAGAGCATAAGTTCAAATCTGAAAAAATCTCTGTAAATCAGATCTGAAACAGAGTATAGCGAATTGAGGCTGATTTGAAGGAGTTCAGATCAAATTGGTTGAGAAGCACAACTAGATGATGCATATGCACAAGATGATCTGAAGCACACCTTCAACTGTGAAGATTTGAAGATTCAGAGTTCAGATTGCATAGTCCAAAGGGAATTGGGCAAAACCTAAGGACTGGTGTTTAAGGATTTGTTTCCTTAACTCTGATCTTCTTGTGTATTTGATTTTTTCCTTTTAAACTTTCCTCTAAACTCATTGAGTGCTCCTACTGGTGATAGGAGGGTTGATCCCATACTGTGTATGTGCGGATTGAGAAGGTTTATCAAACCTTGAAGCTGTGAATCAACGGATAGGCTGTGTAATCAGCGGTTGGCAAGCTGTGAGTTAGCATTCAAGCTACGAGTCAGCAAGTGTTTGAAGCTGTGAGTCAACATTTGTTTGAAGCTGTGAATCTGCGATTTAGTGAAGCCTCACTTGGCTTGAGTGAGGGGTGGACGTAGGTCTCCTTTTGGGAGCCGAACCACCTAAAAATCACTTATGCAATGGTTTGATGTATTGATTTTCCACTAGAATGCTTGCATAGGATTTTGATCATCTTCTAAGCACTCACACACTTATAGATAGATGATCTAATGTGCTTTAGATTCCAATGAGTTAATCAAATCAGTGTGTACCTATTTGAATAGAGATTTTTAATGTCATATATTTTTTAATTGTATAAAGTTTCTGTTGAAAACCTATTCAACCCCCTTCTATATTTGCCATTACACTGCAAGTACGAACCAACATCTCATGCGTCACTCTCACTCACCCAGTCATGTCGGAGTAAACGACACGTCGATCGGATCCCTATTTCTGATTTTGGACCCCAAGGTTGCGTGTTTTGATCTTTTACACGTGTTTTTTTAAGATTAGTAGTTTGAGCGTAGAACCCAATCCAAGAGTCCGAATAGAATTCTGTCAATTCTCACATGTCACTCTCACCCACCCAGTCGTGTCGGAGTGAACAACATGCCGATCAGATACCTATTTCTGATTTTGGAACCTTCGGTTGCGTGTTTTCATCCTTCACACTTATGTTTTTTTAGATTAGTGATTTAAGCGCCGAACCCAAACTGGGAATCCGATTAGGATTCCGTCAGATACTGCACGTCACTGTCACCCACATAGTCATATCGAAGCGTACGACACGCCAATTTGATCTCTATTTCTGATTTTGGATCCCCAGGATGCGTGGTTTGATCCTTTACACTTAGGTTTTTTATAGACTAGTGATTTGAGCGTAGAACCCAAACCAGGAATCCGATTAGGATTCTGTCAGTTCCCTTATATCACAGTCACCCACCCGATCGTGTCGAAGCAAACGATACGCCGATCAGAACCCTATTTCTATTTTTAGACCCCCGGGTTGCGTGTTTTGATCCTTTACACATGTTTTTGAAGATTAGTGGTTTGAGCACTGAACCCAATCCAGGAATCCGAATAGAATTCTGTCAATTCTTACACGTCACTCCAACTCACCCGGTCTTGTCAGAGTAAACCGCACGCCGATCGGATCTATTTCTGATTTTGGACCCCTAAGTTGCGTGTTCTGATCCTTTACACTTATGTTTTTTTTTAGATTAGTGATTTGAGCGCCGAACCTGAATTGGGCATCCAATTAGGATTTATTTAGTCCCCACACGTCACAGTCACCCACCCGATCGTGTCGAGCGAACGACACGCCGATCGGATCCCTATTTCTAATTTTGGACCCTCGGGTTGTGTGTTTTGATCCTTTACACTTATGTTTTTTAAGATTAGTGGTTTGACCGCTGAACTCAATCCATGAATCCGAATTCAATTTTGTCAATTCTCACACATCACTCTCACTCACCTGGTCATGTCAGAGTAAATGGCACGCCGTTCGGATCCCTATTTCTGATTTTGTACCCCCGGTTTGCTTGTTTTGATCCTTTACACTGATGTTTTTTTATGATTAGTGGTTTGAGCGCCGAACACAATCTAGGAATCCAAATAGAATTTCATCAATTCTCACACGTCACTCTCACCCACCCGGTCATGTCGGAGTGAACGACACACTGATCGAATACCTATTTTTAATTTTGGACCCTTAGGTTGCGTGTTCTAATCCTTTTCACTTACGCTTGTTTTATATTAGTGATTTGAGCGTCAAACTCAAACCTGGAATCCGATTAGAATAACGTCAGTTCCCACACATCACTGTCACCCACCGGGTCAAGTCAGAGCCAACAACACACTGATCGAACCCCTATTTTTGATTCTGGACCCCAGGTTGCGTGTTCTGATCCTTTACACTTATGTTTTTTAATATTAGTGGTTTGAGCGCCGAACCCAATCTGGGAATCTGAATGGAATTCCGTCAGTTCCCACACGTCACTCTCACCCACCTGGTCGTGTCGGAGCAAATGACACACCGATCGGATCTCTATTTCTGACTTTGGACCCCTAGGTTGCATGTTTAGATCCTTTACACTTACATTTTTTTTAAGATTATTGGTTTGAGCGCCGAACCCAATCCCTGACTTTGTATAGAATTCTGTCAATTCTCACACGTCACACTCACCCACACGGTCTTGTCGGAGTGAACACCACGTTGATCTGATACGTATTTCTGAATTTGGACCCCTAGGTTGCGTGGTTCGATCCTTTTCACTTAGATTTTTTTTAGATTAGTGATTTGAGCGTCGAAGCTAAACAGGGAATCCGATTAGGATTCCGTCAGTTCCATACATCACTCTCACCCACCCGGTCTTGTCGAAGCAAACAACACACCGATCGGATCTCTATTTTTGATTTTGGACCCTCGAGTTGTGTGTTTTGATCCTTTATAATTATGTTTTTTTTATGGTTAGTGGTTTGAGCGCCGAACCCAATTTGGGAATCCGAATAGAATTTGGTCAATTCAGACACGTCACTCTCACCCACCCAATCATGTCAGAGTGAATGGCATTCCGATCGGATACCTATTTATGATTTTGGAACCCTAGGTTGCATGTTCTGATCATTTACACTTATGTTTTCATTAGATTAGTAATTTGAGCCTCGAACCCAAATCTACAATCCGATTAGGATTTCGTCAGTTCCCACACATCACTGTCACTAACACAGTTGTGTCAAAGTGAACGGCATGCCGATAAGATATCTATTTCTGATTTTTGACCCCCAGGTTGCCCGTTTTGATTCTTTATGCTTTGGTTTTTTTTAGATTAGTGATTTGAGCGCCGAACCGAAACCGGAAATCCGATTAGGATTCCGTCAGTTTTCATACGTCACAGTCACCCACCCAGTCGTGTCGGAGTGAACGGCACACCGATCACATCCCTATTTCTAATTTTGAACCACCATATTGCGTGTTTTGATCCTTCACACATATTTTTTTAAGGTTAGTGGTTTGAACACCGAACCCAATCCGGAAATCCGAATACAATTCCATCAATTCTCACACGTCACTCTCACCCACTTGGTCGTGTCTGAGTGAATGACATGCCGATCTAATACCTATTTTGAATTTTTGACCCCTAGGTTGTGTGTTCTGAACATTTACACATGTATTTTTTAGATTAGTAATTTGAGCGCCGAACTCAAATCGGGAATCCGATTAGGATACCGTCAGTTCCTACACATTACGGTCACCTACTAGGTCGTGTCGAAGTGAAGGCACGTCGATCATATCCCTATTTCTGATTTTGGACCCCCAGGTTGCGTGTTCTGATTCTTTACCCTTACGGTTTTTTAAGATTAGTGGTTTGAGTGCCGAGCCCAATCCGAGAATCTGAATAGAATTCCGTCAATTCACACATATCACTCTCACCCACCCGGTCGTGTTGGTGTGAACGACATGCCTATCGGATACCTATTTCTGATTTTGGATCCCCAGGTTGCATGTTTTGATCCTTTACACTTAGGTTTTTATTAAATTAATGATTTCAGAACCAAACCCAAACCAAGAATCCGATTAGTATTCTGTCAATTCCCACACGCCACTATCACCCACTGGTCATGTCGGAGTGAACGGCACGCCGATCGGTTCCCTATTTCTGATTTTGGACACCTAGGTTGCGTGTTTTGATCCTTTACACTCAGGTTTTTTTTAGTTTAGTGCTTTGTGCATAGAACCCAATCCTGAATCTGAATAGAATTCTATCAATTCTCACACGTCATTCTCAACCACTCGGTCATGTCAGAGTGAACGACACGATGAATGAATACCTATTTCATATTTTGGACCCCTATGTTGCGTGTTTTGATCCTTTACACTTACGTTTTTTTTAGAATAGTGATTTGAGCACCAAACTGAAACCGTGAATACGATTAGGATGCCATCAGTTCCCACACATCATTGTCACCCACTCGGTCATGTTGGAGCGAACGGCTCACCGATCGGATCCCTATTTTTGATTTTGGACCCCCAGGTTGCATGTTTTGATTCATTACAAATGTTTTTTTTTATGATTAGTGGTTTGAGCGCCGAACCGAATTCGGGAATCTGAATAGAATTCTGTCAATTCTCACACGACACTCTCACCCACCCGATCGTGTCGAAGTGAACGACACACCGATTGGATATCTATTTCTTATTTTGAACCCCTAGGTTGTGTGTTCTGATCCTTTACACATGTTTTTTTAATTAGTGATTTGAGCGCCAAACTCAAACCAGGACTCCGATTAGGATACCATCAGTTCCCACACATCATTGTCACCCACCCGATTGTGTCGGAGCGAACGACACGCCGATCGAATACCTATTTCTGATTTTGGACACCTAGGTTGCGTGTTTTGATCCTTTACACTCGGTTTTTTTTTTTTTTAGATTAGTGCTTTGTACACAGAACCCAATCCAAGAATCTGAATAGAATTTTATCAATTCTCACACGTCATTCTCAACCACCCGGACGTGTCGGAGTGAACGACACGACGATTGGATACCTTTTTCTTATTTTGGACCCCTATGTTGCGTGTTCAAATATTTTACACTTAATGGTTTTTTTTAGATTAGTGATTTGAGCACCGAACTCAAGCCACGAATACGATTAGGATGCCATCAGCTCCCACACATCACTGTCACCCACCCGATCGTGTCAGAGCGAACGGCTCGCCGATCGGATCCCTATTTCTGATTTTGGACCCTTGAGTTACGTGTTCTGATTCTTTACACTTATATTTTTTAAAGATTAGTGGTTTGAGCCCCGAACCCAATTTTGGAATGAAAATAGAATTCCTTCAATTCTCACACGTCACTCTTACCCACATGGTCGTGCCGGAGTGAACGGCAAGCCGATCGGATACCTATTTTTGATTTTGGACCCCTAGGTTGCGTGTTTTGATCCTTTACACTTAGGTTTTTTGTAGATTAGTGCTTTGAGCACCGAACCCAAACCGTAAACCCGATTAGTATTCCGTAAGTTCTCACATGCAATTGTCACCCACCCGGTCGTGTCGGAGTGAACAGCACGCCGATTGAATCCCTATTTCTTATTTTGGAACCCATATTTTGTGTTTTGATCCTTTACACTTATGTTTTTTTAACATTAGTGGTTTGAGCATGGGACCCAATCTACGAATCAGAATAGAATTCTATCGTGAACAACACACCGATTGGATCCCTATTTCTAATTTTTCACCCCTGAGTTGCGTGTTCTGATCCTTTACAATAATGTTTTTTTTTATGATTAGTGGTTTGAGTGCCGAACCCAATCCGAGAATCTGAGTGGAATTCTATCAGTTCCCACACGTCAATCTCACTCACTCGGTCATGTCAGAGCAATGGCACACCGATCAGATCTATATTTCTGATTTTGCACCCCCAGGTTGCATGTTCTGATCCTTTAGACTTACGTTTTTGTAAGATTATCAGTTTGAGCGCTGAACCCAATCCGTGAATTCGAATAGAATTCTGTCAATTCTCACATGTCACACTCACGCACACGGTCGTGTCGGAGCAAACTGCACGCCGATCGGATACCTATTTCTGATTTTGGACCCCTAGGTTGTGTGTTTCGATCCTTTACACTTAGATTTTGTTTAGTTTCGTCATTTGAGTGCCGAACCTAAACTGAAAATCCGATTAGGATTTCGTTAGTTCCAACACGTCACTCTCATCCACCTGGTCGTGTCAGAGCGAACGACATGCCGATCAGATCCCTATTTTTGATTATGGACCCCTGGGTTGTGTGTTTTGATCCTTTACAATTTTGTTTTTTGTTTTTATTAGTGGTTTGGGTGTTGAACCCAATCTGAGAATAAGAATAGAATTCTGTCAATTCTCACACATCACTCTCACCCACTTAGTCATGTCGGAGTGGATGGCACGCCGATTGGATACCTATTTCTAAATTTGGAGCCCTGGGTTGCGTGTTTTGATCCTTTACACTTATGTTCTTTTTTAGATTAGTGATTTAAGTGTCGAACTCAAACTGGGAATTCGATTAGGATTCCGTCAGTTCCCACACATCATTGTCACCCACATAGTCATGTCGCAGTGAACGGCATGCCGATCGGATGTCTATTTCTAATTTTGGACCCCTAGGTTGCGTGTTTTGATCCTTTACACTTTGGTTTCATTTAGATTAGTGATTTGAGCACCGCACCCAAACTGGGAATCTGATTAGGATTCCGTTAGTTTCATACGTCACCGTCACCCACCCGATCGCATCCCTATTTTTGATTCTGGACCACCAGGTTGCCTGTTTTGATCCTTTACACTTAAGTTTTTTTAATATTAGTGGTTTGAGCGCTGAACCCAATCCGGGAATCCGAATACGGTTCCGTCAATTCTCACACATCACTCTTACCCACCTGGTCATGTCGGAGTAAACGACACGCCGATCAGATCCTTATTTCTGAATTTGGACCCACAGGTTGCATGTTTTGATCCTTTGCACATGTTCTTTTTATGATTACAAGTTTGAGCGTCGAACCTAATCCAAAAATTGAATACAATATTGTTAATTCTCACATGTCACTCTCAGCCACTCAGTCATGTCTGAGCAAACGGCACGCTGATCGAATACCTATTTCAGATTTTAGACCCCTAGGTTGTGTGTTCTAAACCTTTACACTTATTTTTTTTATATTAGTAATTTGAGCGCCGAACTCAAACTGGGAATTCGATTAGGATACCGTCAGTTCCCACACGTTACGGTCACCCACCGGGTCGTGTCGGAGTGAACAACACGTCGATCAGATCCCTATTTCTGATTGTGGACCCCAGGTTGCGTGCTTTGAGCCTTTACACTTAAGTGTTTTTTAGATTAGTGATTTGAGCGCCGAACCCAATCTGGGAATCAAAATAGAATTCCATCAATTCTCACACGTCATTCTCACCAACCCGATCATGTCGGAGTGAACACCACGCCGATCGGATGGCTAATCTGGGAATCTGAATATAATTTTGTCAATTCTCACATGTCAATCTCACCCACTCGATCATGTCTGAGAAAATGGCATGCCGATTGAATACCTATTTTGGATTTTGGACCCCTAGGTTGTGTGTTCTGAACCTTTACTCTTAGGTTTTTCTTAGCTTAGTGATTTGAGCGCCGAACCCAAACCGGGAATCCGATTAGTATTCCGTCAATTCCCACACGTCATTGACATCCACTCGGTCGTGCCGGAGTGAACGACACGCTGATCGGGTCCCTATTTCTAATTTTGGACCCCTAGGTTGCGTGCTTTGATCCTCTACACTCATGTGTTTTTTAGATTAGTGATTTGAGCGCCGAACCCATTCCGGGTATCCGAATAGAATTCCATCAATTCTCACACGTCATTCTCACCCACCCGGTCATGTCAGAGTGAACGCCACGCTGATCGGATACCTATTTCCAATTTTCGACCGCAAGGTTGGGTGTTCTGGTCCTTTACGCATGTTTTTTTTAGATTAGTGATTTGAGCACCGAACTCAAACCGGAAATCCGATTAGGATACCGTCAGTTCCCAGACATCACTGTCACCCACCTAGTCGTGTTGGAGTGAATGGCACACTGATCAGATACAATTTCTTATTTTGGACCCCCAGATTGTCTGTTCTGATCCTTTAAACTTACGTTTTTTTTAAGATTAGTGGTTTGAGTGCTGAAACGAATCCGGGAATCCGAATGGCATTCCGCCAATTCTCACACTTCACTCTCACCTACCCGGTCGTGTAGGAGTGAATGACATGCCGATCAGATACCTATTTCTGATTTTGGACCCCTAGGTTGCGTGTTCTGATCCTTTACATGTAGGTTTTTTTTAGATTAGTGATTTGAGCGCCAAACTCAAACTAGGAATCCGATTAGGATACCATCAGTTCCCACACATCACTGTCACCCACTTGGTCGTGTCCGAGGAAACGGTACGCCAATCGGATCCCTATTTCTGATCTTGGACCTCCAGGTTGCGTGTTCTGATCCTTTACACTTATATTTTTTTAAGATTAGTGGTTTGAGCTCCGAACCCTATCTGGGAATCCGAATAGAATTCCGTTAATTCTCACACATCACTCTCACCCACATGGTCATGTCGGAGTGAACATCATGCTGATCAGATCCCTATTTCTGATTTTGAACCACCAGATTGTGTGTTTTGATCATTTACCCATGTTTTTTTAACATTAGTTGTTTGAGCGCCAAACCCAATCTGGGAATCCCAATAGAATTTCGTTAATTCTCACACATCACTCTCACCCATCCGGTCATGTCAGTGTGAATGGCATGCCGATCGGATACCTATTTCTTATTTTGGACCCCTAGGTTGCGTGTTCTGATACTTTACGCTTATGTTTTTTTTAGATGAGTGATTTGAGTGTCAAACTCAAACCCAGAATCTGATTAGGATACCGTTAGTTCCCACACATCATTGTCACCCACTCGGTCGTGTCGGAGCAAACGACATGCCGATCGGATCCCTATTTCTGATTTTGGAACCCCAGGTTGCGTGTTCTGATCCTTTACACATGTTTTTTTATGATTGGTGGTTTGACCATCGAACCAAATCCAAGAATCCAAATAGAAATCCGTGAATTCTCACATGTCACTCTCACCCACCCGGTCGTGTCGGAGTGAACGGTACGCTGATCGGATCCCTATTTCTAATTTTGGACCCCCGGGTGGCATGTTTGGATCCTTTACACTTCTGTTTTTTTAAGATTAGTGGTTTGAGCACCGAACTCAAACTAGGAACCCAATTAGGATACCGTCAGTTCCCACACATCACTATCACCCACTCGGTCGTGTTGGAGTGAACGACACGTCGATCGGATCCCTATTTTTGATTTGGGATCCCCGGGTTGCGTGTTCTAATCCTTTACACTTATATATTTTTTAGATTAGTGGTTTGAGCACCGAACCCAATCCGGAAATACAAATAAAATTCTGTCAATTCTTGCACGTCACTCTCACCCTCCCGGCCGTGTCGGAGCAAACGGGGCGCCGATCGGATACATCTTTCTGATTTTGGACCCCCAGGTTGCGTGTTCTGATCCTTTACACTTATATATTTTTATGATTAGTGGCTTGAGCACCGAACCCAATCCGGTAATCCGAATAGTATTCCGTCAATTCTCACACGTCACTCTCACCCACCCGGTCATGTCGGAGAGATGGGTACGCCGATCGGATCTCTATTTCTGATTTTGGACCCCTAGGTTGCGTGTTCTAATCCTTTACACTTATGTTTTTTTAAGATTAGTGGTTTGAGCTCCGAACCCTATCTAGGAATCCAAATAGAATTCCGTTAATTCTCACACATCACTCTCACCCACATGGTCATGTCGGAGTGAACATCATGCTGATCAGATCCCTATTTCTGATTTTGAACCACCAGATTGTGTGTTTTGATCATTTACCCATGTTTTTTTAACATTAGTTGTTTGAGCGCCAAACCCAATCTGGGAATCCCAATAGAATTCCGTCAATTCTCACACATCACTCTCACCCATCTGGTCATGTTAGTGTGAATGGCATGCCGATCGGATACCTATTTCTTATTTTGGACCCCTAGGTTGCGTGTTCTGATACTTTACGCTTATGTTTTTTTTAGATGAGTGATTTGAGTGTCAAACTCAAACCCGGAATCTGATTAGGATACCGTTAGTTCCCACACATCACTGTCACCCACTCGGTCGTGTCGGAGCAAACGACATGCCGATCGGATCCCTATTTCTGATTTTGGAACCCGAGGTTGCGTGTTCTGATCCTTTACACATGTTTTTTTATGATTGGTGGTTTGACCATCGAACCAAATCCAAGAATCCAAATAGAAATCCGTGAATTCTCACATGTCACTCTCACCCACCCGGTCGTGTCGGAGTGAACGGTACGCTGATCGGATCCCTATTTCTAATTTTGGACCCCCGGGTGGCATGTTTGGATCCTTTACACTTCTGTTTTTTTAAGATTAGTGGTTTGAGCACCGAACTCAAACTAGGAACCCAATTAGGATACCGTCAGTTCCCACACATCACTATCACCCACTCGGTCGTGTTGGAGTGAACGACACGTCGATCGGATCCCTATTTTTGATTTGGGATCCCCGGGTTGCGTGTTCTAATCCTTTACACTTATATATTTTTTAGATTAGTGGTTTGAGCACCGAACCCAATCCGGAAATACAAATAAAATTCTGTCAATTCTTGCACGTCACTCTCACCCACCCGGTCGTGTCGGAGCAAACGGGGCGCCGATCGGATACATCTTTCTGATTTTGGACCCCCGGGTTGCGTGTTCTGATCCTTTACACTTATATATTTTTATGATTAGTGGCTTGAGCACCGAACCCAATCCGGTAATCCGAATAGTATTCCGTCAATTCTCACACGTCACTCTCACCCACCCGGTCATGTCGGAGAGATGGGTACGCCGATCGGATCTCTATTTCTGATTTTGGACCCCTAGGTTGCCTGCTTTGATCTTTTTCACTTAAGTGTTTTTTATATTAGTGATTTGAGCACCGAACCCAATCCGGGAATCTGAATTGATATACATCAGATCTCACATGTCATTCTCACCCACCCCATCGTGTCGGAGTGAACGGCATGCCGATCCGGTACCTATTTCTTATTTTGGACCCCTAGGTTGTGTGTTCTGATCCTTTACACTTCTATTTTTTTTTTTTAGATTAGTGATTTGAGTGCCAAACTCAAATTGGGAATTCGATTCGGATACGGTCAGTTCCTAGACATCACTGTCACCCACCCAGTTGTGTCGGAGTGAGTGGTACGTCGATCAAATCCCTATTTCTTATTTTGGACCCCCAGGTTGCGTGTTCTAATCCTTTACACTTATGGTTTCTTAAGATTAGTGGTTTGAGCGCCGAACCCAATCTAGGAATCCGAATGGAATTCCGTCAATTCTTACACATCACTCTCACCCACTCGATCGTGTTGGAGTGAACGACACTCCGATCGGATACATATTTCTGACTTTGGACCCCTAGGTTGTTGTTTTGATCCTTTACACGTAGGTTTTTTTTAGATTAGTAATTTGAGCGCTGAACCCAAACTGGGAATCTGATTAGTATTCCATCATTTCTCATACGTTACTATTACCCACCCGGTCATGTCGGAGCAAACGACACGCCGATCAAATCCCTATTTAAGATTAGTAGTTCGAGCGCTAAACCCAATCCGAGAATACGAATAGAATTCCGTCAATTCTCACACGTCACTATCACCCACGCGGTCGTGTCAGAGTGAACGACATGCTGATCGTATACCTATTTCTGATTTTGGACCACTAGCTTGCATGTTTTGATCCTTTACACTTAGGTTTTCTTTTTAAATTAGTGATTTGAGCCCCGAACCCAAATCGAGAATCTGATTAGTATTCCCTCAATTCCCACACGTCACTGTCACCCAGCTAGTCGTTTCGGAGTGAACAACACGCCGATCGGATCCCTATCTCTGACTTTGGACCCCCAGATTGCTTGTTTTGATCCTTTACACTTATATTTTTTTTAACATTAGTGGTTTGATCGCCGAACCCAATCCGAGAATCCGAATAGAATTCTGTCAATTCTCACACGTCACTCTCACCCACCCGGTCGTGTCGGAGTGAATGACATGCTGATCGGATACCTATTTCTTATTTTGGACCCCTAGGTTGCGTGTTCCAATCCTTTACACTTATATTTTTTTTCTAGATTATCGATTTAAGCGCCGAACTCAAACCGAGAATCCGATTAGGATACCGTCATTTCCCAAACATCACTGTCACCCACTCGGTCATGTCGGAATGAACGGCACGCTGATCGGATACCTATTTCTGATTTTTGGACCCCTAGGTTGCATGTTTTGATGCTTTACTCTTAGGTTTTTTTTATATTAGTGGTTTGAGCGTCGAACCCAAAGCGTGAATCTAGTTAGTATTCCATCAATTCCCACACAACAGTGTCACCCACCCGGTCATGTCCGAGTGAACGGCACATCGGTCGGATCCCTATTTCTGATTTTGGATCCCCATATTGCGTGTTTTGATCTTTTACACATGTTTTTTTTAGCATTAGTGGTTTGAGCGCCGAACCCAATCCGGGAATCCGAATAGAATTTCGTCAGTTCCGTCACTCTCACCGACCCGGTCGTGTTGGAGTGAACGACATGCCGATCAGATACCTATTTCTAATTTTGATCCCCTAGACTACATGTTCTGATCCTTTAGACTTATATATATTTCTTTAGATTAGTGATTTGAGCGCCGAACCCAATCTGGGAATCTGAATAGAATTCCGTCAATTCTCACATGTCACTCTCACCCACCCGGTCATGTCAGAGTGAACGGTATGCCGATCGGAACCCCATTTCTTATTTTGGACCCTCGAGTTGCGTGTTTTGATCCTTTACACTCAATTTTTTTAAGATTAGTGATTTGAGCACCGAACCCAATCTGGGCATTTGAATAGAATTCCGTCAATTCTTGCACGTCACTCTCACCCATTCGGTCGTGTCAAAGCAAACGACATGCCGATCGGATAGCAATTTCTGATTTTGAGCCCGTAAGTTTCGTGTTCTGATCCTTTACACATGTTTTTTTTTTATTAGTGATTTGAGTGCCGAATTCAAACCGAGAATCCAATTAGGATACTATCAGTTCCTACACATCACTGTCACCCACCGGTCGTGTCAGAGCGAATGACACACCGATCGGATACCTATTTCTAATTTTGGACCCTCAAGTTGTGTGTTCTGATCCTTTACACTTATGTTTTTTTAAGATTAGTTGTTTGAGCTCCGAACCCAATCCGGAAATCCGAATGGAATTCCATCAGTTCCCACGCATCACTCTCACTCACCCGGTCATGTCGGAGCGAACGACACACCAATCGGATCCCTATTTCTAATTTTGAACCCCCAAGTTGCATATTCTGATTCTTTACACATGTTCTTTTTTTCTAGATTAGTGATTTGAGTACCGAACTCAAACCGGCAATCCGATTAGGATACCCTCAGTTCTCACACATCACTGTCACCCACCCGATCGTGTCGAAGTAAACGGCATGCTGATCGGATCCCTCTTTCTGATTTTGGACCCCCGGGTTGCGTGTTCTAATCTTTTACAGTTATATTTTATTAAGATTTGTGGTTTGAGCGTCGAACCCAATCTGGGAATCTGAATAGAATTCGGTCAATTTTCACACATCACTCTCATCCATCGGGTTGTGTCGGAGTGAATGGTACGCCGATCGGATCTCTATTTCTTATTTTGGACCCTCGGGTTGAGTGTTTTGATCCTTTACACTTATAATTTTTTAAGATTAGTGGTTTAAGCGCCGAACCCAATCTGGGCATCCGAATACAATTCTGCCAATTCTCATAGGTCACTCTCACCCACCCGGTCGTGTCAAAGCAAAAGGCATGCCGATCGGATACCTATTTCTAATTTTGGAACCGTAGGTTACGTGTTTTGATCCTTTACACTCTGGTTATTTTTAGATTAGCAACTAGAGCACTGAATGCAAACCAGGAATCTGATTAGTATTCCGTCAGTTCCCACACGTCACTGTCACACACCCGGTCGTGTCGAAGGAAACGACACACCAATCGGATACCTATTTCGGATTTTGGACACCCGGGTTGTGTGTTCTGATCCTTTACACTTATGTTTTTTTAACATTCGTGGTTTGAGCGCTGAACCCAATCCAGGAATCTGAATGGAATTGTGTCAGTTCCCATACGTAAGTCTCACTCACCCAGTCATGTCAGAGCGAACGGCACGCCGATCGATCCCTATTTCTAATTTTGGACCCTCAGGTTGCGTATTCTGATCCTTTACACATGTTTTTTTAGGATTAGTAGTTTGAGAGACGAACCCAATTCAGAAATCCGAATAGAATTCCGTCAATGCTCATACGCCACTCTCACTCACACGGTCGTGTCGAACCAAATGGCTCGCCGATCGGATACCTATTTTTAATTTTGGACCCCTACATTGCATATTTTGATCCTTTGCACTTAGGTTTTTTTTAGATTAGTGATTTCAGCGCCGAACCCAAACTGGGAATGTGATTAGAATTCCGTCAGTTCCCACACGTCACTGTCACCCACCCTATCGTGTGGGAGTAAACTACATGCCGATCGGATCCCTATTTATGGTTTTGGACCTCTGGGTTGCATGTTTTGATCATTTACACATGTTTTTTTATGATTTGTGGTTTGAGCGCCGAACCCAATCCGAGAATCCGAATAGAATTTCGTCAATTCTCACATGTCACCCTCACCCACCCGATCATGTCGGAGTGAACGGCTCGCCGATCGGATACCTATTTTTGATTTTGGACCCCTAGGCTACGTGTTTTGATCCTTTACACTTATGTTTTTTTTAGAATAGTGATTTAAGCGCCGAACTCAAACTGGGAATCTGATTAGGATACCGTTCGCTACCATACGTCACTGTCACCCACCTGGTCGTGTCGGAGTGAACGACACGCTGATTGAATCCCTATTTTTGATTTTGGACCCCCAGGTTGCGTGTTCTAATCCTTTACCCTTATGTTTTTGTAAGATTAGTAGTTTGAGCGCCGAACCCAATCTGGGAATCCAAATAGAATTCCATCAATTCTCATACGTTAATCTCACCCACCCGATCATGTCGGAGTGAACGACATGCCGATCAGATCCCTATTTCTGATGTTGGACCCCCGGGTTGCGTGTTTTGATCCTTTACACTTATCTTTTTTTAAGATTAATGGTTTGAGCACCGAACTCAATCTGGGAATCTAAATAGAATTTTGTCAATTCTGACACGTCACTCTCACCCAACTGGTGGTGTCAGAGCGGACGGCACGCCGATCGGATCTCTATTTCTGATTTTGGACACCTAGGTTGTGTGTTTTGATCCTTCTCATTTAGTTTTTTTTTCATATATATATTTTTTATATACATATTAGGTGGCTTTTTTATGCTTCTATAAGTTGATTGTATAAAGGGACCTGCTTTTTAGGCTTCTTAATTTGGATTTCTTTTTTCCCTTTTAAGCTCTTTGGACAATATCTCACCTACTTCTTAAATAAAAAATAATAATAATTTTCACTCTACTTCTTAAACAATAATTAAGTTTTTTTAAAGATTAGTAGTTTGCGTGTTTTAACAGTTTAGATTAGTGGTTTCATTTCATTAAAACTATATGAAATTAATAGTAATACTGACCTCAGGGGCTTGCTGTGAAGGGCCTACTCCTCGGATGGCAGTGACCACCTGCTCGACCATGGCGCCAAGGTGCAGCTGTAGCTCTTCCTGGATGAGGGTGCTAATGTCCTCTCCACCACTGCCGGGCGTCGTAGCAGATGAACTCGTATAAGCTGGAGGAGCGACCGAACTCGCATATGAGGACAACATTGGAGTAGTATCCAGGCTGTCCCTAAAGCCGTACACTCGGACCTCCCACTGCGTTGACCCAAGCCTCCAGATCCATGTCTGGCTGGGGAGTGCCCTCTAAATAGCGATCCGTCATCGTCCTATCATAGGTCTCCTATAGAATAAATTAAAAATGTATTATTCAAATCATATTTTTTTTAATATCTAAATTGAATTCATAATTATATTTTGGCTTATAGCAATCGTGCGAGCACTCTCGCTGACATAGTCATCCATCCCCTTCCGCTTATGAGTCCGATCAAATAACTCACGAAAAGTAGGGGCACGCTCGAGCTCTTGACATGTACAATTCAACAAAAGTAGTTAGTTTCACAATAATAATTAATGTATTAAGCAATTGAACAATAATATGCTTACCAATTTCTCGTTGTGGGCCCCATAAGATACTGACCCACTAGTATGCACATTCTTCTCCAGATGAGCTACTCGATTGCGTTTAGCCACCTATGACCTTTCCTGCCTTGGTCCAGTAGTCCAAGGATGACAAAAGGACTCCCAATAGTCCCTCCTCATCCACACCGGGCCACAATCCATCCAAGTCGTAGGATCCTCGCTGCCTGTGGTCTTCGCTGCCTTGTCTCGGGCCTCCCACATCGACTTTCTGAAGTTAGTCTGGGCAATAGACTCCCAGACGACTTGTGCTCAAGGGAGATCCTCCAGTCTCGTGAACATGTGCCTCGGCTATTTAGAAATGAAACTACTCAACTTTGTGCACTAATAGAGAGAGATAGTAATTAATGAAATGACTTCAAATCAGTAAAAAAAAATAATATCATGAACATATCAAATAATAGATCCCAGACTGACAGGGGGAACTCTTTCCATGAGTCCACTGGTCCTGGAATGTGTGCGTGCAGCAACGATGTAATATAGCGGGAAGCAGGTCCGGGATCTATCTTCCCCCTACAATTGCACATTAATTTTCTACATGAACTATATAACATAAATAACAAATATAGTAAGTTTGAAGTGATCAAGTTTACCAAGAAATCCAGCATGGCTGGCGTCCAGCTGGTTGAGCCACCTCCTCCACTGCTGGATGATGGCTCTCTACCTCTGTTGAAAATAATTAAGTACACTATTATTAAAAAAATTTGAAGACAAGAAACGTACTAAAGTATGGAAACATACATGTACCTCCTGCTGAATGGGATGGGAAAGGTGACGCTACTAGGCGAGACCTTGCAAAATTATATGCACGTTAGAAAATATATAGTTAATATGAACAATAATACATAGAGTTTTGTGTTTGGTTATGTAACGCCCCAAAAATTTTATTGTTAAGAAAATGTGAATAATATGGTCATTAAACTTTATTATTATTGTGAGATTGAAATAATTGATATCTGGATTAATTAGTATTAATAAACATTACCCCAATGTCAAACTCAGAGGTGCGCGCTCCGATAGGGCGACATCAAAAAACTGTAATGAAAATAAAATCTGAAAACACCATAATTTTCAAAAAAATATGGTGATATTATAATGTAAATATTCGGATTTGTTGACGTGCGGATTTCGAGATTAAGTCAACGCAACTATTTTCCAGGTGATTTTTCACTTAGGGAAAAATAAAGTCTAAAAATTAAACTAAAATTACCATAATTGTAAAACCATTACATTAGCCTATGCATAAAATTTCAACATAAATGGACACCATTTGAACATATTTACATAAGGATCTTTGGGCCAGTTAATTTTGAGACAATTACGGTGGGATTTAAATTGCCTATGTGTGAGGAGCTGGAGCAGCCACCTCACCTAAGTGGAAGCTTCACACGTTAACCCTTAGGTGTCAACCGTGGGTTGTGCATGGTAATCGTGTCGATGGTAAAAACCTCATGGCTTTTACTGTGACACATCAATGGTTTACGTGTCTTCATGCATGGGAGTTTGCTGGGTTATAAACCCCCCCCCCCCCCCCCCCCCAACACCATCACACGAACCTTTCCAGTGTTTGCTCCTACTGGCTCTTGCTCTTGTTTTCTTCTTCTACTGGTTTAGTCGTTGCTGCTGTTGTCGTGCACCTAGGGCTGGTTGGTGTGTGCTGCTACTACTTCGTTTGCTAAAGAATTACACCTCTCCGGTTGCACCTGTCAATGCTGTCATTGTTGAAGCTTCTCATTCCCTCTTCTTATTTCTGTGGAACTCTACATTGAGGAGAAAGTTGCTTTGATCAGTAAGGTAGGATTCTATTCTCTTTTCATACCCTTATTTTCTACCCTTGCTGAGAAGTTCACACCCATGTTTATGTTGTTTTTAAACTTGTCAACCAACTCTGGATTAGTGTGTACATCTTCTATTTACATGTTTGTACCTTCAAACTTTTGTTGACTCCTTAGATACCTTTAGAACTATGTGTCCATCATGAAGAAATTCTTTCCATAGTTGTTGTTCTAGAGGTCATTCTTCCAGTGGCATGTTATGTAAGTTCTAGCTAGACATGTGTAGAGATTGTCATCTTATGTTTTCATCTTGTCCGGCTTGTAAGTCAGTAAGGATGGATAGGAATAGGTTCTTTTATTTGTTATGAATCATGTTTGGATCCATTGACTCCATAAGTAGGACCTTTAGAGCTGTAGTTACACTATTTATGGAAGTGGAACTGGCAGCTGTCGACAGACAAAAGATACCTGTCAACAGGCCCAGGCTTCCAGAACTCCAGTTTACTGGAAAAGTAGTAGCCATCGACAGATGGAATCAATCTGTCAACAGACACACTGCCCTATCGATAGACAGACCTTGCCTATCGACAGGTATTGTCCCAGAACCAGAAATTGGTTTCTGGATGGTTCTACCTTTCGACAACCACCTCCTGGTTGTCGACAGCCCCTGTTCTGGCCAATATTCAAGCAACCTTCTGTGTACAAACTCTTGTTAAAACTTCATCCTTTTATCCTAGCATGCTACCATCTTCTTTTCCTTGGTAATTTATTGTCATATCACTACAGAGTTCATCCACATTGTGTACTTTACCCATTCTTGAATTATTCTTGAAGTTACCATCTACAAATGGTACCCAGTTGATTATACTTCCCCGTATTCAGTAACTGAAGTAATAAGACTTTGATATCCTTAGAGCTTGAATGTTTGAGTATCCATGTGGAATTTGAATAACTGATGATGATATTTATTGGGTCCTTGGACCCCACTTGACTAATATGCATGTGCAAATAGGGCTAGTACAATCTTGGGAGGAGCACCCGAATTCATTTACAGGCCGTATGGAATGATAAAGGGCAACGAAATGTTTGGCATTGCATCATTACTTTTTGATTATGGTCATCATGTTACCCGTCTTGTATGAATATACTTGTGAGCCAGATTATGAGATTCACTGTGAATTCCTGAGCATGTTTATATTACAGTACTACTGTTCCAATTTCATTTCCATGATAAGATGCTTACTTGTCCTTCTTTGATATCAGTCATGTCCTTCGCCTTGGTTATTATGTACTCAACCTTTTGATTTGAGGATTTGAAACCTACTGGGCTACTTAGCTCACATATCCTACCCTTTTATGATGGGGGTGAAGCCTAAGGGGCATGTGTGCTGAGTGGGCTGTCCATTGTTAAGCAAATCCAACCCTTTATTATTTTAGTAGTGTGAATACAAAATGTAACGAGTGAAGTTTACTTTATTCTACTTCTCCCTTAGTTGTAATGAAGAGTACTTTTGTAATAAGACTTTCGCATATTTTGTTATGAATGGATGAATATTAATATTACCTTTTGTGCCTATTTTTGTCACTCTTAATAATAGCCTTTATTAGGACGTGATAGATAATTTGGTATCAGAGCTATAGGTCGATAAACCTAGAGACAACTAGTGAGTTTGGGTAGAAACTTGGGATTAGCTATAATGGCAATAATGATTCTATAACTAAATAAATGGTTAACTTGTTATGTATTTCAGCATTGACATGAATGCCCAAGAAAGATTGGTAGCAGCGATGGAGATGCTACGCCAGGACATTGAATTATATGCTCAAGCGCAAAGGGAAGCCCATTTGTAAATTAAGGAAGAAGTTCTCAATCTGACGGCAGGCACATTCCTGGCGGGCAATCCACATGCCTCTCTGGATATCATGACCCAGGTCATGAACAAACTAGATAGTTTGATGCTGGGGCAGGATATGTTGCTCCATTAGGTCGAAGGTTAATGGGAGGTATTGACTGATGCAGCAAGAGAGTTGTACCATGGGGCTGGAGGAGAACAACAACCGCCGTCTGTGGAGTCTATTGTAGACTTGACCTGAAGAATGGAAGTGGAGTTAGGCAACTCATTTTTGTAGACCTCTCTTTTTGTTATATGTTAGTTGTATATAAAACTCTCATGTGTGTGAGTAATGAGAGGTTAAATGGTGTTGATGTCACTGTAAATATGTTAGCTCAGTAAAAGGAAGGGATGCAGTTTTTTAGTTTCTGGACTAGTGTTGACATAATATCATGTACATCTTTTGACTTGTTAATGGAAATGGTGTGTTCGTGAAACTTAAAGTTTGTGTATGATGAGTGTGAGCATGGTTTGATTATGGAATTGATGTATATATTATTGGATGTCTCAAATATCTTTCCAATTTAATCATGGACGGAAGTGATGCTAACTGGAAGAAGATGGAGAATTCAATGCATGATTTGACCTGAGTGATGAGAACTATACCCAGCATAACAACCATAATAGGACAAGTCTATTTAAGGATTCCAGAGTCTGGACCCTCCAAGATTCGTAGGAAGCACGGACCCAGACGTAGCTAAGAATTCGCTAAAATGAAGGATCGAGGAAAAGGTGTGGATAAGATCTAGAAGTGGGGGGGGGGGGATGAATAGATCTATGCCACTTTTTGCGGAAGCTTATGCAATTTAAAATACTTTTAGAATCAGAGGCAAACTTAACAGTGAAAAACACAGATCTGAGAAATGTTAAGTGAGTTGATAAGAAGATATGAGAAACCAGTTGATTAAGTGAATCTTGATCGATCCTATGCAAGCATCTAACGGATGATAGAATCAAACCACAAATAGACAAGTGCACATAGATTTTTAGGTGGTTCGGAAATCACCCATGTGATTCCTACATCCACCCCTCACACCCAGTGAGGATTCACTAAACAACCTGGGTTACACACCCACTGGAGCCAAACAACTCCAACACTTGAGTTTACAACTCACACACACCTCTAGAGCAAGACTACTCTAGATCCCTGAGCAAGACTGCTCAACAACCACTTGAGCTCGACGACTCAAACTGAGTACAATGACTCACAAACAACTATGCTAGACACCAACACATGACATGGATCTTCTAGCAGCAGATCATGTCAGTCATGAGAACATTCATGAGAGTTATGCAGAAGCACTTGCACAATCTCAATATGTCTCAGAAGAACAAAAGTACATTGAGAATAGTGTTAAAAGACTTTGTTCCTCAGTGTACTCCCTTGTCGAAGCTCAGATTGGGAAGAGGCTTGAATCCATGAAGTCCCAGCCGATGCTCTGCACAATTAAACTTGGGGATCTTCCTTGAAATCTTCTCCAACGGATGCTTCAACTTGATCTGCTTCCTTGAGGCACTTCAATTGATTCTTCAAGGATCAACTCCAATTCTCACAATCGAATTGATGAGAATTGGTCTTCAGAAGATGCCAGGAGAGCAGAACAGGGAGATGAACTCTTCTCGCCGCCAAAAGGAACTTTCTGGAGGCTTGGAGAGTTCGTTGGGGTCTTAATTGATGGATGGCCAATTAGGGGCCTTTTATACCCAAAAGATTACAAAAATACCCTTAGGTACAAGGGCACACGATCCTAGGTTGATACACCATCGCCCTAGGCTGACACGTGGCAAACATCCAATTTAAGTTGCAATCTTTCCGTAGTGTGTTGACCTGCCCTGGTGGTGGTGTCGACACACTGTCCCAAATCTGAGAACTAGCTATTCTGGGGACAAGGTCCAATGTCGACCTGCTCTGGTTCTGTGTCGACCTACTGTCCCAATTCTGTAAACATGTGTTCTGGGAACTGAGTCCAGTGTCGACCTGCTCTGGTCCTGTGTTGACCTGCTGTCCCAATTCTGCAAACATGCTGTTCTGGGAACTGAGTCCAGTGTCGACCTACTCTGGTCCTGTGTCGACCTGCTGTCCCAATTCTGCAAACATGTTGTTCTGGGAATTGAGTCCAGTGTCGACCTGCTCTGGTCCTGTGTCGACCTGAGTAGTCTAATACCTGGAATTTTGCAACTCGTGTCGACACACTCTTGACTTGTGTCGACACAGTCTGAACATTTCTTCACCTTTTTGCCTTTGAATCTGGGTATTGTGTCGACACCATTGTGGGGTGTGTCGACACTTCTTTTGCAAAACGTGTTTGTACCTGAAAATTAAACACATATATCATTAGTAGAATATTTTATTATGAGTATAAATGATAAGTGTGCTTTGAAGCATGCTTTTTGAATATAAATTTCAAGTGAAATGTATTTATCATGTTCCAAATAATTTGCATTCAAATCATATTTGTCATCATCAAAATAGGAGGGAAAATGATATGAGATTACACTCAACCCAACAATCTCCCCCTTTTTGATGATGACAACATTAAATCCATATGACAATGAGGTTTTGATGAGATGTGATTTTAAGCAATTTTTGGTTATTCAATGTCCTTATTTTTGTTCATGTTCATGCTTGTTAAAGACCTTTAAATATGGCTTATTCACAATGGATCATTGTACTAGAGAAGTACAATGTAACTTGAAGTAAGTTAGTGCATAAAGAAGGTCAAGCAACTTGACAAGCATTCATTCATTCACATTCACATAAAGATTTTCTATCACATTGAAGACACAACTGAGAAATTTATTCAAGCTAAGCAAAAAGGCATTTCATTTCATTTAACAAGAGAACCATTACAATCATTCCATAAAGATTACAAACATTTCTTGTTCTTTCTTTCTTTTCCCCCTTTGACATCATCAAAAGAAAAATTACATTAAGTAGAAGATGGAGGAGGAGGAGGAAGAGGAAGTAAGATGGTCTCAATGTCAGACAGCCTTTTCTCCATGAACTGCAAGCTGGTCTTGATTTGATCTTGAATGGTTGTGAGCTTTGTGTGCAAGAAGTGTTTCATTCTGTCGGAGTTTTCTATCAAGGTGGCTTGAATTCTTGCTAGATCAGCTACAATGGGTTGTGAAGATGAAGATGAGCTGGCTGACCAACCAGGACTTTGCATGATCTTGAATTCTTTTGTCAAATCAGATATTTGTGTATCAATGTGTGCATTGAAGTTCCTCATGCTCTCCAAATCATCCACAAAGTGAGCAAAGGACAGTCTAGTGCTGGTGATCTCATGTAATGTCTGATTGGTGTTGAAGACATCAGCTTGGGAATTTGCCAAGATTCCCTGAAGAACTGTCTCCAACTTTTGCTGGTGCTCCTTCAGCTGAACTGAAGCATCTGCCATTGTACCAATCAATCTGTTGAATCTTTGAGCTGCATAGTCTGAGGCAGCTTTTTGTTCTATGAACTTGGCAGATACTGTGTTCTCCAATCTTTGAATCCTCAACTCAAAGGTTTCTGACATGGTTTGAATGGAGGAATTCAAGGTTTCAAATTTGTCATTTAAGAATGTGAACAACTCTGGTGGAATAGAAGGCCCACCAGAGGATGTGGATGGTTGAAATGTGGGTTGTGGAGAGTCAGAGTGTATGGATAAGGGTTGAAACTGAGGTGAGAGTGGGGCATGAACTGGGATATCACCTGCAGTTGGGACTTGAGGCTGATCCTCATTCAAGGGAGGCTGATCCTCTTGACCTTGGGGTTGGTCCCCTTCAGCTGGAGGCTGGTCCTCTTGAGCTTGGGGTTGGTCCCCTTGACCTTGGGGCTTGAGGGGCCTCAACCACAACTGGCCCTCTCCTAACCTGATTGCCCTCCAGTCTAAATCCCATGAATTTCTGAATATTCTTAAAGGTATAGATGTTGGACTTAGGGATAGAGTGGGCTTTCTCATTCTCCAAGGGCACACCAAAGTGCTGGAACACTGAGGTCAGATGTGCAGCATATGGAAGAGATCTCTTGAGGACTTTCCTGGTTGTTTCAGAGATGATTTGATACATAATTACATGGAGGTTGATTTTGATTTCTTTTACCATGCAGTATAGAATGAATCTCTGAATATCTATTAGCCTGTCCCTTCCACCACCTTGAGGGGTAATTATTGTGGTCAATATATGGTGGATGACTCTCAATACAGGAGGAAAAGAGTTTGTGTTGAATCTGGTGACAAAGGTCTGTTTTGGATCAGATGCATCAGCAGGAAGGCCTGTCATGATGGAATAGGCTTCATGAAGGTCAAATTCAAATTCATGATAATCTGCCCCTTCAGCTGGTACTTTGAAAATAGAGGCAGCTTTATCAGTTGGCATGTCAATAACTATGCCCTTAACCTTTGATTTATATCCTTCATCTGTGCATTTCAGGTTCTTGTAGAATTCCCTAACTAGTCTTGGATAACTGACTTGAAACTCAGAAATAAATATCAACCAAGACTGAAGAGAGAAATAGGTCTGAATTTCTGGAAATTTGTCTGCTAGCTGAATATCTGATAAATCCACTATCCTGGGCTTTAGAATAAGCTTGGCTTCACTAGTGGTGTCTTGAGACTTGGAAGACTCAGACGAAGATGACTCTTCTGACTCTGAAGAATCGCCAGAAGGGGAGCCCGGATTCTCTGGTCTAGAAACCCTACCTCTGCCTGAAGAAGAGGGTCTACCTCTCTTGGCTACTGGCTGAGGTGCAGAGGAGGACCCTGGTTGCTCGGTAGGGTCATTGCGCCTTTTGGTTCTTCTTTCCAAGATGGGAGCATCATCCTCTTCCGGAACTGGCCTAGATGAGGCCTGAGACTTTGCTCCACGGCGAGGACCCATTTTCTCACCATGGTGCAAGGATGGAGTGGAATCAAGAGTGGATGAGGAGAAAGGAGATGATTGAGAAGGGTATGCGATTGACAGAGAAATTTGTGGATTTTCTTGCCAGAAATGAGAGGAAAGCGACCGTCGGGTCGACCTGATGCCTAGAAAAGGGTTTGCAGTGGTGCAAAACCCCGCAGGAACACCAATGGCTTATCCTGAACCCACGATTTAAAAAGGTCTGGTAAGGGGGCAGTGTCGACACAGGAAGATGGTAGTGTCGACCTGACCTAGAGAGTGTGTCGACACAAGATAGGATGGTGTCGACACGACCTAGAGAGCGTGTCGACACGAGATAGGATGGTGTCGACACAGCCTTAGAAGAAAAGTTGAATTCGTTTGAGAGAATTTTTGAGAAAATTTTGGACTTCTTTAGAATGATAATCAATGAGAGAAATAGTCATTTCAAGGATGTTTAAGAGACTTAAAAAATTCATTTGTTATGTTTTGCAAAAATTCATCACAATTCAAGTTTTAAATAATTTCCAATAGGATATGAGCATTCAAAGACTTGAGTTAATGAAATGATGATTTGAGGGATGTAGTATATCTAACAATCAACTATAATCTACCATATTTCTCAACTTTAAAGAAATAAAGATATCCTCTAGACTGAATACAATTGCTTTGAAAATAAAACACAATCTTAAATAACACTTGATGATGAATGAAAATGATTCTTTCTAAACAAAACTCCATCAACACATATATTTTGTCTTTTCAATAGACTATCAAATGATATAAATCTTTTTCACTTAAGTACTAGTGCTTGTCACACACCATAGCCCCTAGATACTTAAGATTTATTCATTGTTAAGTCTCAAAGGGGTAAATGATGACCTTTTGACATGAAAATATACGTTTTTTAGACGCCAATATTTCCAGTTACTCAGTCATCATCAAAAAGTATAGCACAATTTTGCTGTATTTTGAATTTATTTTTGAATTTTTATCCCCTTTGAACAGAGATAACATTAGTGCCTCATGACATGCATGGCACTTCATTCATTGAGAAGGTGTGCAGTTTCTCAGCTCAAATGTCATTGCTCTGTTGAATTTTCAAAAATTTGAGAGTTTTGTAAGATAGAAATCAATTTTATCCAACATCAGTTGCAAACAAAGAGATGTTTTAATTTCAAGAGATAAGTTGTTTTTAATCTTGGAAGAATTCTGAGTTTCTGTGGGTTGAAAAATATAGTTGACAATTGATTAGTAAAAATATGATAGATCACTCAAATGATCACTTGGAGACTCTAGACATCTGAATGATGACATCATGCAGGAAATTGATTAAGTGCAAGAAAAGTTATAATTTTGCAAAAGTCATGACCTGTGAATTTTCTAGCTCCCCCTGAGATGATGATTTCAATCATTTTCTATCAAAATAAAGATATGCAAGATTTTGAAATCAAGAAAGATTCTCTTTAAACATAAAAGCTCCCCCTCAACAATTGCATATTCACTTCTTAGTACTTGGCGGAGACATATACTCTCGCATAGTGAAAGTGTCCAGACAAGCATAACATGTCCTTCTCCAAGTCACCATTTGATATACCAAGAAATTTCAACACAATAAGAGTTGAAGAATTTATTGTCCAAAGGAAATGGAAGTGGAATTGAGAGAGATAGGAACAATATGACTGAAGGAAGCAAAGGGTTATGATTGAAAAGAACTCCCCCTTAGACAGTGCATAACACTCAACCCAAACCTAAAGAGAGATCATGAATGTGGACATTTACAAAGACCAAGTTCTCTCCTCAAAGATGAAAATCTGTTTTCAGGAAGGGGTTTGGTGAAAATGTCAGCAACTTGTTTTTCAGTTTCAATGAAGTGGAGTTCAAAGGACTTCTTTGCAATCTCACCTCTCAAGAAGTGATGCCTAATCTCAATATGCTTAGTTCTTGAATGCTGAATGGGGTTTTTAGACAGATTTTTACACTTGTAATATCACATAGGATGGGTACACAACCTAAATCTTGGTTGTAATCGAGAAGTTGATGTTTCACCCAGAGAATCTGAGTTCCACATCTACCAGCAGCAACATACTCAGCCTCTGCAGTTGACAGAGCAACTGAATGTTGCTTCTTGGAAGCCCAAGAAATAAGGCACCCACCTAGAAATAAACAAAAGCCACTTGTGCTTTTCCTATCTAATTTACACCCAGCATAGTCAGCATCACAATAGGCAATCAAATCTAGCTTGCAATTAGCAGGATACCAAATTCCTAATCACATGTTTCAACAAGATATTTGAAAATTCTCTTAACAACTAACATGTGACTTTCTTTAGGATTGGACTGAAATCTAGCACACAAACACACACTAAACTGAATATCTGGTCTAGAAGTTGTAAGATAGAGTAGAGAGCCAATCATAGCTCTGTAGGTCTTTGGGTCTACTGACTTACCATTTGAGTCTTCTTCTAGCTTAGCATTTATAGCAATAGGTGTGCTTGAATGCTTGAGGTTCTGAAAGTCAAACCTTTTGAGAAGTTTTTTGACATACTTGGTTTGACTGATGAAGATCCTCTCAGATGTTTGGTTAACCTACAGTCCCAAGAAAAATGTTAAATCTCCCATCAAGCTCATTTCAAATTCATTCTTCATTTAATTTGAAAATTCAGTGCATAGGCCTTTATTGGTGGAGCCAAATATTATGTCATCAACATAAATTTGGACTACATTATTTGATTTTTGACTATTTTTGTGAACAAAGTCTGATCAACATTTCCTCTAGAATATCCTTTTTCAAGTAAAAAGGTACTCAAACGGTCATACCAAGCTCTTGGAGCTTGCTTAAGACCATAGAGAACTTTATTAAGCTTGAAAACATGATTAGGAAGTTTTTCATTTTCAAATCCAGAAGGTTGTTCAAAAAAACATTTTCCTTAATATATCCATTTAAAAATGCACTTTTAACATCCATTTGATAAACTTTGAAATTCATGGAGGGCAAAAGCAAGGAAAATTCTAACTGCTTCTTGTCTAGCTACAGGGGCATATGATTCTTCAAAATCAATTCCAAATTCTTGATTGTACCCCTTTGCAACTAGCATAGCTTTATTTCTAATGACTTGACCATTTTCATTCAACTTATTTCTGAAAACCCATCTAGTGCCAATGACTGTTTGGTCACTAGGTCTAGGTACTAATTCCCATACTTGATTTCTTTCAAATTGATGAAGTTCATCATGCATGGCATTAATCCAATCAGAACTTGATAAAGCTTCATCAATTGACTTTGGTTCAATTTGGGAAATTAGAGCTAGTGGGTCTTCTTCAATATCATGCAGGAATGAAGATCTAGTCCTGACTCTATCATGAACATTGCCAACCACATTGTCTAATGGGTGATCTTTCAAAAACCTATGTTCAGAAATTACCTGTTGAGAAGTGCCCACTTCTGGGACAATGTTACCTGAACCACTTGAAGATGGTGTGTTGTTGTTGTTGTTCAGGTTCTCTTCAATGTTTTCAAACTCCTCAACAGTTGGTGAAGAGTCCACAATAAATTCATCCTCTTCAGTGTCTTGTCTTTCCCTGCAAGATTTAGAATTATTAGTTGAAAAGGAATTTTCATCAAAGATAACATGTGGAGATTCTTCAACGGTTTTAGTTTTAAGAATGTACACTTTGAAAGCCCTTGACACTTCTGAATAACCAAGGAAGATAGCTTCCTGACTCTTAGCATCAAACTTGTCAAGGTTTTCCTTGTTATTGTTGTGTACAAAGCATTTGCACCCAAAGATTTTGAAATAGGAACAGTTGGCTTTTTGTTTTTCGTTAATTCATAGGGGGTTTTCTTGATTTTTGGTCTGACCAGTGCTCTATTGAGAATATGATTTGCTGTGTTTATAGCTTCAGCCCAGAAGGATTTGGGCAGATGACTATCAAGAAGCATGGATCTAGCCATTTCTACAAGAGTTCTGTTCTTTCTTTCCACAACTCCATTTTGTTCTGGAGTTCTTGGTGAAGAAAACTTGTGGAAAATTTGAAGTTCAGCACATAAATCAGAAAAGGATTGGTTTTCAAATTCTCCCCCATAATCATCAAAATATTTTTGATTTTTTATGGATAAGTTGTTAAGACAGTGGTACAGAAGTTCCTGAATTCAAGACATGTATCACTTTTGTGGGACAGAAAAATAACCCAAGTAAATCTAGTAAAATCATCAATGATTACAAACCATATCTTTTTCCACTTAGACTTAGAATTCTTGTAGGGCCAATAGGTCCATGTGAAGTAATTCTAGTGGCCTAGATGTGAGTACCTCATTGAAGTTTTTAAAGGATTTTCTTGTTTGTTTTCCTTTAGCACAGATCCCACAAATTTGATTTTCAACATTAGAGAAAGATTCAGGAAGACCCTTAACCAAGTTCAATCTTAACAATTTATTCAAGGTTCTGAAACTTGCATGGCCAAGTCTTTTGTGCCAAGTCTATGCAATTTCATCTTTATTAGCGACAAAGCAAAGATTTTCAGAAAAGTTTTTATTTAGGTTGATCATGTAGACATTGTTTTCCCTTCTTCCAAAGAATTTGATTTTATCAGTTGATGAGTCAATTATCTTACAGAAATCAGATTCAAACACAACTTTGTGACCTTTGTCACATAGTTGGCTGATACTGAGCAAGTTGTAATCAAGACCATCAACTAATAAAACATTATCTACAGAGTTTGAGGAAGTTTGACCAACATTCCAGATCCTACGATCTTTCCTTTATTTTTACCTCCAAATGTTACTGACCCTCCCTCCTTTTCAATCAGGAATGAGATTTTGGCTCTGTCTCCCATCATGTGTCGTGAACACCCACTGTCAAGAAACCACACATTGGAGTTGGGTGCACGACCTTCCTGCAAAAGATCAGTGGAGAGAAGATTTTGGTACCCAAACAGAGTTGGGACCATCAGAATGTTTGAACATTGTCATTAAATCTTTTCTCACCCAAAATTGACTTGTTTTTATTTTGTTTTGTTACTTTGGTGTTTTCAGTCTTTTTCTTTTTGTTCTTTCCTTTAGGAATGAAAGCACCAACATTTTTGTTTTTAGTGGGAGGGGAGTTTTTCATTTGAGCATATGAATTCGGATGAGGAGATGGAAACCATGGATTTTGTTGGTACATCAAAAAATTTGGATGAAAGAATTGAGGATGATACCAATAAGGGTTGTCATACCATTGGCTCCAAGATTGGTCCAATCATCTTGAATTGCTGTCTTGGAGGTCCAAGGTTCTTTATAACTAATTTCCTTTGACTTTTTCTTGTTTTTAAAATTTGTATTTGAATTTTTGATTGAGTTGTTTGAAGCTTTTGATGTTGAGCAGGTCGACCTCTCCATGACTGGTGTCGACACAGCAACCACAGAAACCTTCTTCTTGTGGACTGGTGTCGACCTGTTAGGAGACTGTGTCGACCTTGATGTCTTCTTTTGTTTTTGAGTTTTTGATTTATTTTGTTTTTTGTTTTCTGTTCTGTCTGATGTTTGTTTGACTTCTGTATTTTCAAGACTAGGGCCCTTAACAAATTTGATTAATGGTGCTTTACCCTTTTTCTCACCAGATTTGTCTTTCTTAGATTTTTGCTTATCAAACCCTAGTCCATGAGAGATTGATTTCATATTTGTTCCCAACAAGGCCTCCAAATTATCTTTGCCATTTGTGAATGTTTCAATGACTTCATCTTTTTGTCTTAGCTGGTTTTCCAAAATTTTGATTTCTTCAATCTTTTGTTGTTTATCCTGATTTTCTTTTTCCAGCTTTTCAGATAAGTCTTTGAATTCTTGGGTGGCCCTTTGAGAAAGTAGCTTAAGTTCATCAATCACATTCAGAAGATTTTCTTTTTCTTCATTCAGTTCTGTTACTTCATCTTCTAATTCACAAATTCTTTTGTTTGAAGATTGGTTATGATAAATATTTTCAATTTTATTTTTGAGATGCTTATTTTCTTTCCTCATTTCAGTATATTTTTCAACAAGTTCTGCATAAGCATCTTGTCAATCTTCAACAGAAAAATCTTCAAAAGAGGTGCTTACCTTTCCATCCGAGCTGTTTGCCATGAAGCAAATCTCCTCACTTCCAGAGCTGGAGGATTTTTCTTCTTCTTCATTTTCACTTGTGTCCTCATCAGACCAAGTGGCTACCATGGCCTTCGGCTTCTTGAATTTGTTAAATTTCTTGTTCTTCTCCTTCTTGTTCTCAGGACATTCTCCTTCATATGTCCTGGTTTGTTGCACCTGTAGCATATGACAACTTCGTCAGATTTTTTATTCTTGTTGAAACTAGAAGAGGAAGTGTTTCTTTTACCTGAGGAAAACTTCTTTTTCCCAGACATTTTTCCTTTTCTATATTTCAAGAATTTTCTGAATTGCCTGGTCATGAGGGCAATTTCATCCTCATTTGACTCAGACTCCTCAGAACTTGTCTTTTCCTGACTTTTGTCTTTATTACTTGAAGATGCCTTAAGTGCCATTGGCTTGGTTTAATTATGTGTTCTTCATTTCTTTTCAAATTGATTTCATATGTCATCAAGGATCCTATCAATTCATCCAAAGACATTTTGGACAAATCTTTAGAATCTTCAATGACAGTGGCCTTTGTGTGCCAAATTGAAGAAAGTGAACGTAAGATTTTCCTTACCAAGTCTGCATCTGTGTAGTCCTTACCTAAGGCCTTTAGTCCATTGACAATGACCATGAACCTGGAAAACATTTCAGAAATGGTTTCATTAGATTTCATCATAAACAATTCATATTCTGAAACAAGAATATTTGCCTTAGTTTCTTTTACTTCTGATGTTCCCTCATAAAGTAATTCAGTTTATCCCACATCTCTTTGGCAGATTTGCACATTGAGATTCTCGAATACTCTTTGGGATGAACAGCACATTGAATCATGTTCATGGCACTATAATTCAATGTGGCTCTTCTTATTTGTTCCCTAGTCCAGGTTTCTTCCTCTCCCTGGTTTTCATAGGGACCAACCTCAACCACTTTCCAAATTTCATAGTTCTGGGCTCTTAGAAAGAATTGCATTCTATTTTTCCAGCATGAATAGTCCGTTCCATTAAAGAATGGTGGCCTATTAATGGAATGCCCCTCAGCTATGAAACCTTTGGAATCCATTGACTTAAAAAGAAAGCACAGAAGAAATTTCAGCAAACAAGCAAACAATCAAGCAATCAGACACACAATACTCAAAAACTACTCAGATCAAATCAGATCAAGTGTAAACCCACTCTGATACCAATTGAAGGATCGAGGAAAGGTGTGGATAAGATCTAGAAGGGGGGGGGGGGATGAATAGATCTATGCCACTTTTTGCGGAAGCTTATGCAATTTAAAATACTTTTAGAATCAGAGGCAAACTTAACAGTGAAAAACACAGATCTGAGAAATTTAAGTGAGTTGATAAGAAGATTGAGAAGCCAGTTGATTAAGTGAATCTTGATCGATCCTATGCAAGCATCTAACGGATGATAGAATCAAACCACAATAGACAAGTGCACTTAGATTTTTAGGTGGTTCGGAAATCACCCATGTGATTCCTACATCCACCCCTCACACCCAGTGAGGATTCACTAAACAACCTGGGTTACACACCCACTGGAGCCAGACAACTCCAACACTTGAGTTTACAACTCACACACACCTCTAGAGAAAGACTACTCTAGATCCCTGAGCAAGACTGCTCAACACCACTTGAGCTCGACGACTCAAACTGAGTACAATGACTCACAAACAACTATGCTAGACACCAACACACGACATGGATCTTCTAGCAGCAGATCATGTCAATCATGAGAACATTCATGAGAGTATGCAGAAGCACTTGCACAATCTCAATATGTCTCAGAAGAACAAAGTACATTGAGAATAGTGTTAAAAGACTTTGTTCCTCAGTGTACTCCCTTGTCGAAGCTCAGATTGGGAAGAGCTTGAATCCATGAAGTCCCAGCCGATGCTCTGCACAATTAAACTTGGGGATCTTCCTTGAAATCTTCTCCAACGGATGCTTCAACTTGATCTGCTTCCTTGAGGCACTTCAATTGATTCTTCAGGATCAAACTCCAATTCTCACAATCGAATTGATGAGAATTGGTCTTCAGAAGACGCCAGGAGAGCAGAAGAGGGAGATGAACTCTTCTCGCCACCAAAAGGAACTTTTCTGGAGGCTTGGAGAGTTCGTTGGGTCTTAATTGATGGATGGCCAATTGGGGGCCTTTTATACCCAAAAGATTCCAAAGATACCCTTTAGGTACAAAGGCATACGATCCTAGGTTGATACACCATCGCCCTAGGCTGACACGTGGCAAACATCCAATTTAAGTTGCAATCTTTCCGTAGTGTGTCGACCTGCCCTGGTGGTGGTGTCGACACACTGTCCCAAATCTGAGAACTAGTTGTTTTGGGAACAAGGTCCAGTGTCGACCTGCTCTGGTCCTGTGTCGACCTGCTGTCCCCATTCTGCAAACATGCTGTTTTGGAACTGAGTCTAGTGTCGACCTGCTCTGGTCCTGTGTCGACCTGCTGTCCCAATTCTGCAAACAGCTATTCTGGGAACTGAGTCCAGTGTCGCGACCTACTCTGGTCCTGTGTCGACCTGCTGTCCCAATTCTGCAAACATGTTGTTCTGGGAACTGAGTCCATGTCGACCTGCCTGGTCTATGTCGACCTGAGTAGTCTATACCTGAATTTTGCAACTCGTGTCGACACACTCTCTTGCTTGTGTTGACACAGTCTAAACATTTCTTCACCTTTTTGCCTTTGAATCTGGGTATTGTGTCGACACCGTTGTGGGGTGTGTCGACACTTCTTTGCAAAAAGTGTTTGTACCTGAAAATTAAACACATATATCATTAGTAGAATATTTTATTTGAGTATAAATGATAAGTGTGCTTTGAAGCATGCTTTTTGAATATAAATTTCAAGTGAAATGTATTTATCATGTTCCAAATAATTTGCATTCAAATCACATTTGTCATCATCAAAATATGAGATTACACTCAACCCAACAAAAAGATATTGAAGAAGTTTTACAGTGATCAATTACGGAAGAGGAAAATATTCGTCTGGTGACTTTTCAGTTGGATTGGGATGCCTGAGCATTGTGGGAACATGGGAATCCACCCTAGAGGACCCAAACCAAGTTGGTTGGGAAGAATTCTTGAATTATTTAATGACCAGTATTTTTTCGAGGTAGTCCGGAAAGAAAAGCAAACAAATTTGCTAGTTGAAGCAACTTAGGAGGACGTGTCGAAAAATGAGGCCTAGTTTGCCCGTTGTCAAAGTATGCTCTGCACCTTATAGCCACGGAAAAATTGAAAGCCAAGAGATTCATGAATGGACTGCATCCCAACTTCATCATGAAGCTAAATCCTCATATAATTACAATATATTCAGAAATGGTAAAAAGAGCTTTAGCATTAGATGCTGCAATGACACTGTGGATAAGATTAGAGGAAGGTCTGGAGAAAGATCTTCGATCAGATGAAGAAGTTTGAGTCGGGGAATACCCCAAAAGTTCAGCAAGCTATTAAGAAGGCTGGAAAAGCTATGGTTGGAGGTAAAGATGTATGCAAGCATTGCCATCTTAGTGGGCATAAGGCTGAAAATTCTTGGCGTCAATTGGGTGCCTGTCTCAGCTGTGGGAGTACCCAACACCGAATTCTGGATTGCCCAATGCCCAAGAATGCAACAACAAATCAGAACCCTTGAGTGAAGCAGGGAAGGTTGCAAGCCATTTAGGATGTGGAGCCTGAATCCCTGTAGGAAGGCGGACTGATAGAAGGTACATTGCTAGTAAACTCAAAGCCTGCGTATGTGTTGTTTGATTCAAGAGCTACACATTCTTTTATTAGTTATAAGTTTGCTAAATCTTTGGAAGTAAAATTAGTTACATTATCTACACAACTTGAGGTTACAACTCCTTTGAGTGAGGGTAAGAAACTTAAGGAATATTACCCTGATAGTCAAATTTTAGTCGAAGAGCATAATTTGCCTGGTGATTTGATATGCCTTGAAATGTGGGATTATGATGTAATCCTTGGGGTTGATTGGCTGTCTAAATATCACACAAACTTAGATTTCCAATTAAGACAAGTAACCTTTCTAGGAAAGGATGTCTATTCCATGACTTTTGATAAACCCCGCACTAAGAAAATACCTATAATTTCAGCAGTTAAAGCCTATAACTGGTACAAAAAGGTTGTCAGGGGTATTCGGCCTTAGTGACTTTGATAAATCAAAACATTATTGGATTGGAAGATATTCCGGTAGCAAGGGAATTTCTTGATGTTTTCCTCGAAGAGTTACCTGGTTTGCCACCTAGTAGAGAGGTGAATTTTTCGATTGAATTGGTACCAAGAGCTACACCAATTTCAAGAACACCCTACATAATGTCAATGGAAGAATTAAGAGAACTAAAAAGGCAATTACTGGAATTGATAGAAAAGGGATTCATTAGACCCAGTACCTCACCTTGGGGTGCTCCGGTATTGTTTGTTAAGAAGAAGGATGGGTCTATGCGGTTGTGCATAGATTATCGACAGTTGAATTAATTGACTATTAAAAACAAGTACCCACTTCCGAGGATTGATGACTTATTTGATCAATTATATGGAGCTCAGTGTTTCTCCAAGATCAATTTAAGGTCTGGGTATCATCAACTCAGAATTCAGGAACAGGACATTCATAAAACGGCTTTCCGAACGAGATATGGACACTACGAACTTGTAGTTATGCCGTTTAGATTAACTAATGCACCAGCTGCATTTATGCGTTTAATGAATGATGTATTCAGATCTTATTTGGATCAGTTTGTGGTTGTATTTAGAGATGACATATTGATTTATTCCAAGAGCATAGAAGAGCATGAAACACATTTACGAATTACTTTGCAATTATTACGCAATCATAAATTATATGCAAAATTTAGTAAATGTGAATTTTGGTTGAAGCAAGTGATGTTCTTAGGACACATTATTTATAAGGAAGGATTGTCAGTAGATCCTTTAAAAATTAAAACTATATAGAAATGGGAACAACCTAAGAACCTTACTAAGATCAGAAGTTTTCTAGGTATGACTAGTTACTACTGGCAGCCTGTAAAGGATTTTTCCAGAATTGCTTTGCCTCTTGCACAATTGACGAGAAAAGGACTGCATTTATGTGGAATGAGAGTTGTGAACAAGCATTCCAATTGTTAAAGGAATGTTTATCAATTGCACCAATTTTAGCTTTGCCGGTAGAAGGAAAAACATTTGAGGTTTATACCGATGCTTCAAACATTGAACTGGGTTGTGTATTGATGTAAGAAGGTAGAGTCATTGCTTATGCATCTAGACAATGAAGACTCACGAGAAAAACTACCCAGTACATGATTTGGAATTGGCTGCAGTAGTTTTTGCTCTTAAGCTTTGGAGACACAACTTGTATGATAACCAATTCATAGTGTACTCCGATCATAAGAGTCTCAAGTACTTATTTTCATAAAAAGAATTAAACATGAGATAAAGAAGGTGGATGGAGTATATCAAAGATTATGACTTTAAAATTGAATACCATCTGGGGAAAGGTAATACTATAACTGATGCACTTAGTAGGAATCCTGTAGCCAAGGTATTCCAATTGCTAGTTAATGAATGGAAATTGTTAGAAGAATTTCCACATTAAGTTTGAAGGCCAAACCATAGGAAGAAAGAGTTTTATTGATAATCTGACAGTGGAGTCAGACTTGTTAAAACAATTGGAGAGCAACATGATAATGATTCTATATTGACGGAAGTAGAGAAAATTGGCTTTCAGACCAGATTTTAATGAAGATATTCATGGGAATCTTCGATTCCGAGACAGGTGGTGTGTACCGGATAATTCTGAACTCAAAAAGCAAATTTTAGAAGAAGCCCATCGGTCTCGTTACACTATTCATCCAAGAGCTGTCAAGATGTACCAAGATTTGAAGAAGCATTTCTCGTGGTGTAACTGAAAAAGGACATTGTGGATTTCATAGTTAAATGCTTAACATGTCAGAAAGTCAAGGCGAACATCAGAAACCAGTAGGAAAGCTAAAACCACTTGAGGTACCAGAGTGGAAAAAGGATAGTGTCGGTATGGGATTTTATTGTGGGGTTATCCAAAACACGAAGTGGATTTGATGCAATATTGGTAATCATTGACCGACTTACAAAATCAGCTCATTTCTTAGCAATCAAGACAAGATGGTCTGTTAGTGTTTTAGCAGCACTATACATGAATGAAATTGTTCGGTTGCATCAAATTCCAAGGACATAGTTTGTGACAGAGATGCGAGATTCACCTCACATTTTGGAGAGAATTACAAGATGCATTGGGAACTAAACTGATGTTTAGTACTGCATTTCATCCTCAAACCGACGGACATACGGAATGCGTGAATCAGATTATTGAAGATATGTGCCGTGCTTGTGTATTAGAGTTTGGAAATGACTGGAATACTCATTTAGCAATTATGGAATTTGCTTATAACAATAGTTGCTAGTCTACTATTCAAATGGCACCATTTGAAGCATTGTATGGTCGGTAGTGCAGATCACCATTGTGTTGGGTGGAATTAAAAGAATCACATATTCTTGGACCTGACATGATCCAAGAGACGACAGAAATTATTAAATTGGTGCAAGACCGAATGAAAGCTGCCCAAGACCGACAGAAAAGTTATGCCGACCAGCGAAGAAGGGAATGAGAATTTCAACAAGGAGAGCATGTATTCCTTAATGTATCTATCCGATGTGGAATCAAGAGATTCGATATTAAAGGAAAGTTGAGTCCAAGATATATTGGACCATTTGAAAAACAGAAAAGAGCTGGAGAAATGACTTACCAACTAGCACTCCCACCATAGTTGTCCAATGTACATGATATTTCTCGTGTCAATGTTGAGAAAGTATGTGTATGATCCAGAACACATTATCGAATACCAAGATTTGGAGGTACAAGAAAATCTGGCATATAAAGAAAGACCCATACAAATTCTGGATCGGAAGATTAAGCAACTTTGGAACAGAAGTTCCATTGTTAAAGATTCAATGGAATAAGCGAGGATAAGAAGAAGCAGCATGGGAGCTGGAAGATGCCATCAAAATCAAGTATCTAGAATTATTTGCAGGTCAATAATCATACGCTTTTGTTATAAAATTTGGAGGACCAAATTTCATTTACTGGGGGAGAATTGTAATGCCCCGAAAATTTTATTTGTTATGAAAATGTGAATAATATGATCATTAGACTTGATTATTATTGTGAGATTGAAATAATTGATATCTAGGATTAATTAGTATTACTAAACGTTACCCTAGTGTCGTACTCAGAGGTGTGCGCTCCGATAGGGCGACACCGAAAAACTATAACGAAAATGAAATTCAAAAACACCATAATTTTCAAAAAAATATGGTGATATCAGAATGTAATATTCGGATTTTTGATGTGTGGATTTCGAGATTAAGCCGACGCAACTATTTTCCGGTGATTTCTCACCCAAGGCAACATAAATTCTAAAAATTAAACTAAAATTACCCTTACATAGCCTATGACAAAAATTTCAACACAAATGGACACCATTTGAACATATTTACATAAGGATCTTTGGCCAGCTGATTTATGGGTCAATTACGGTGGGGATTTTGGTGGGATTTAAATTGCCTACGTGTGAGGAGATTGAGCAGCCAGCTCACCTAAGTGGAAGCTTCACACATTAACCCTTAGGTGTAACCGTGGGTTGTGCATGGTAATTGTAATGACCCGACCTCCCGGACCCCCGCTAGGGACCCTGAAGGTCACGCCACCACCCACGGATCCGAAGACCCAAAAGGGTTAGAATTTAGTCCAGTGAGAAAGCAATGAATTCAAATAACTATAACAAGAAAGTTTGTAAATTAATAAAGAATTATGTACAACATGTCCCAAATAAAAGTACAGGTACAGAAAGAATGGTGTCGTCCTTAAGGGGCGTACCCGAGGACTTACAAAAAGGCAACTCTCAACTCACTCTTGGTACAAGAGCACTCACACTCACAAGTCACACTGCTGCCAACGCACGACGCAACGAACCGCCACCACAACTGTCTGGCAATGAACTCCTGTGATAGCGAGTCCCTACCTGAAGAGAGTAGGGGGGTGAGCCTCGCGAACAAGGCTCAGTAGGGATAACCAGTCCCTTACCAGCCAGAGGAGCAGGAACTCCAACAAAAGCGAAAGTAACTACTCTAGAAAGCAATAAAGGGGGAAACGCCTACCGTAGAGTACTACAAAGCAGAGGAACATACTAATGCCACGACCCACAACCAATGTCGGGCCAAACACGACTCCCGTAGAACCAGCGGAGTCAAACACAATGTGGAAGCAACCCTCGGCATGCACCCGCTAAGACAAAGAAGCTCACGGAACACTGGAGCAACCACGTGAGACCAGAGTCTCACGAAACAAGCCCCAACACCCCGACCTCCACGAGGTCAGAGAGGGACAACCAGGTGTCACCACGGGAGACACCAAGCAACCACTTGAGAACAATGTCTCACAACAGGAACAGCCACCTCAAACCTCCACAAGGTTGAGGGCCCACAAGCAGAACCTCCTTAGACCTCAGACACGCACAAGGTCAGGGAACTACACACTCTATTGCAACCACGGACAGCACCAAGGAAACGGGTTATAGAAACAGTAGTCAGGTGACTACACAAGGCACCCCGAGAGAACCCGTAGAATGGAAGCCACTAAACACGGCCCACAAAGCCAAACCAACAGGGCCCACAGAAACTAGACACGACTAGATTACAACCACCGTGCAGGCTAGGGCAACCAGAATCACTTGGAAACAATGTGAGAAACTCCGTCACAGTAAGAACAACCATCCACTGCCACACGGCAACTAAGAGGAGGACACGCCATCCAACTCAACTCGCTAGCTGCTGACTCCTGCCTACAACATCCCCGGTAGAGTGAGGCTAGTGAGTCCCAACAAGAACACCACCACCACCACAACAGCCCGCCAAGCTGCGGCCCCACGCCTAACCTCCCTACGCGGCTCTAGAACCAACGCAGAGTGAGGCAGTCAGAAGGACTAGCTGGTCCACACTAAAAGAGTGCCACAAAAACCTCGGAGACCTAGACCTAGCTAAGGGAGCTCCACAAATGACTCCACGCCGTTGTCCCCACTGTTTCCCCCTCTGCTATAAGTCCACCACACTAGGATGTCAACTCGAGCATGCTCGTAGCTCGGAGAACTCCCTCAACAGGCTCCCAAGGATGGGGGTGCCAGGTAATGGTAACAACAAGTCTCATGGACAAGCCCTCAAGTGCCTAGCACCGGGCGAAAAGAGAACTGGAGGGGCAACCACCATAGAAACCGACACAGTTGTCTTGTAACTAAGACAAGCCCAGCAGGCACAAGCATGCACGGAAGTCCTCCGAAAACCCCCAGAAGGGTCGTCGGCCAATGCCGGCACACACGACACAGCCCGAGAAAATGGACACCACCAAATAGAACAAAAACCATCACTCTTCTAATAATCGATTGATTGACAGACAATCGATTATTAGACAAACGTAAGCCGCCTAGCACCCGCCGCTAGGACACGGCCACAAGATGTCACCTTCGGTCACTGAACACTGGAGGCAACCTGCCGCGTTCCCTACCAGAAGGTCCTAAGGGCAACCCCTTCTCCGGGGACACACGCCGACACGCCAACCGCGCCCACGGGAAAACCCCCAGGTAGCCAAGTCTTGTCGTGCCCTCCTAACCAGTTGCGATGGGATCGCGATTGGAAGGGAAACTGCGACAAGCACCGAGTCACGATGGGCAAGCGTGTCACGACAAGAACCTTGTCGCGACACGATCCTTATTGCGACGACCAACTGTGCAATGCCACGATAAGGTCGTGCCCGACCTGGGTGATGCCTCCTCTGATGTCACAACATGCACTGCGGTCACGACATCAGTCGGGAGGCAGACCGCCGGGATGCTACATCCCGGGGTCGTCCACACACTACAAACAACACATCCACGGGGAGGGGAGCATGGGGAAAGCTGTAAAGCTAACTACCAAAACACAAGAGCTCCCAATCACCCAGATTGGGAAGGGCACAAGAGATCCCTACCAATTTAGAAGAACCGAACCTATAATGGGCCCGCACGATAGCTCGGCCACCTCCTCCTCGCACCACGCCGCTCCGTCGCTCCACGTCAGTCGCCGGCGCCACCACCAAGCTCCAATGCTGGAGAAGGAAGGGAGGGGGCTTTCCCACGTCGGAGAAGAGAGGAAAAGGAAAAAGGAGAGAAATGAGGGAAAGAGGAAGGCGACCAAGGCTTTTAGTCTCTGGCCCTCAAGAAGCAACGGGGCGGGGCGTCGCGTTAACAACCTTAACGCGACGGCCGTCCACACCGCAACCAGAACGCGTCCCTGGGACACCGCGACAACCTGACAGGTCACCCTGCCACGCCTGCCACTCTAACAGGTGTCAGATGACTGAAAAGCAGAACGCTATCACGACCCGTTGACCGGGCGCGACAGGAAGATGCTACAGGGAACCAAGGCATGACAAGAACGCAACGCACAATAGGGTCGCAATAGGGATGATTGTCGCATCGGAGGACACTAACACGTCACCCAGGCCGGACGCGTTAGTGGCCAGTCATCCAACACACAAATAGAAAGTCAGAAAGCCCGAGATGTTACAATACATCTAACAAAAAAATAATTTCATCCTCGAAATTAAGGGCGAAACCCGGTTGGAGAAAACAACAGGTGCAAAGGACCACTAAGTCATACCACAACTTCCCGGTGGTCACCACCACGACCCTGCCACAAAGGGAGTGCCTAGCCAAACATCCAACGGCTCACAGGGCGCACAACAACGGCGCAAGGCACACAAGCAGATGTCGACAACTACACAGGCGCAGCGCTCACCAAGCCGACCAGAAACACTGAAACCGCCAGCCGAAAACCACGTGACTGAGCCCTCAATAGACCATGCTGTCGAGACCAACCGGTCAGTAACTCACTCTGTCACCAGCGACTAGACAGAGGTCACCGCTACTAACGGCAAACCGAGAAAATGCCAAGAGGTCATCCTCAAGACTCCACTGAATGGCTCCGCACAACTAGCAACTGCTAGCACCTATGGAAAGGCCAAATGAGAGTCTCTTAATGGTGACCTAACCAAGTAGAAAACCCGCACTTGGAGAAAACTACGGCGAGCAAGGTAGTGTCCGCCGGCACCACTAGATCTCACCTAGATCATCCTCATGGTCCGACCAACACACACAACGCACGCAGAGCCACAAAAGCTAAGAGTTACATGCACCCCAATGTGGCACACCGCGACGGAAACACGGAAGATGACAGAAGCGAAGTCAAAACTAGGCACCTCACCACAGCATGCAGGACAGTGTCCACCGGCACCACTCGATCCCACCTAGATCATCCTCGTGGTCCGGCAAGGACACACACAACTGGGGGACCACAGAAAAAACTAAACTAAGAGCTCCACAGGCACACGCGCAGAGACAAGACCGTGGAAGACATCTGAGGTTGGCAAAGCCAAGAATCCCAAGACGTCGACAAACCGCACGGGAATAGAAACAACTGCAGAGGCCGAGGACAACACGTCGACCTCAAGGGACCCAAACTGAGATAGGGTATCACAACCAAACACACTCGCTCCCAAAAGCCAGAGGGAAAACTCGGACAAGGGCCACGACCAAAGCCTGGCGTACCACTAATAGGACTACCTAGACAATGCAAAGCAGCCACCCCATAGAGGTAACAGTACAGCCACAAGGCACGGCCAGCACAAAGTGTCCCAAAGGCGGAAAACTAAATGCCTCAAACACCGAGCAAATTCGTGAAATGACGCACGAAGCTTACAATCATGCACATGGCACAACACATGGTGCCAACACAAGCACCAGGAGCCACCCGAGGTACAACACAACGTACCAAGGCTCTAGACGGGACAAAATAAATCACTTAGTCACAAGCACTAAAACCAGGAAAGATGCAACACAGTTGCACCAGCGGCCGAAACAACACATGATAAAAGGGAGGAATCTCCACAAGAGACCCGCCAAAAGCCACATGCAAGAAGCCACAAAGAAAAAAGGGCAAGACAGGTCACATCGACCACGAACCCTGGAGGCACAAAGACATGGAGCATCGAAAAAGGAGCATGCTCAAGGTGCAGTACACAACCACACCAACGGCCTGAACCGACTCAAGGCCAACCGAAAGGGACTCTCCACCAGAGACCCACAAGAGAAAACACGCGAAAAACCAGCAACTTCAAGAGCGCAACAACTACGTTGGCTCTTAGAAGCACACAACACAAGGCACCGCTCCTACCACCATAGGCGGAGAGGGCCACACACCAAACAGTGACAAGTGCCTCCAAGCACAACTGAGGCACAAGCGAAAACACACACCAGGGCGATGCTTGCACAAGCAAGCCAAACAACAGAAAGTCGGTGCTCCCTCACACTGAACACAGAGCACGTTGCCCTACATCGTCCAGTCAGGCAAAAAGAAACCAGCATAGCAAGAAAAGGCGCAATAAGTAATCACAACCCATCGTGCCACAAGGAAAACAAAACGCACGAGGGGGGCAACCAGCTCAACCTTAAAATAGCTCAAGGGGAGGGACCTTCGCCACAAAGGTCACCACGGTGCGCAACATAGCACCAAATGCCATGGCAGTGCACCACCGACCCAAGCAACCACGGAAAGCAGAGGAAGAAGACACGCAACAAGCGTCTTCCCCACACGAAAGGGAAAACAACACGCAAGGCTAGCACTCACACGTGAGGCACAGCCAGCTGCACACCCATTACACTCACCAGACCTCCATCTAGGAGAGCACGTAGGGCACGAGAAGCGAAGCAAAACACGCAACCATGGGGACACACGAAGTCCCACCAGCACAACCGAGAAAACTTGAAAATCGAACAGGAAGACAACCTGGCCAGCACCACGGCCAGACACATGGTCCAAGGCACCACACCTTGACCGACAACACCCAAGTAGACTGTCACACAGACAGTCCGACCGGCAACAACGACAGCTCATCCCCACCGAGAGAGAGAGCAGCGACAAACAAAACAACATGAAGCAGCTTTGGGGAAGACCTCCACCAAAAGCGCCAAGAGCCGTCCTGGGAGAACCTCACCAGAATGCAGCCCAACCAAACAACAAGCTTCAACCACAAGGGCAACACAACAGTAGCCCAAAAACAACACCGAGCACTTCTGGGAAGAACCTCCACCAGAAGCAACAAAATGGTGATCCTGGGAAGAACCTTCACCAGTACGCATACCAACCGGCACACCCACATGGCCCGACAGAGAGAAAAACTGCAGCAGCAGAACTGCAGAAGCAACGCAAGCAGGTCCTGGGAGAACCTCCCCCAGAACCACCAAGGCACCGCTCTGGGAAAACTCGTTAAAACGCACCAGCCAACCCAACAACAGCATACCTCAACCCTGAGGTAGCACAAGAACCGGTAAAACAAGCCCGGAATAGTCCTGAGAGCAACCCTCACTAGGACAACAGCCAACGTTTCTGGAAAACATCACTAGAACACTTGGCAACCAAGCGATGCACCTCAACCTCGAGGGCAACGCAATGGCAACCAACCAAACACAAAAACCTCAAACCAAGGAGGTAACATAGTGGAAGACTTCAACGAGCACAGAAGCAGTCCCAGAGGAGAGGAACCCTCTCTAGGACAACAACAAAATGGTTTGGGAACATCATCAGAACACAAGCAAGCGATGCAACCCCCTCAACCTAGAGGGCAATGCCATAACAACCAGAAACAAGCACAACACAGTTCTGAGGAATCCTCACCTCCATCAGAACCAACAGAGAAGAACTCCGGGAGCACCTCACCAGAGTTCACAACTAGCCAGCACAAACTTGACAACTACCATAGACAGGTGTCACAGTGCTCAACTAGTGGTGCAACATGGCACACAAGCATCTACTTTGCTTGAGCAAAGACACCGACTGAGCAGAGCATAGCGCACAACAGTGCTCAGGCACACAAGGTCAAACACACAGCCAACACAACACACACCCCAACAACAAGGGGACATCCAACAAGGCCACCACCTCTACCCAGATCCACAGACAACAACCCTGTACCGGTGAAGGCCACGCTACATGCAGGCTTCTCAGCCTTTGAGACACACACAGGACTTGTAGGCCAAAGACAAAACCAATCACAATACGAGCGAAAAACAACAACCACGCTTGTAGCACGCACTCCCAGCAACAACAACAACACTCTCCTGCAGATCACACTCGGACCCTGCTGGAAAGCTAGCCACCTGCAATAAAGAACCAAATGCTCACCTAATAGCAGCTATACACGGACGGGCCAGCGGCATACTAGTACCTTTCTTTGGGATAGCCATAGTTATTAACTCATTACAAATCTCATTGGACCCTTGAGCTCTGATACCACTGTAATGACCCAACCTCCCAGACCCCCGCCAGGGACTCCGAAGGCCGTGCCGCCACCCATGGATCTGAAGACCCAGAAGGGTTAGAATTTAGTCTAGTGAGATAAACAGTGAATTCAAATAACTATAATAGGAAAGTTCATACATTAATAAATAAATTATGTACAAAATGTCCCAATAAAGTATAGGTACAGAAAGAAAGGTGCAATCCTTAAGGGGCATACCTCGAGGACTTGCAAAAAGGCAAATCTCAACTCACTCCTAGTATAAGAGCACTCACACTCACAACTCACACTACTGTCAATGCACGGTGCAATGAACCACCACCACAACGTCTGGCAACGAACTCCTACGACAGTGAGTCCCTACCTGAAGAGAGTAGGGGGGTGCGCCTCGCGAACAAGGCTCAGTAGGATAACCAGTCCCTTACTAGCCAGAGCAGCAGGAACTCCAACAAACAGAAGCAACTACTCTAGAAAGCAATAAAGGGGGAAACGCCTACCACAGAGTACTAAAAAACAGTGGAACAGAGTAATGCCACGACCCACAACCAGGGTCGGGCCAAACACGACTCCCGTTGAACCAGCGGAGTCATACATAATGAGAAGCAACCTCGGCATGCACCAACCAAGACAAAGAAGCTTACAAAACACCGGAGCAACCACATGAGACCAGAGTCTCACGACAAAAGCACCAATAGCCCCGACCTTTACGAGGTCAGAGGGGACAACTAGGTGTCACCATGAGAGACACTGAGCAAGCACGTGAGAACAATGTCTCACCATAGGCACGGCCACCTCGGACCTCCACAAGGTTGAGGGCCCACAAGCAGAACCGTCCTAGACCCTGGACACGCATGAGGTCAGGGAACTACACACTCTAGTGCCACCACTGACAGCACCAAGGAAACGGGTTACAGAAACAACAGTCAGGTGACTACACAAGGCACCTCGAGACAACCCGCAGAACGGAAGCCACTAAACATGGCCCACAAGGCCAAACCAACAGGGCCCACGGAAACTAGACACAGCCAGGCTACAACCACCGTGCAGGCTAGGGCAATCAGAATCACTTGAAAACAACATGAGAAACTCCGTCATAGTAAGAACAACCAAGCCACCCCCACAGGTAGCTAAGAGGAGGACACGCCGTCCAACCTCCAACTCACCAGCCGCTGACTCCTGCCTACAACCTCCCCGGTAGAGTGAGGCTAGTGAGTCCCAGCAAGAACAACCACCAATGACTGCTACCCAGCCGAGCTGCGGCCCCACGCCTAACCTCCCTACGTGGCTCCGGAACTAACGTAGAGTGAGGAAGTGAGAAGGACTAGCTGGTTCGCACTGAAAGAGCACCACAACAACCTCGGCCACCTAGACCCAACTAATGGAGCTCCATAAATGACTTCATGCCGTTGTCCCCACCGTTTTCCCCTCTGCTACAAGTCTGCCACACTAGGCTGTCAACTCGAGCACGCTCTTAGCCCAGAGAACTCCCTCAACAGGCTCCCAAGGATGAGGGTCCCATGTAATGGTAACAACCTGTCTCACGGACAAGCCATCAAGTGCCTAGCTCCAGGCAAAAAGAGAACTAGCGGGGAAACCACCATAGAAACCGGCACAACTGGCTTGTAACCAAGACAAGCCTGTAATCACAGGGATTGTGCTTCCCCATGACACATTAACGGATATTAAATCTAATAGTGTGGAAATAAGGAAATGTGATTGCCACCTAGAAACTTGCCCTATGAACATAAGATGACAATGGCTAAATTAGACTAGGAAATAGAAGAGAAAGGAGGCGGACTTGAGGTCGCGGTGGCCATAGCTACCGCAATGGAGCTGATAACATGTCGCCTAACCATGAAGCTTCTCTTGTCACGTCGCCCTCCGCCGTCACGTTCTTTAAATGCGGGAGATGGTGGATGGGACCTTCTTCCTCCTCTTCAGCCGGCCAAAGAGGAAGAGCTTCTCGTAGTATCTCACTGGTATGTCTGCCAATCAAAGAAAAACAACAAACAAACACCCTATTAGAATATGTTAAGCATAGTATATATTCTAAAGATGAAAGAAAATAGTGAATCATGGTGGGAACGCACCTGGGGTGGTTTAAAACCCCTGAGGGTGTGTGGGAATATGGGAAGGTGGTGAGTATGCTCTATCTATAATAATCATAAAAATGAAGGAGAAAAAGAGGAAGAAGGTGAGCCCCATTAGGGCGACTCCGTGGAGCGGATGTAGTCCCAAATGGTGTGCCAAGGCTCTAGGAGGAATGGTGGAAATGGATGGCTGCGAGGCTAAGTGTTGGTGAGGGGGGATTTCGGCAGCCCTCGTGGTGACAAATGAGGCTCCCCTCGTCCTTGAGGAGAAGTCTTCTTTTATATAGCCTTGAGAGAGAATATCTCCTTAATATGAGAATTAATTAAAATAGGAGATAACCCCACCCAAAATCAGATGGAGAGTCCTTAGGGGCCTCAAGGAGAGTCCTAGGGCCCAAATCTCCCAAGGGGTTGAGTTATTCCCTAGGGATAAAGATAAAGCCATGAGATGATAAATAGGAGGTGGTTGCGGAGGCCTGCATGCGCAGCTGCTGTCGCGACGTATCGTAGGGCCGCGACATGGAGACGTGAGGGAGGAGCGTCGCGACTGGCATTGCCCATGTGCATGGATAATGCATGGGCTGTCGCGGCGGCCTAGACCGTCGCAACTTAGAGACGTGGCGCCATGATGCGTCACAACTAGAAATCGAAATTATTATGAATTATCATCAACCACTTAAAAAGATAGGAGTCATTGATGTTTAAGGACTTACTCAAGTGATAATGGGCAGGATTTCAAGGCAATTTAAATCGTTAATGGGCTCAAAACATGGCTAATGATTGGGCTCAAGGTGAGTGACCAACTAGGTGCCTACTATGGTGACAAGAAATAAGGTTCAACCCATTAGCTAGAAACCGGGTGTCTACAGATTGCCCCTCCTTGGCTACACTTTGCAAGGGAGCGAAGCGGCAATGGAGTGAAGAGCACGAAGTGATAGCGGAGCGGAGATGATGCGGAGTGGACTAAAAAGTGGGCGCCAAGGTAAAGAGACACTCGATCTGACTAATAAGCAATTGGAATCTTCGTGAAAGCCCCGAGCCAGCTGCTCGCAGGAATGCAAAGAAAAGCACAAGTCTGGATGAGAAGAAGAAAGAAGAGGACGATTAACCCCCCAATTGAGAGGTACCCTAGCCGATTGGCCTGTAGGTTTCGTTTTGGAGGGACATGTGCGTGCCAGGCAGGTAACTCATGACTCTGTCTTGAGAGAGGTTCGCAACCAAAATGGATCAAATAAAAGAAAATTTTGGATAGGTAATCTAGACAGGGGAATTCTTTGTCAAACTGACGGGAACAACTCACTCGGAGGCAAACTTTCGATCCAGAGTAAAATTGGATTTCTTGCTTGGAAAATGATGGATGATTGGGCACTCAACAATGGCTATCAATAGTCAGGAAGCTCAAAGCCCTACATGATGTATGCTGGGCCAAAATAAAAGAAATCATTAAAACAAATGCAAATAAAAGGAGAAAATAAAAATATATCAAGGATAAATTATTAAGCCAAATAAGAACGGGTCAAGAGACTACCTACAACCGCAGTGCAGGCCTGAAACCATCGTCCCCAAACTTAAACAACTCAACGGCCTATCCAACGATTAGCAATGTGCACCTAGATCACTGTTTTTGGTAAAGGGGAACTCAAATCCCAGAGCACATTGAGAACCAGCTGGTCCTTGAAACGATATAATAACTAGAATACCA
>CM024754.1:20502363-20582569 GCA_014218235.1 Colocasia esculenta | reverse complement strand
AACGCCTTTACCAGGTCCGGATAACTGACCTCTGAGCAAGTGGTAAGCCCTTTCCACTTCATCTGGTCGATCTTCTCAATGAGGCTGCTCATTCCATTTTTCTGCAGATCTGAAACATCTACTTCTTGTGACACAGAGCTTTGTCTTCACAAAGGTGAAACGCTCCTCCTGCGCTGGGGAGAGGTATTCGGCGCTGTAGCCACCCACACTTCCGGCAATAGCTGGTGCGGCCATGGATTCAGGTGGGAGAAGGTTTGAAGGGGTGACGAGAAGGTGATGAGAGGAAAACCCTCAAACGATTTCGGGGAAGGAGATGGAAGCTTCAAATTTGCAGAGGGTAGAGGAAGAGTCGCTAGGGCATCGGCTCATGCGTCGGGACGAAAGAGGGGAAAAAGTGAATGAGGAGAGGAATCGTTAACGCATCGATTTAAAGAAAATAAATGCTCCAAAAGGTGAGGCGTCAGAAAACGACAAGCGAAGTTGACCGCCTTGAAGAACTATGACTTATCGGACGGAACGCTTAAACTGAGACTTTTGAATGATTTTGACACAGAAAGAGAGAGAGAGAGAACCTTCTTAAATTCTGAGAATTTTTATACCAGCTTTAAATGAAGATCTTTTTCACAAATAGACATGCCTAACTCCCTTCTAAGAGATGTAAATCTCTCTTCAGGTAAGGCCTTTGTGAAAAATCTGCTAGCTGATTATTTGTATCAATAAACGATATTTCAATATTGCCATTGCTACATGATCACGAATAAAATGGTATCTGACCTCAATATGTTTGGTCCTGGAGTGCTGAATTGGATTTTTGGTGAGGTTGATAGCGCTGGTGTTTCACATAGCAGAGGAATTTTCTTGACTTGAGTCCAAAATCCTCAAGTTGTTGCTTTATCCATAAGAGTTGTGTACAGCAACTTCCAGCAGCTACGTACTCTGCTTCAGCTGTAGACATTGCTACTGAATTTTGTTTCCTTGAGGACCATGAGATTAAACACCCTGCAAGAAATGACAGCACACCACTGGTGCTTTTTCTATCTACCTTGCATCCAGCATAATCAGCATCAGAATACCCTACTAATGTTACATCACAGGAGTTGGGATACCATAGTCCAGATCATGAGTCCTGGCTAAGTATCTGAAAATCTTTTGACAGAAATTAAATGTGATTCTCTAGGGTCGGCTTGATATCTAGCACACATGCATACACTAAATAATATATCAGGTCTACTTGCGGTTAGATAAAGTAATGAACCTATCATATCCAAGAGAGTTCGGTTCTTCCGTTCGGCTATACCATTTTGCTGCGGTGTCCTTGGTGCTGAGAAATTGTGCTGAATTCCTTGATCATCACAGAATCTAGCAAACTTTCATTTTGGAACTCACCACCATGATCAGATCGAATGGATACTATGCTGAACTTCTGATCTTTCTGGATTTTTCTGCTGAAACTAACAAAATGTCAAAAGTGTCATTTTTATGTTCTAAGAAAGATACCCATGTGAATCTTGAGTAGTCATCTACTATAACAATCCGAAATTCTTTCCTCCAAGACTGGTAGTTCTCATTGGCCCAAATAGATCCATATGTAGGAGCTCTAAGGGTTTTGAGGTGGTCACCACCGTCTTTGACTTGAAGGAACTTTTAGTGTGCTTTCCCTTAGCACAAGGTCTGCAAACACTTTCTAATTTACCATTGATTTTGGTAGACCTTCCACAAGGTTTTCTTTCTGAGCTTGCTTATGCCATCCAAGCTGCAGTGGCCTAACCTTCTGTGCCACAGATCGGTTGATTTGTCTTTGCTGGCTGCCAGACACACATTCTGCTCTTTGAGTTCTTCAAGGTAGAGCACGTACAGATTCTTCTCTCTATTTGCTTCAAAGATGACTGCTCCATCCTTTAGTATGCTGCATTTGACTCTTGAAATTTGATTTGATGTCCTCTATCACACAGCTGACTAATACTTATGAGGTTGTGCTTTAACCTTTGACTAACAGTACATCTTCTATGACTGTTTTCCTTTGCTGTTAACTGATCCACTGCCACTACAGTTCCTTTTCCATTATCTCCATAAGTGACTGTTCCTTCTTCATCTTGAAGATGGGAGAAAAGCTTCAGGTTTCCTGTCATGTGCCTTGAGCACCCACTATCCAAATACCATTTGGATGCTCGAAGGTTAGCCTTATCCTCGGTATTTGCCATAAGAGCCAGTTGGCTTCTTCTTCTTCACTGCTGGAGCTTGACTCACTGTCTGAGTCGCTGCTGTTGTCCCATGCAGCTGCCATGGCTTTCTTTTTGAATCTTCTGAACTTCTTGGAGCTGTCCTTCTTCTTGTGATCATTTTTCTTTAGCATTGGACAGTCTGCCTTGATATGTCAGGTTTCTTGCATTCATAGCAAAGTGGCTCATTCCTCTTCTGATCTTTTCCATCTGGTCTCTTGAGATCTTTGTTTTTCTTGAAGTACCTCCTACCAGACTGGACTTCTTCTTCTTTGCCAAGATTCTCTGCAATCTTCTTGAGAGCATGGCTTCTTCATCATCACTATCTTTGCTATCTTCACTGTTATCTAAGGATTCTTCTGATGAGTCCCCATTAGCTTTAAGCGCATTTGACTGCTTCTTTCTACTTGAGGATTCTCCTAGTCTTTCCATGTTTATTTCATGGGCCATGAGAGACCCGATGAGTTTTTCTACTGACATTTTCTTAAGATCATTAGCTTCTTCGATAGCTGTGACCTTTGCCGTCCATGAAGATGGCAAGGATCTGAGAATCTTCCTTACCATATCTGCATTCTCTATGACTTTCCTAGACTTGCTAGGCCATTGGTGATGTCAGTAAATCTACTAAACATTTGAGTAATAGACTCACCTGTTTGCATTTGAAATCTTTCAAACTGAGTGACAAGAATGTCGATTCTTGTCTCCTTACTTTGTCTGTACCTTCATATGTAATCCTTAACTTTTCCCACATTTCCATGGAGGATTTGCATGCTGAAACTCTGTTGAACTCCTTTTTGCTTAGAGCACAACATAGAATGCTCTTAGCTTTACAGTTCAAGGAGATTTTCTTTCTATCTTCATCTGTCCATTGTGCTTTCTCATTTGTGACGACCAGATCACCTTCTTCCACTATTGACCAGATTTGATAATCGTGGCCTTGTAGAAAGTATTCCATCCTGGTCTTCCATATGTCAATCTTCACCGTCGAACAAAGGAGGTCTGTTGACAGACTGACCTTCGAAGTGACCTTGGGCTGCCATGGATCTTTACTCTTCAGATCGTTGGATCTTGTTCTTTGTCGAAGAGACTTGCTCTGATACCACTTGTTGCCCGGTTGGCTAACCCGAGGGGGGTGATGGGTCTTTAAAAATTTACTGATAAAAACCTGAACTCAAACAAACATAAAGAGTTCTTGAAAGGAATTAGTAATGGTTAGTAAAAACAACAATCACACAAAGAAGACAATCACACAACACACAGATTTATCCTGGTTCGGATCTCCTCTCCTTAGGAGTCCTACGTCCAGTCCCTGAGCAACCCTCAGGATTTCACTAACTCGGGTACAGTCCCCCTATGGACAAAAACAACCACCCAGCTTAGCTGGTCTTCCTTCACCCCTGAAGGGAACACAACACACCCCCCTGGAAACCACCAGGTCTTCCTTCACACACGAAGGGAATAACACCACCCTGGAAACCACCAGGTCTTCCTTCACACACGAAGGAAAATTCTTGAGAGAAAAAGACTAGCCCCTAGATCAAGCTTTTACAAAACTCAATCTGAAGCTACAAGCACTGAGAGACGAAGATCTACACAAAGTGCACTCTCTCAGAACTAGACTAGCTCTCCTTCCTTAATTTTTCTTCTCACAGCACAGGGAGCTAAGAGCCAAGATTGAAAAGAATGAATTTCTGGCTCTAGAGAAAAATTCGAAGACTTGAAAACTGCAGAGTTCTATCCACTCTTCAATATGAATTGAATTTCTCGATTACTTTTTTCTTTTCAGCTTCATCTTGTATTTGTATCTCCGATTTGAATGAGGACAAGGAGATGACCGTTGTCTCACAGCTTTGGTGTACGTTAGACTGAAGGTTTTGGAAGATTCCTGTCAACAGTCTTTTGTTCTTTGGAGCACGCAAAGATAAGATCTTCTGAGTTTGCTTGTAGTTCCTTCTGTGTCCGTTGTTGTAGGAGTACATCCTTAAGGTTCTGCAAGGTTGAGCTTTAATGGTAGACAGCTATACTGTCTCCAGATGTCAATCAACGTCAAAGCAGATAGACACAAAAATAGTAGTAATACTTTATCGATCTAAAAGATGCATGCAGAGAATACACCAGAATGGAAGATATGTTCTGTGTCCATGCAGAGATACGTTCAGTCTTTATTAAATGCATGGCAGTCAATCAGACGAGATGCGACTTTGACTATTCAACGTAGATTAAATCAAGGAAAAATGTTTAATTAATGGAAACATGACTTATGCAGTCGTTGAGAAAATCTGATAGAATCGTTATGATCAAGTTGCTGTAGACTGATAAGAAGTCGTTATGATAACTTATGAAATCGTTACCACACCAAGTCGTTCTATAACAGATGATAAAAGTCGATATGAAACATAGCAAGTCGTTGTATCTTCTAAAGAAATCGTTACGACAACTTATAGAGTTGTTATGACGAGCAAGTCGTTATAACTTCTGAAGAAGTCGTTACGACAATTTACAGAGTCGTTATGACGAGCAAGTCGTTATAACTTCTGAAGAAGTCGTTACGACAATTTACAGAGTCGTTATGACGAGCAAGTCGTTATAACTTCTGAAGAAGTCGTTACGATAACTTACAGAGTCGTTATATGAGCAAGTCGTTATAACTTCTGAAGAAGTCGTTACGATATACTTACAGAGTCGTTATAATGAGCAAGTCGTTTAACTTCTGAAGAAGTCGTTACGATAACTTACAGAGTCGTTATAATGAGCAAGTCGTTATAACTTCTGAAGAAGTCGTTACGATAACTTACAGAGTCGTTATAATGAGCAAGTCGTTATAACTTCTGAAGAAGTCGTTACGATAACTTACAGAGTCGTTATAATGAGCAAGTCGTTATAACTTCTGAAGAAGTTTACGATGACTTACAGAGTCGTTTGTGAACAAGTCGTTGTAACTTCTGAGAAGAGTCGTTTCGATAACTTACAGAGTCGTTATAATTTCTGAAGAAGTCGTTATAGCTCTTCTGAGAAAAGATGTGTGTAGGACTTACCACAAATGCTTGACTTTCTTTGGGTAATTCCTGTGCTTATGGCTAGATAAATAGGGTTAGAGAACCTTTTGACAGAGTTTTGTTTATCACCAAAATAGGCAAGTAATTAATTTAAAAGTACATGGGGATGGACTGTTCATCAGTTTAGATTCAGCGTTGTACTTTCATTTTCATAAGTATGTAATAAAAACCTCTACGTAGTCTTATGTGGACAATGTATTTAATTCATTTTAGTTATGAAATGTTTAGTTCTCTTTTCCTCTATATGACTGTGAATAGAATGTGGATGATGGAATAAGAGTTACTTTCCAATCATTTCATTCCGCTGTCATATTTTATATATATTCGTGTATATTTCAGCCTAATTGTACAATTGTTGGGTAAATGTCCCACTGTAGTGGCGTTCATTATACTGATGTGGGTTGGTGTAACCATACCGGTATAAGGAGGGTCGTTACAGAGATTAGTATCGAGACACAGGCTGAAATTGTACATAAATATGTACATACCATCATCTTCATTGTATGCTAAGTCTGTGTAGATTGTCCACATAGATAAGTAAATAGTTAGAAATTAGATAGTCTAGTTCTAAATTGTGATTAAATCATTTTGCAGAATATGGCTTCGCGTGGTAGACGTGGTGTTCCTGCTCATGATGGTGAGCAGAGGAGAGATGAGCCTCGGCGTGAGGATCAGGGTGAGCAGCAGGCCCCAGCACCCCAGGGTCCTATGCTTCCCCTACCGCCACCAGTAGACTATGGAGTGTTCATGCAGGGTTTAGTGCAGGCCATGCAGATGCAGCCCACACTCAGGCTGCACTCCAGGCTCAGCTGGAGGCTCAAGCTCAAGTACCAGTTCCCCAGGCCCAGGACCATGGTGGACCCTCCATTATGATATGGTTCAAGAGGATGTCGCCACCTTCTTTTAATGGGGAGAGCGACCTGTTACTCGTTGAGAGCTGGATAAGGGAGATCGAAAATCTTTCGGGCTATTAGGTGCGCTGAGGATGACAAGGTCACTTTAGCCACCTATATGCTGCAGGTACGTGTAATTTAATTCGGTGGTTATTTATTTAATTATAGATTATGTTAGTTAGTCCTTATGGGTGGTTTTGGCAGGAGCGAGCCGACGTGTTTGTTGTCCTCGTTGTTACGTACTCAGTTCGAGGATGGTGCTGTGGAGGTTGTTGGGATGAGTTCGTGAGGCTCTTCCGAACCAAGTTTGTTCCGGAGCACATCCAGGACAAGATGGGGCAGGAGTTCCTCATGTTGACTCAAGGCTCCATGACCATACTGGAGTACGAGGCCAGGTTTGCCGAGCTATCGAAGTATGCCCCTCAGATTGTAGCTGATGACACATGAAGGCTAAGAAATTCGTGATGGGTCTGAGGCCATCGCTGAGGACGAGGTTGGTGGCTTTTGACCATCGTACTCTCGAGCAGGCGCTCAGCGCGGTGCGTCGGCAGGAGGGAGAGATGGAGCAGTACCTGAGGAGTAGAAGGCTTCTCAGAAGAGGCCGCGGCTCCTTTCTAGAGGCAGGATAGAAGAAGGTGACTTTTCAGTCACGGCAGTGTCCTGTGGCATTGGGCAGTGGTCAAGTACCTTCTCAACGTTCCCCTAATGGTAGGAGTGTCCTCAATGTGGGGCGGCACATGGTGGCACGGGATGTTGGAAGTTGGCGGGGAAGTGCTTGAAGTGCGGGAGTAGCGAGCATAGGATTAAGGATTGCCCCAGGCTACAACAGGGACGTCAGCGTGGAGCGGCACCAGCACAGCAGCAGCAGTGCCAGCGACAGGATGACCAGGGAGACCTCGAGCCCCAGCTCGAGTGTTTGCGTTAGCTCGTGAGGACGCCGAGCAAGCGGTTCATGTCACCGAAGGTACAGTTTTGTTCTTAGGTGTGCATGCTCGAGTTTTGTTCGATACGGGTGCTACCCACTCTTTCATTCCGAGCATTTTGCTAGGCAGCTAGCCTTAGAGTCAGGAATAGAGTCTGAGGAGTTAGAAGTCCCTTTTTCTGTGCACACACCTGCAGGTACGGTATTGACTAGGAGTGTATTCCATCTTTACCGGAGTGCATTGAGGATAGAGTCCTAGAAGGGTGTTTCTTCTTGCTAAAGATGAAGGACTACGATGCTATTCTTGGTCTGGATTGGCTAGAGGAGCACTATGCATTAGTAGATTGTCGTGGGAAGAAGATCATTTTCCGCATTCCTGGTGAAGATGAATTTTCTCATCCTTTGCCAAGGAACTGGCAGGGATGTTTGTCATCTCTGCCACGAGGGCGATGAGAATGGTGAACAAGGGTTGTGACTCTTTTCTTGCCAGCGTGGTATTAGTACCCAAGGCTGATGAGTCACCTACTCTTGTGGAGATTGATGTAGTACGGGATTTTCCAGATGTCTTTCCTGATGATTTATCTGCATTGCCACCGGCTAGAGCGATAGAGTTCACCCTAGAGTTGCTTCCAGGCACCTCTCCTATCTCGAAGGCACCTTATCGGATGGCACCTGCGGAATTAGCTGAGCTAAGGAAACAGTTGCAGGATTTGTTAGATAAGGGATTTATTCATCCTAGCATTTCCCCTTGGGGCGCACCTGTCTTATTCGTGAAGAAGAATGATGGATCACTTAGGTTATGCATTGATTATAGAAAGCTAACCCAAGTGACGGTGAAGAACAGGTATCCCTTACCTCGGATTGATGATCTGTTTGACCAGCTGCAAGATGCATCAGTCTTTTCTAAGATTGATTTGCGGTCTGGTTATCATCAGTTGAGGATTAGGAGTGAGGATGTGTCCAAGATGGCTTTTAGAACCCGTTATGGACATTATGAGTTTTTGGTCCTTCCTTTGGTCTGACCAACGCCCCTGCAGCGTTCATGGATCTCATGAACAGGGTGTTTAGAGCATACCTACATAGTTTTGTCGTAGTTTTTATTGATGACGTGTTGGTCTACTCTCCAGATGAGGCCACACATCGTCAGCATTTGAGGGTAGTGTTAGAGGTTCTCTGTGAGCACAAGTGTATGCAAAATTCAGCAAGTGTGGTTTTTGGTTGCGCGAGGTTCATTTCCTTGGGCATGTTATCTCCCGTGCTGGTGTAGTAGTGGATCCGGCGAAAGTCCAGGCTATTATGGATTGGGAGATTCCCAAGACGCCTTCGGAGATTCGGAGTTTTCTTGGTTTGGCGGGTTATTATTAGCGATTTATTGAGGGATTTTCATCCATCGCCGCCCCATTGACTCAGCTGATCAGGAAGGGAGTGAAGTTTGTTTGGTCCGAGGAGTGTGAGAGTAGTTTTCAGTTATTGAAGACTAAGCTCACTTCGGCTCCTGTGTTAGTTTTGTTGAGCGGTGTGTAGAGGGTTTTGCTATCTACACGGATGCATCTCGGATTGGCCTTCGTGTGTATTGATGCAGCAAGGAAGGGTAGTAGCGTATGCTTCTCGTCAATTGAAGGAGCATGAGCGAAATTATCCGACTCATGATCTTGAGCTTGCGGCAGTGGTTCATGCACTGAAGATCTGGAGGCACTATCTTTATGGTATCAGATTTGAGGTGTTCACTGATCATAAGAGCCTAAAGTATCTTTTCTCCTAAAAGGAATTAAACCTTAGGCAGAGAAGATGGATTGAGTTCCTAAAGGACTATAACTTCGACCTCCGTATCATCCTGGAAAGGCGAATGTCGTAGCGGATGCCCTTAGCAGAAAGAGGTCGTCGCTCCAACAGGATTGGAAGATGTTGGAGGATGTGATGTGTGCGATGACTGAGTAGAGCCATCATTGTGCCAAGCTTTTGTAGCTCAGTTGTCCATTAGGTCTTCGGTGTTGGATGAAGTGATCGAGCAACAGAAAGCTGACCCTAAACTCCAAGAGTTAGTGGGTAAGGCAGGCATTGCTCGTGATGAGGACGGCGTGATTAGATCCCATCACCGTATTTTGTGTTCCAGACATCATGGATGTCCGAGAGCATGTTTTAGCAGAAGCTCATAGGTCTAGATTCTCTATTCATCCAGGTAACACTAAGATGTACCAGGATTTGAAGAGATCTTTTTGGTGGTCTGGCATGAAGAGAGATGTAGCAGAATTTGTGTCTAGATGTCTACTTTGCCAGCAAGTGAATACGAGCGGCAGCGACCATATGGTCTTATGCAGAAGATGGAGATCCCAGTATGGAAGTGGGAGGCTGTCACTATGGATTTTGTTACGGGTGCCTCGATCCAGACGAGGTAACGACTCGATTTAGGTAGTGGTATAGATTCTCGAAGACTGCGCATTTCTTGCCCATGAAGAAGAAGCAGTCAGTAGAGAGTTTAGCTAGATTGTATATTAGTAGCATTATTAGATTGCATGGTGTCCCGAAGTCGATCATTTAGGATCGAGATCCACGATTTACTTCGAGATTATGGAAGGGTCTTCAGATGCGTTAGGTTCGGAGTTGAAGCTTAGTTCGACTTTTCATCCCCAGACAGATGGACAGTCCGAGGACTATCCAGACACTCGAGGATATGTTGAGGGCGTGTGTGCTGGATTGGAAGGATGATTGGGAGCGCCATTTACCTCTTGTGGAGTTTGCATATAACAACATTTTCATGCGAGTATTGGTATTGTCTCCATTTGAGGCTTGTGGTAGGAGGCCTTGCAGATCTCCTTTATGTTGGGAGGAGACTGGTGATAGGAAGCTGATTGGTCCGGAGTTAGTTCAGGAGACTTCGGATAAGGTCCAACTATTAGGAAGAGGCTTGTTGCGGCACAGGATAGGCAGAAGAGTTATGCCGGCAACAGGAGGGAGGATTTGGATTTCGACGTAGGTGAGCATGTCTTTTTAAGATTTCGCCTACTCGTGGTGTAGTTAGATTTAGCAGGCATGGTAAGTTAAGTCCTAGATTCATTGGCCCGTATGAGATTCTCAGACGATTAGGCAATGTGGCATATGAGCTAGCTTTACCCCAAGCATTAGCTAGTGTTCATCCTGTTTTCCACGTATCTATGCTCAGGAGGTATGTTGAGATCCATCTCATATTATCAGTCACGAGCCAGTAGAGATCCAGCCAGATCTTTCTTATGTGGAGCAACCAGTAGCTATTCTTGACCGGAATGTTCAACATCCCGGAACAAGCATTGCGTCGGTGAAAGTTTTATGGCGCAACTTCTCGCGAGAGGAGGCTACTTGGGAGCTTGAGGATGCAATGAAGAAGAAGTATCCTCAGTTGTTTGAGTAGTGTCAGTCTAACTTCGGGGACGAACTTTTTTTTAAGGGGGAGAGGGTGTAAGGCCCTTGATTTTATCTTGAGTGTTTGCTTATGTATATATGTATACAAGTATATACTATTGATGTATGGACTTTTATGCATAGCATTTATTTGTGTGAATTGCATGAATTAGTTGCTGATGTAATGTATGCATGGTATATATGTATATATATATATATATATATATATATATATATATATGTGTGTGTGTGTGTGTGGTGTGTATATAATTTCTGCAGTCTTAAGTCTGTTCTGTCGACCAATAGGCGTCAACATGAGTTGACGTTATAATGGAGTCAGCGGTCACATCGATGGATGCCAACTCTGTATTGGCGGCCAGAGATGTTGACGTTTATTTTCCAGATCTGTTGTGATCTCAGATCCGGAAACACCCCCGAAAATGTCGCCCTCTGATTTGGAAACCGTTCCCCAACGTAACCTAGCCTAACCCTTATGCGTATCCGACCCCAACCCTTTATATTGTCCAGTTTTCGTCCAAGTCTATGCTTTTGACTCTTGGGACAAAAACCTAGACTTTCTGTGTGAAAACCTATTTTGAACTCTTCGATCCGGCTACTGGAGGCTTCATCGGTGATCTGCATCGACTGGCGAGGACTATGAACATTCGGGAATGACTTCCCCATGCTGGTGTGCACTGAAGTTTAACAGGAACCCGGATAAAGAAGGATTTGAAGGCTCTTTGGCTAAGGCCGAGGAGAGCTTCTTCAACTCAAAACATCGATTGGGGATTTTATCCAAGGCAAGTAACCCATCCACATCATCCCTACATGTGTCTAGTATGTCCCAGAAATTTTAGGATTTTAGTTCAAGTCCTGGAACCCCCGATTCAGTCGATCTTTTGCGTTCAGTCTGTGTTCTGCACAGACAGAAACTTAACGACAGGATCTATTGCCGTTAAGATCTGAACTTGGCGGTGGCCTTTGTTGCCGTTAACTTTGTAGGCGGCCACCCTATGCCGTTTAGTTCTTCAGGCAGAAACAATGTGTTTGCTGCCCTATAAAAAACTATTTTCTCAAATTTTCTGCGCATGAGCATATAAGATAAACTTTATATGATATGTAAATATCTATGTGGAAGCATTTGGATTGTTATGAATTTATGTGGATTTCCACATTATTAGAATTATCAGAAATGTCTAGTTGACAGGTTTTAATATTGTAAAATCTCGATTATGCAAATCTGTGTGGAATTTAATAGTCATGAAATTTTTGTATATCATTAAGGTTTTAGTTCACGCTGTATAAAATTTGGAAATTTATGATATCTGTGTAAATTATAAAATTTATGAATAATAAAACAGAGCATGTTGATTTAGGATAGAAATTCCAATAAATGGTATTAAAGTAGATAATTCCTGAAAATTAGCATATGTTCAGTACTGTCCTATGCATGTGTAGCATGAACTATAGGTCTGAATGAAAACACCCATGTAAATTGGGCTATTTTAACCTGAGATAATATCACTGTTGAATTTTATTAAATAGTGGATATTTCAGAAAATTATGAACCTTCGTATAATGGAATAGTAAATGACCTATGGATAAATTTTCACATTCATTGGATAACAGTAGGTACTGATTACAATATTTTCATCATGAAAAGGGTATGGTTTAGTGTAATTAAAAATGATTAATGTAATTACAGCATGATGTGAATAAATTAGTAGTTGTGACTGATTTAGTTCTATTAACAGTAGTACCATGATAGGGACCTGAATCATGTGCATGAATGTGAAAATGAGAATAACGGGTTAAAATGGTGTTAATTGTGTGTGTGTGTTTAAATGGAAAATGTGTAAATGTGCCAATGATAACTTCTTACATGAATATGTTATGTACATAGAAAAATAGCAAGCTTTTCATGTATAAACGGTTATTCATGTGAATATGATTATAGAATCCATGCTAGAATTGTCTCTTTCTTTATGTGTACAACTCCATGTTTAAGTTGACAAATGTTAACATGTGAAATATAAATGTAGTTAAATGAAACTTAGTTTAACATGTTATAAATGTGTAGAGATCATGTGATGGGCTTTAAGTTATGAACACTTTGTACTAAACAATTTCCATGTGTAACATGTGTAGAAATCATGTTTAGGTTCTATTTGCATAATAGCTAAATCCATGCTTATATGTAATTGTGTGGTATGAGAATGTGAATGTTAGGTGATGCATGTAAGTTTAATGTGTTTAGAGTTATTTGTTGAGTTCTTTTGAACTCATCCTTGCTTCGGCGTATAGGTGCAGACGTTTCTACTTCTTCGAGGGAGATCGTTAGGAGCGACTCGGAGCGGGAGTAGGAGACCTTGTTTAGATTCAGCGTTGTACTTTCATTTTCATAAGTAGTGTAATAAAAAGACTCTGTGTAGTCTTATGTGGACAATGTATTTAATTCATTTCTTAGTTATGAAATGTTTAGTTCCTTTTTCCTCTATGGACTGTGATAGAATGTGGATGATGGAATAAGAGTTACTTTCCAGTCATTTCATTTCCGCTGTCATGTGCTACATATATATTTGTGTATGTTTCAGCCTAGCTAATTGTACAATTGTTGGGTAAATGTCCCACTGTAGCGGCGTTCATTATACTGATGTGGGTGGTGTAACCATACCGGTATAAGGAGGGTCGTTACATATGATTTAGTCTGCCCACAATGTATTAAAGGACGCCGCTTCTTCGCATCGGCACCAGCGTTTTAGTAGGCGAGCTTCCATGTTCGCTTGGTTACTCCTCTATAGAGCGGTCCTATGGATCATCGAATTGCGGAATGTGGTATTCCTCTTCCTTCCAGATGCTTTTGTTGTTGTAGGTCCCCTCGGAATGAGGATCTTAATCACTTATTTGTACATAGTGATCTTGCAAAGAACTTGTGGTCTTGCGTCGCCCCTTTTCTTCAGAATGGTATATGTATTCATACGAATATTCAATGCGGATGTGGGATATTATCAAGTCAAGTGATATCAATAATCCTCTGGTTTTATTTCCATTTATTGCTCCATTCCTCTTATCTGGGAAATTTGGAAGATCAGATGTAAAATGAAATTTGAGCAGCCTGGGTATTCTCTATCACCCTCAGACATAATATCCATGCAATGGTTACTATTGCCATTGACAAAATGGTCTTCAAAGAAGCTGCTACTTCTGAGCAAATGGCAGCTATTCATGACTTCGGTTTTGTGGTTAAATCTTCTGTTAAATAGTGCAAAATGGTATCTTGGAGCCACCATTACATGGCTACCTTCTTAATGTTGATGGTGCTTCGAAAGGAAACCCGGGTCCCTGTGGGGGAGGGGGCATTGTTAGAAATCCGCTGGCAATATCATTCTTGCTTTTTCCCATTTTTATGTAGATGGCAATAGTCTTGCTTGCTAAAGTATGAGCATTGACGGATGGTGTGTGTCTGGCAAAGGAATTTGGCATTCTTTTAAATCAAATAAATTCAGATTCCATGATCCTGGATACCTCCCTTCACACGGGGATTGCTCCTACTTGGATGTGCTATAGATGGTGAAGAGTTGTTTTTGATTTTGTGCAGCAGTTTGGTGTTCGGTGAATCATGTCTTTAGAGAGGCAAATCAGGTTGCCGATGCCTTGGCCTCTTTTGCTTGCACTAGTCATTGTAATGGGGTGTTACATCCTCAACCCAGCTCCCTCGAACTTGTTTCCTGCTCTCATTGGGGACCGCTTGGGTCTTGCAAATTTGAAATTTTCTTGATATAATGTTCTTCTCAGGGGTAGGCCCCGTAGTTCTTGTTACACAATCATCATTATTATATAAAATTTTGTGTAGCAGGTGTCGCCTGGGGGAGTGATTACATGCCATCTCACTGGGGTGGTATGCATTCGATCGGCGCTGACACTACTCCACTTTTACCACAAAAAAAAAGGGTAAGATGATTTGATAAGTAAGTGAAGTCAGCTCAGTTAGAATCAGAGTAGTAGTGGAAATAAAGAGATTAAAGGTAATAGTGAAGGCAGAATTTATGAAACACTTTGGCAAGTATTTAATGTAATCATAGTGGCGCAGAGGAAGCATAGCATATTCAGGACTCCCAGTTCATCAGAAGCTTAAGTGTTTGAAAAAAAATTTGAGGTTTTTGCAGAGCTAATTAATAAGGTAGTAGTTCTTAGCAAGGTATAAACTTAAAGTGGCATAATCAGATTGAAATGCAGAGGCAGGAAATTCACAAATTGTATTTTGATTTTTCTTCAAGGAATAATAGTTGAGAATATGAGTAAAGATACGGTAGAATAACAGTTGGCAGTGGTAGACCGATGATGGAATAGCACCAAGAAATCAGAAGTTTGAAAATGGTTAATATGCCAGAGCAGTTAAGAGTGGCAATGTATGGTGAAGAGTTTTAATTAAGTGAAACGGTACAGAAAGGAATATTGCAAACACAGCTAGGAAAATGTGGCAGTAGGTTGAGTCCAAGGAGATAAAGCGCCAAGAGCAGGGTAGAATTGCTTATAGCTAAAAGATAAAGAAAGGGTAGATTTTCTAATCAAGGTAGAGCAGTTGTGAAATGAATGAGAGAGAAAGGAAAAGTAGAATAGGCATGGAAATGAACAAACTGAGTCAGTCAGTGCAAAATAGCTTGAAAGCCAAATGCAGAGGAAATGTATCATACTTATTCTGTATATGGTTTTATTCTTTTTAGGTGATAGTCTGAGTTACCGTGGTTCGTTTTGAATGTCGAGGACGACATTCCTTTTTAGGTCATAGTAATGTAACGTTGTGGTCGTTCAAATCCGTGTTTATTGGTTCTGGTGTGGTGCTCATGACCAGTGTAGGGTCATTGGGCCTTAGTCGTGGTCGTGGTTCCCGTGCATTGTGTGGTTGTTGTGGGCCGGAGGTTTTAGCCAAAACAGCCCACAGGTTCACTGGTTGTGAGCGCGATAGGGTGAGGCATCGCGTTCTGAACGCGACGGTCTCATGCGTCACGTTCTCTGCACCGCCTTTGTGATGCGTGGCAAGGTAAGTTTTCAGAAGGCAACAATTAGGGCGTCGCGTTCTGAAGGCGACAGGTCTCTACATCACGTTCTGGTTTCCGGTTGGGATAAGTTTGGCCCTCCGGCCAAATAGAGTAGGATGCTCTGTTCGATCGGGGAGAGGGTTGCTACGGCGATTTCCGGTGAAGTTGGCTTGAGAGCTTGTGTTGATGTGGTTTTGACGCGTAGAGAAGCTCCTCGGAGCGTGGAGAACATCGATTGAGCCTCGTTCTACGAGTTCTTCTTATTGGTAGGGACTTTCCTTGTTTTTATTGTGCTATTTGATTAATTGGAAGCTTGTTAATGTGTATAGAAGTGTAGTTGTGTTTCCTGCATAGTTTATGTGATTTGTAGAAGCTTGGTATGGTGGGAACTGTGGTTTTTGAGTGGTTCCTGTGTGGAAACTAAAGTGCAGGGTTTCTGTCTGAGAAGGTGACAGATCGGGCCGTCACGTTCGGGTTGGACATTTGGCCCCATCACATTCTGGTTTGTGAACGTGGCCAGTCGAGCCTTCGCCATCTTAATGCGACGGTAGACGTCGTCGCGTTCTGGTGTGTAATCGCGGTTTTTCGGGCGGTTGTGTTCTTAACGTGACAGTAGCCTACGTCGTGTTCTATTGTCTGAGATAAGTTGTTGGGCTTTGGGCAATGAAGGTCCTGTGTACCTAGCTCTGGTCATTTTAATATATTTTAAGTTATTCTACGTGGATTCATGATTCGTAAAGCATGTTTAGGTTAATGGAATCATTGGTGGCTAATGAGTGAGTAATGTTAATGGTTAAGTTAATTATGCTATAAAGGTTATGTGATTCATATGTGTGGTTTATGTGCATTGTGGTGCGTTGCTGTGAAGGCCATGAGATGGCCGATGACGGGCAAGGTTATAAAGTGGATCCCATGTTTGACGGTGTGTAATTGCTTGGAGGTCACATGGTGACCAGTGACGAGCTAATTATGGTATGTGTACTGTGGTATAAGTTTTATGGTTGTGTTAAGTAATCAGTAAGGTTTGTGTGCTTTCAAGTTTGGTGGTCCGGCGCCTATTCCAGAATGCCTCTCTAGTTAGGTATCCTTAGTTTTGTGTGAGTCTGGCACGTTAGTGCTCGGGGTTTGTCACGGTACTATGTGTACCGTCGAGGTCTATGTCGTCTTCCTGGACACCCTCACTCTTGTGTTGTGTTTTAGTTGTACGACGATTGAGGGAAAGATGACAGAGAGCAGCGACTCATATTGGGGGGTGTGCAGTCGCTTGTAGTGCACTCGTGGTTGGGGGGTACGGACACCAGTAGACATACTGGTCCCCAGCTAGTCTGATTTTCCAGTTCTCACTTTAAGGAGCTTAGGCTAGAGTCCCTAAAGGTTCTAGGCATGGGCCGATAGTTGGTGTGTGGTCTGCAGGAGTGGTGTTGGTGTTCCTCCATTTTTTTTTTTTCTTGGCTTATTGTGTGATGTAAGTGGCAGTTGGACCTTTCATCCGTGAATGCGAGACTGAGAGGTAGTTCTTGTGTTTTGTGTCCGGGTTGGATACTGGCATCATGAACCAGTAGTCTGTTCCTATGTGGTGGCATGTCTATCTGACTCGCGCTTGCCACTAGTTGGGGCTTGTATATGTGTGACTCGCAGGTTGAGGTTTTACCGTTGGAGTGTGTTTTATTGGAGGTACGTTGTGTTAAGGTTTTATGTGGTACCTCATGGTAGTAGTACCTGTACCCTTGTGGGTAGTTTTGGATTGTGGTACACTGTGTACCAGCCTTTTTAGGTGTTGATGTGGATTGTGCTTCGTGGAGGTCATATTGTAGGATCTTCCACTTATTGTGTTGTACCCTTTTGAGGGTGGCTTCCGACGTATTGTAGTTTATTGTATAATGGACTAGCTCCTAGCTAGCAGTCATGTTACCCTTGTGTTTAAGGTTCGCCTGTGAAGCTTATAGCTTAGGAGGCCAGTTGTTGTAGTGGTTAGCCTGTACGCTTGTGGCCTAGGCATTACAATTGTTGAGCGGACTAGTAGTGTTGTGCTAGTCCTATTATTCCTCTTACTTTCCAAGGATTGATTTAATTGATGTGTTTATAATTATTGTAGCTTATTAATGTTTAATGAGTGCATGTTGTGGTTTGACTTTCGACGTTACCAGTGAAACCCTTAGGGGTTGAGGACTTGGTTCCTTCTTTCAGTTGTTGGTTGTAGTTGTTTTTGGGTGGTTTCCACTGAGCCTCTGACTTGTTGAGGTTCACTCCCCTATAGTTCTTTTCTGGGCTTGCTGTGTGGTTGGCTTGCAGCGGCGTTGTGGCAAACGGGTACCACCAGCAGTTGGGTTGTAGTCGTGTATAGTGTGAGTTTTGTTTCCTCAGTGTATGCTCAGGTAGTTGTACTTTTCTCTTAGACATGTAATAATGTATTGGGACAGTTGTAGTTAGTTGTATACAGGTATGAGCACATGTACTTTCTTGTATCTTATACTGTTGTTGTTGTCTTTTATATTCTTACTGGACACTTATATGAGATATCCCTTGCGAGACTTCTGTCTGATCGCGGGAGGCAGACTTTGATATGGAGCCTTATTTGGAATAAATATGCAGGGCCGTTACAACTTTGGTTTCCCTAACCTCGGACGTACTTTCGTATATAAGTTCCAGTATGTCCCACATCTTCTTTGCAGATGGGCATGTGGAGACTCTTGAGTATTCCTTTGGATGCACAGCACATTGCATCATATTCATGGCGCTCCAATTCAAGGATTCCTTTCGAATTTGCTCCCTTGTCCAGGTGTCCTCATCAGCAGGTAGCTCATAGGATCCTTTGCTTACAATCTTCCACTACTCATACTCTTGATCTCTAAGAAATACCTGCATTCAGTTTTTTCAAAATGTACAATCAGTTCCATCAAAGAAGGAGGCCTAGACACTGAGTGTCCTTCAGCCAAAAAACCTTTGATAGTATCCATCCAGCATAATCTCTCTTGATCATTAGATCAAGCAACTAAAGCTATGAAATCAGAGAAACCCACTCTGATACCAATTGTTGTGTGCGGAATTAACTACAACAGTAATCTAGAAAGGGGGGTTTGAATAGATTACTACCAATTAAAAGTAAATATACCTTATTTTTTAGATTAAGGCAGACTGTAGGAAAGCTTATAAGGATGTGGATCAAGTTTGGACCTAAATGTGTGTGTAGAATGTTTTTAGAGAATTAGAAGTATGGAGGATATGAGAACAGTTATCATGCCAAGCATACATTTAACGGTAGATCAATGCAAACCATATGACATGAAGATTTAAGGTGGTTCGAACTACACAACTGTGTATCCTACGTCCACTGTCTACACACAAACGCCAAACTACTTATCAAGCAAGTTCAACACAATAGCCACACACACACGGGACTAAGATGAACAGGATCTCAGATCAACACACACACACTTGTGGAATAAGCACAAAGACTACTCAAACCAACAACACCACGTGAAAGGAAAAGTTAAAGTGCAGAAAGAGTTCAGAGTGATAGAACAGATTGAAAAGATGAACTATTCAAGTCCTTTGTCTAGATGATCTTCAGACTTCACGTTGTAGAAGATCTGATGTTGATGATGCTTGAGACTTGTGGACGAATCTGCTCAAACTTGTCTTCTGAGATGGATCTCCTTGTTGATGAAGCTTGAGACTTGGAGCAGAAAACAGAGGAACCTTCTTCTTCTTCTTGACTAGGGAATTGATGTGGGGGCTCCTTACTGTAAAAAGGAGTCCAAAAATCTATATATAGGAGTGTCCTAGTCTCACATAATTCTTGAGATTCGTGAGAGAAGAGGATGCACTAATAGAGATCACATGTTTCTCACATGATGTGACTTAACTGGTGCCTGTCGAAAGATTCCCATCGGCTGTCGATAGATACTGTAGCACATTTGTCTTCCAGAATCAGATTTCTGAACCATTTACTAGGCTATCGACAGATGCAACTTGGCTGTTGATTTTGGTTTTTCAGAAGCCTTCAGATGAAACTCATCAGTGGCTGTCGACATGTGACTTCTGGTCTGTTGACAGGTACTGTTTTATTATATTTTCCAGAACTTGATTGAAGGAAGGACTTCAGTGGTTGTCGATAGGTGTAGTGGTGTTGTCGACAGCTGCTGCTTGAATTCTTCTATCCAAAATCTTTCTTGCATAAGGTTACTTCATGTTGTGCACATCCTTTGTCCTGTATTTTCCTACAAGAAATAAGCTTCAAATTAGATATCATGTAGGCATTTGTCTAAGACATTTTGTCATTATGTCATGTCATTTTATCACATTGTTTCACAATCAATTGTGTCATTATCAAAACATGCAATCATCATGAATGTCATCCAATCATAACTCACACAATAAACCAAAGACTTATTCTTAGGGATAAATAATTCTTGTGAAATAATGTCATAAAGTACGTTGATAACTTCAGTCGAAAGGTTATTAGACATTTTTTTTAGTAATCGGAAGATATAACTTCAATCGGAACCTTTATAACATCAATCAAAATGTGTTCAGTAGTCGATTGCTTACCAGTCGAAGTGTCTACTACTTGCTAGTCAAAGTGTCTATTGCTTATCAGTCGAAATGTCTACTGCTTGCCAGTTGAAGTACTATTGCTCATCAATCGAAATGTCTATTGCTTGCCAGTTGAAGTTAGATTTCTTTTTTATCAGTCGAAGTTTCAATCAAAGTTAGATTTCTTCTTTGTCAGTTGAAGTTAGATTTCTTCTTTGTCAATTGAAGTTCCAGTCAATGTTAGATTTCTTCTTTGTCATTCGAAGTTACATTTTTTCTTTTTCAGTAGAAGTTCCAGTCGAAGTTAGATTTCTTCTTTGTTAGTCAAAGTCAAAATTATTCTTTGTCAGTCGAAGTTGTTGCCAGTTGATGTTTCCCTTCATGTTAGTTGAAGCTTTTCTTGTCAATCAAAATGTTACTTCATATATAATGAAGCGTTAGAAATTTTAAGTGTTCAATAATCGTTGGGACATTTAAACACCAATAGATTGGCACTTGGTCTCCAATCACAGTGAGTCAAGGGCAATCGATTCGAGACATATTTTTTATCATAGTAGGAAATTAATAAAATTAGAAATAGATTGGAGATTTTGTTCTTAATCCTACTTGCAGTACTTGGACACCTGTCTGTTAGGAACTCAAGCTTCCCAATTCAAGCGAGATTGCTTAGGGTCTTTGATCTAATTATGGAAACAGGTGGAAAATAGGAAATATCAGGTGGATATGTGGAATCTTGAATGCTTTGGTATCTGGACTTCCTTGAAAATATGGCAGGAAACCTAGACCCTAAACGCAACTCTCCTAAGGTCTCTCTGGTCAACAACTTCATTTATCCCTTTTTGTTGTTGGGCGTGAGAACAACCTTCAGGAGTCAGAAGAATGAGAACAACCTTCAAGAGCAAGAAAGAAGAACCAGAAGCTTGGAGCTTGAGGAGTCATCGTCTCCTTCCTGGTTTGATCACTAGGAACCAAGAACTAGGAAAAAAAAATCAAAGCTAGGTGTTCCCAAGCCAAACTAAAAAGGTATCTGTTAACCTTCCCCTTTCTCATAGACCTACAATCGTGGCTTCTACCTATGTTCTTTACTATAATCGTTCAACCTAACTCTGGACTTCGATCGACCGATCCTTCTGTTCCTTGTGTTTTTGAGAGTATGAAAGGTTTTCAAAATATATCGTGCAGAATCTTGTCTTTTCTCATACCTTAATAGGAAATACGTGTCTCTCGGTGTCTTGATCATGACTAGATCTTAGAACGTCATTGCTTTGATTTATTCGGCCTTTGATAGTATTAGTAGTCGACACTTGACTCATATCTATCAGCACTTCCTTGTTGTTTTGCATGCAAGTTGAGTTACTCCACCAGTCTACATGCATGCTTCACACAACAATTGGGTTTAATAGGTCTATCTAGTCATATGGATGTGCCTGCAAAATCCTAGAAATGGATTAACCACATGTTAAACTATAAGTACTTGAATATTATCCTAACACTCGTAATAATCTTGACTGGATTCTTGCCATCTCATCAATTTAAGTCTCTCATGATAATCCAACCTAACTTGTAAGTGAAAGCTTACACTTCTTAAATATGGATCGAACACATGAAATCTCCATCTTGTCTTGTTATCACTGACATGTTTTTCCACAAGAGATATTTTGATGTTTCCATTATATTTTTCGGAGGTCACTTTCTATTCTTACCTACTAATCATAGTATCATATTTACACCTGAAAGCACCTGAAAGCAAGCTACTAATGCTATAGAGTAATTAAAGAAAGTTGTACTGATTGATCTCTGAAATATCTTGATTGTATTCTGCAAACTTGCTTCCTGACGTGGAAGATCTTGACCTATTACTACACTATCCCTTTGAAATTCTTGTTACTAGCCATGATTGATTGTGGGTATCTACTTTCGATTTAACTGAAATGCTGGATAGACACATAGTGTTCACGGGCTATAGTCTAGTCCTCACGAAAGAGAGCTGGAAAAATACTGTGAACAATGGGGTATAATGACACTACCATTGCATCTGCACTGAGAGTACTTGCATGCGAGTGATAGATACAACAACCACACGACACTTGTTCATCATATGCATTCCAAGGTGGCATAGATCCTTAGTGCATGTTATGACTAGTGGTGATTATTGATAAAGTGATTGATATATGTGTGCTTGCTTGCTTGCTTGTGTGAATGGCCATCATGTGTTTTTGTTACTTACTATTTTTGATAATTTCCTACTCGACTTGATTAATTCTTTCACTCTTGACGGCTTACTTGTTCTAGACATATTTCTCTTGTTTTAATAGATCTATGTACTTGTGTATTCTGATTACTCGTGCCTATCGAATCTTAAATGGATAATTACTTATATCTTGCCCGCACATTCAGGAGTAAATCCTACTAGGTAATGTTTTGCTCATTATTTGTTTCTTAACATTTTAGGTAGCACTAATCAAGAGGACGAACCCCAAGCCAGTGATGGGTATGCAACAGAGTGAAGAAAGTACTGTACCTCTAGAATTGTCTTGTTGTCTTTTAAAAGTGGTGGTTGTAGTAGGTGGTCAAATAGAGGAGATTATATGTATTTATCTTAGGTGAGTTGTGGCATGTATTGGAATTTATTTATGGATAATTTATTAGACATGATCCTATCTATGAAATGAAGAAGTTTGAGGATTTGAATCTTCATCTCATTAAGGTTATGTGCCATTGCTTGCTAGCTAGAGGCTTTTTTGCAAGTTGCCCACATCCCATTGGCCTATTCCATGCAAACTTGTGCATGCAAAGCCATGCATGTTGTGACGACCCTCATTATACCGGTACGATTATACCATCCCACGTCGGTATAGTGAACGTTATCACAGTGGGACATTTACCCAAACGCTATCACATGATTGAGATATATACAAATATAGATACAGAGTAGCGGAAGTAAAAGAACAAGTATTTCATTTCATTTCATCATCCACATTTAACATACATGATCCAATGACAATTTAAAAGAATTAAAGTTCACATAATGAAGTACTAAATTCAAATACATAGTTGTCCACAATTACATAGTGTTTCTATTACAATGCCTCAATTTACATACGATGGAAGTCAAAATGTCACAACTACAACTCCGCCAAGCTACTCCCCACGCTCGGAGTCACTCTCTACGCTCTCCTCCAAAGGTGTATCACCTACTAAACCTATACGCCGAAGCAAGGAATGAGTCTAAAAGACTCAGCAAATAACACCATACACGTCATACATGCATATATCACAATAAGACCTATAACCACTTTCAATAGCCAACATATAGCATGGTAGGAAACAACCTATCATGATACTTCTATAAAATTTAAACATATGTACATGGTTTATGTCATTCCAAATTAAAGTCCCTACCACATGGTTTCTATTTTTCTATTCACATGAGAGCTACATTCACATTTTCAACTTCAACATGATAACAATTAACATGGAACTATTCACACATAGGTAAGAAACATCCTTAACATGGATTCTACAAATTTTGCACGTGGAAATGGCATTTTACACGCATTTAGGTTGCTGTTTTGACATAAATTTAACACTTACACATCATGGATCACAATTTCATGATTTACCATATTAGTTCCACATGTTTACACAATTACACATTTACATTGCTCACTTTTTACACATTGCACATTTTCACATATTCACACTACACAATTTACACATGTTCACATTCACATTTCACAATTCACATTCACATTTCACAATTTAGTGCCGTGACACATAGTCCAAACCACCATTAGAAGGCACATCACATAACACATACACATAGACACCACTTAGGCAATACAGTGACGACTCTTGGACTACGCAGACCGGAGAGAACAGTCTCCACCCTAACCAGTGGTACTTGTCCACCTCCAGGATTTCATCCTAATGCCCTTAGGATCTTTACACATTGAACTTTCCCATGGGGACTTTTCCATGGTACAGTTCCACGGCCCTCTATGGAAGCAGTGTCACACATGGCACATTTCACACATTATCCGATTTTTAACACACTTTTCACATGATTTACACCTGGCTCACATTTCACATTCATACACATGGCTCTGTTTTTCCTTAACATGATACTACACTTGACAGACTTTAAACATTCAATACTTTACACTAATCAGGCTGAACAATGGATAATCAAACCACATTCATGATAACATGTATTAATCACTCATTTTCACATGGAAATCTCATAATACCTTTTTCTGTTATCCAAATCACATGAAAATTTAACCACACAGTGTTTGCAGGTTATGACCACACTTGCAAATTTTCACATTTTTCTGAGTCATATTTACATTTACAGAAATCAAAACATTCAATCTCATGCCATTCATAATTCAATTTATCATGGAACATAACACGAATCTCAGATTTGACATTTCACAGATATGAATCTATCATACACATTGTTATAGAAATTTTTTCTTGAATTTATTACGCAACATACAATTTACTGTGGATTTTTTAAAATCCTACACATGCTTTCTATTTCCATTGTAGAAATTACAGTAAATCACACGAACATGAATAAATTCTCAAATTTGCAGGGTATGGATTGACACATATGCACATGGTATACAAAAATGTAGGGCATTTAATTCCTCATAAATCATGTAGACAGTAGGTGAACATGCATAATCCATTTTCTCAACATGTGTTTCAATAAATCTAACAATTTATGCCATCCACAGAAAAGTACAGAAAATTCCACACACATCACCTTATCTATTTTACATAACATATGAAATTACACATATCCTCATGCGTCAAAGTATGGAAAATAATCATATAAGGCTGAACAATTTACTATTCTGCACTGAAGAACTTAACGGCAGTGGCTGGCCGTTCAAGGAGATTGACGGCAAGATCGCTGGCTGTTGACTGGAGATCTTGACGGCAAGAGGGCTTGACGTCAAGTTCCTATTTGTGCAAAAACACAGACTTATCTCCAGATAACAGAGAATATGAGGATCCAGGACACGATAAAAATCCATAAAAATGCCTAGGACCTACTGGATACACACATGCACCACGGGGATGGGTTACTTGCCTCTTAATAAGTCTCCAAAGGGATCAAAGGTGTCGTTGAAGCTCTCCTTGGGCAGTCCCAAGAAGCCTCCAAAAGAGCTCTCCTCCTCCGGTTCTAAGTCGATTCAAGCTTCAGTCCAGTGTTGAGGAAGCCTTCCCCAATGTCCAGACTCCCTCCTAGTAGCAGTGGATCGCCGGAGAAGCCTTCAGTCGCCGGATTCAAGCTTGCCAAGTTTAGTTTTCCTCCAATTTTTGAGCTAGGGTTTCTCTCCTCCTTGAAAAGAGTCAAGAGAGGCTCTTTCTGGTGCAAAAAGGGTTTAGTTTATAGGAGAGGGGTTTGGGATATCCCGTAGGATGTGATGGGATGTCTGATAACCGTTGGGGACTTCTCCCGAATGGTTGGGCTTATTTGCCCCCAGAATTCGGGGTCTGCAACGCATGTAGGTCAGAGATATTAACGTCCACATCCATGGCCATTTATTTAAGTATTAGCGTTTAACGATATGGACGTTTACCACTATGGACGTCCACCCTGTTGACACCAATTGGCCCTTCGGCCAGAACTTAAAAACATGCAGAAACCATGCATACGATGTAATATATATATATATATATATATATATATATATGTGGTATAGTATACACACCATCACACATGCAAACATACAATATTTATATCCTATTTACACAGATGCACACATAAGTATCACTAGCTAATATTGTACATAGATATCTACATATGCATATACAAGTTACACACAAACATGAATTCACATAAAATAGAATAAAATGACAAACAATTCGAGGGCCTTATACCCTCTCCCCCTTAAGGAAACTTTGTCCTCGAAGTTTAAACAAAACTACTCAAACAAACGGTGATACTTCTTCTTCATCGCATCCTCAAGCTCCCAAGTAGCCTCCTCTCGCGAGAAGTTCCGCCATAGAACTTTCACCGACGCAATACTCTTATTCCGGAGATGCTGAACCTTCCAGTCAAGAATAGCTACTGGTTGCTCCACATATGACAGATCTTGTTGAATCTCCACTGGCTCGTGACTTATCACATGAGATGGATCTCGAACATACTTCTTGAGCATAGAAACGTGGAAAACAGGATGAACACTAGCCAAAGCTGGGGGTAAAGCTAGCTCATATGCCACACTGCCCAGTCGTTTGAGAATCTCATACGGGCCAATGAATCTAGGGCTCAACTTACTATGCCTGCCAAACCTGACAACACCTCGAGTAGGTGATATCTTCAAGAAGACATGATCACCCGCCTCGAACTCTAGATCCTTCCTCCTATGTCGGCATAGCTTTTCTGCCTATCCTGTGCCGCAACAAGCCTCTTCCTGATAAGCTGGATCTTATCCGAAGTCTCTTGAACTAACTCTGGACCGATCAACTGCCTATCGCCTGTCTCCTCCCAACATAAAGGAGATCTGCAAGGCCTACCATACAACGCCTCAAATGGAGCCATACCATGCTCGCATGAAAGCTGTTGTTGTATGCGAACTCCACAAGAGGTAAATGACGCTCCCAATCATCCTTCCCATCTAGCACACACGCTCTCACATATCCTCGAGCATCTGAATAGTCCTCTCAGACTGTCCATCTGTCTGGGGATGAAACGCCGAAATGAGCTTCAGCTCCGACCTAACACATCCTGAAGACCCTTCCACAATCTCGAAGTAATCTCGGATCTCGATCCGAATGATCGACTTCGGCACACCATGCAATCTAACCACACTACTAACATACAATCTAGCTAAACTCTCAACCGACTGCTTCTTCTTCATAGGCAAGAAATGCGCGGTCTTTGAGAATCTATCTACACTACCCAATCGAGTCATTGCCCCTTCTAGATCGAGGCAAACCCAAAACAAAGTCCATAGTGACAGCTTCCCACTTCCACCTGGATCTCCATCCTTTGCATAAGCCGGATGGTCACTCGCTCGGCCTTCACTTGCTGACACACTAAACACCGGGACACATAATCTGCCACGTCCCTCTTCATGCCAGAAAACCAAAGGACCTCTTCAAATCCTGGTACATTTTAGTGTTACCCGGATGAATAGAACCGCGATCTTGAGCCTCCGCTAACACATGCTCACGGACATCTACCAAATCAGGGACACAAACACGATGATGAAACCTAATCACACCGTCCTCATCACGAGCAATGCCTGCCTTGCCCACTAACTCTAGGAGTCTAGGGTCTGCTTTCTGTTGCTCGATCACCTCATCCAAAACCAGGACCTAAGGGATAACTGAGCTACAAAAGCCTGGCATAGCGATGGCTCTAACTTAGTCAACGTGCAAGCCGCATCTGATGACCAACTGTCCCCATAATAAATATTTCCATTATTTATATATTAATTTGATGATAACAAAATAACACTAATGGATTTCTTGAGCCTTAAGTACAGGAAATAAAAGAAAATGAAAGTTCAAGACAATCTGGTAAGTCTCATCACTTCTATCCAGTCTTTGTATCGACTTCTTTGATAAGCAGAACGATTTTCTCTTTGACCGGAAACTCAAAACAAATCGATATCGTAACGATTTCTTTAGACCTCGTAACGGTTTCTTTAGAAACTCGCAACGACTCTCTAGCCGTAACGATTTCTTTAGACCTCGTACGATTTCTTTAGAACTCGCAACGACTCTCTAGCCGTAACGATTTCTTAGACCTCGTAACGATTTCTTTAGAACTCGCAACGACTCTCTAGCCGTAACGATTTCTTTAGACCTCGTAACGATTTCTTTAGAACTCGCAACGACTCTCTAGCCGTAACGATTTCTTTAGACCTCGTAACGATTTCTTTAGAATTCGCAACGACTCTTAGTCATAACGATTTCTTTAGACCTCGTAACGATTTTCTTTAGAATTCGCAACGACTCTATGTCATAACGATTTCTTTAGACTTCATAACGATCTCTTTGGAGTTCATAACGATTTCTTCACTGATCATAACGCCTTGCTTTGTATAACGATTTCGTGTAACGATTTCTTTACAACTCGACAATCATAACGATTTCGTAACGATTTTCTTTACAACTCGACAGTCATAACGATTTCGTGTAACGATTTTTCTTACAACTCGACAATCAGAACGATTTCGTATACGATTTCTTTACAACTCGACAGTCATAACGATTTCTGTAACGATTTCTTTACAACTCGACAATCATAACGATTTCGTTGTAACGATTTCTTTACAACTCGATAGTCATAACGATTTCTTGTAACAATTTCTTCAGAACTCACAACGACCTGCTTGTTGTAACGACTTCATAAGTTATCACATCGATTTCCTTACAGTTCATAACAACTTGCTATAATTCATAAACGATTTCATAAGTTAGCAAGATTCTTTTTATCGAATTTCTTGATGCATCAGTATAATGCCTGTTAATAGCGTTGAAAAGTCAAAGTCATATCTTGTCCGTTGACTGCTATGCATTAAATGCTCTCTGATCGTATCTCCCATGCATGCACAATATCTTCCATTTCTATGCTACTCTGTCTACGTACTTTTTAGACAGAAAGGAGCTTTGCTATATACTGCAATATCTGTTCCATCTCACTAACAATAGACAGCAGTCTTAGCTGTCTTCTATTTATTGATGATATGCTTACAGATATCTGACAAGACTCATCTGGACAACATTGGACACAAGATACAAAGTTCTATGACATCTCTTCGGCGTGTACTCAAGGATAAAAGACTGACGATCAGAAGCTTCCTCAGTGACCAGTCTAACGTACACAAGGATGAAGAGACAACGGACACTTCAACGTTCGAATTTGAATCAGCAGTTTAAATAGAAGACTCAAGACGGAAAAGACGGCGTGTGCAACAACGCTTGATTTAGAAGAAGAAAGAAATCCATCTCTTAGAATCTTTAGAATTTTGAAGAGAGCGAAGCCTCCACTCAAAACCTTTTACTAAGCTCTTAGCTCTCTGTGCTCAGAAGGAACTTCCTCATTCTTGTAAGAGCCTGTGTGGTCCTTGGAGAGAAGAACCTTGTTAAATCTCTTTTCTCTCTCGGGCTTAGGAGCTTCAGTGTGTAGCTGGTCAAGCTAGAGTCTGAAGCCTGTTTTCACATCCTTTTTCTTATTAGTTTTGTGTTCCCTTCTGGACGAAGGAAGACCTGGTGGTATCCAGGGTGGTTGTTGTTCCCTTCAGGCTGAAGGAAGACCATTTGAGGCTGGGTGTAAGGATCCTTAAGGGGATTGTACCCTTGGTAGTAAAATCCTGAGGTATTGCTCAGGGACTGGACGTAGGTCTCTGTGGAGAGGAGTTCCGAACCAGGATAAATCCTTGTGTCTTGTGGATGTGTTTTGTGTGATTGTTGTCTTGTTTGCTCTAACTCTAACCTTGTTATTAAGTTGTGCAATCCTTTCAGTAAACAGGTTTTATCAGAGATCGAAGTTTAATACCCCTTCACCCCCCCCCTCTGGGCTAGCTAGCTGGCAACAAGGTATCAGACCCGTCTCTTCGACAAAGAAGAAGCCAACGATCTGAAGAGCAAAGATCAATGGCAGCCCAAAGTAACTTCGAGGTCAGTCAGTCAACAGGCCTCCCTTGTTCGATGGAGAAGATTATACATACTGGAAGACTAGAATGGAATATTTTCTACAAGGTCATGATTACACAATCTGGTCCATTGATAAGAAGGTGATCTTTTGGTCACAAACGCTAAGGCTCAGTGGACAGATGATGATAGGAAAAGAATATCCTTAAACTGCAAAGCCAAGAGCATATTATGCTGTGCCCTAAGCAAGAAAGAGTTCAATAGAGTCCTCAGCCTGCAAGCCGCAATGGAGATTGGGAAAGCTTCAAACTTACTATGAAGGGACGACAAGGTAAAGGAGACAAGAATTGATATTCTAGTAGCTCAATATGAAGATTTTCAGATGCAGACAGGTGAATCAATAACTCAAATGTTCAGCAGATTCACTGACATCACAAATGGATTAGCCGGTTTGGGAAAGGTCTATAATGACCAGATATGGTTAGAAAAGTCCTCAGATCTTTCCATCTTCTTGGCTCCGAAGGTAACAGCCATTGAAGAAGCCAATGATTTAAAATTAATGTCATTGGAAAGCTAATAGGATCTCTCATGGCTCACGGAGATAAACATGGAGAGTATTAGGAGAATCCTCCAGCAGAAGGAAACAATCCAATGCTCTCAAAGCAAGTGAAGATAATTCGGAAATCTTTGGATAATAGTGAGAGTAGTAAACAGTGATGATGAGAAGCGATGCTGTCTCGAAGGCTTCAAAGGATTCTAGCAAAGAGAAAAGAAGTATCAGTCAGGAGAAAATTTTTTTAAGAAAAAAGAATTCAAGACTTCAGAACCTCACTCAGGGAAAGGAGAAGGGTCAAAGGGAAGCAGTAAATGATCTGGGTTAGTGAAGTCGCATAGTGTAGCCTGGACAGGCAAGTCTTCAGAGGGCATTTTAAGAAGCGCTCAGAATCGAATGGCCTGCTAAGTGCAGGTTTGTGACACGAGGCATGATGGCAGGAGCTTGCGGGCAGTGCACACGTGGAGAGAGTGAGTAAGGTGAGATGAGCACAGCAGAAGAAACGTGGCTGCTCTGTGTGACCGCGGATTCGCCGTCAACATATAAGACAAGCGACATGGGAACTAACCAACTTTAGATTCTGGCAAACACAGTACCTGTAAGTCAAACTCGCTCTTCTAGAATGGCTTCAGAAAACTACAAAGTTGGAAAAAGTAAACTTAGAAAGTAAAAGGCAAAGGACTGAACGTAAAAGATAAAATCGGAAATAGTGCGACGAAAAAAAGTAGGTAGAGGAGGTGGATTTAAAATGAATCTAGAAAGAGAAATAAAGTTGATGAAATATAGAAGTACGTACTAAAAAGATGATAATCGGCAAGTAATAGAGTCCCAATAAAAACCCGTGCTATGAAAAAGGAGGCTAGGTAAACGAAAAATAGAGGATAGAGTACTCCTCCACAATGAAGAAACCATATACCCTAAAACATATCCAACACCAAATTGTACCCGAACACGATATAGCATACAAAGCTGATTTCAAATATATAGAAAAGTGACTAAGTCCTGCTGCAGTCACTGCAACAAGTTAGGACATATTACTCCTGCCCAACAACATAAAGGATATTAAAAGGTAAAGTTGATGATCTAACCAATCAGACCCAAAGGGGTACCTACCTTGATGTTCTCATTCAGGTCACCCTCGAGCATCCAAATGGTATTTAGATTGGTGCTCAAGGCATAGTCAGGCAACAAGAAGACTTTGTTGATCTCCAAGCTGAAGAAGGTACCACACCTATGGAGATATGGAAAAGGGACTGATAGGAAGCGGGTCTGTGAACATCAAAGGAAATCAGTTATAGAAGATGTAATGCGGGTCAAGGGGTTAAGCACAATCTCATCAGCATCAGCCAGTTGTGTGACAAAGGCCATCAAATTCAGTTTCAAGAATCAAATGCAGTATCTTAAAGGATGGTGCATCATATTTGAAGCCTACAGAGAAAGAAATTTGTATGTTCTATATCTCGAGAAACTCAAGGCTCAAGATGTGTTTGGCAGCTAGTAAAGATCAATCAACTGAGTTGTGGCACAGAAGATTGGGCCACTGCAGCTTGGATGGGTTAACAGCTCAGAAGAGAAACTAGTTGAAGGACTGCCAAAGGTAAACTTCAGATTGGATAGCATTTGCAGACCTTGTGCAAGAGGAACACACCAAGAGCTCCTTCAAATCAAAGACTGTAGTAACCTCCTCAAAGCCCTTAGAACTACTTCACATGGATTTATTTGGGCCAATGAGAACTACCAGTTTGGAGGAAAGAATTTTGGATTTGTAATAGTTGATGATTATTCAGATTCACTTGGGTATCCTTTTTAGAGCACAAAGATGACACATTTGAAATTTTGTCAGCTTCAGTAAGAAAGTTCAGAAAGATCAGAAATTCTTCAATTGTCTCTATTCGATCAGATCATGGTGGTGAGTTTCAGAATGAAAAGTTTACGAAGTTCTGTGATGATCAAGGAATTGACACAACTTCTCAGCTCCAAGGACACCTCAACAGAATGGAATTGCTGAGAGGAAAAACAGAACTCTTTTGGATATGGCAAGAACCATGTTGTCAGAATATGATCTGCCAAGATACTTCTGGGCCGAAGCTATCAACACTGCATGTTATATCATAAATAGAGTGATGATCAGGCCAATTCTGAAAAAGACGTCTTATGAACTCTACAAAGAAAAGAAGCCAAAGATTAGCCATTTCAGAATATTTGGTTGTCCTTGCTTCATCCATAACAATGGAAAAAGGGACATTGGTAAGTTGGATGCCAAATCAGATGAAGGCATCTTCATGGGGTACTCTTCTAAACCAAAGGTTATAGAGTTTTCAATAAACGTTCCTTATTGATTGAACATCAGTACATGTTATTTTTGATGAATCTACCCTTCCTTGAAAAAGGAAGAAATTAGTGACATTGATGATGCAGATGACTTGTCCGAAAAATTAAAGAATACTTCAATTAAGGAAAAAGAGGATCCACTCTGGAAGAACTCTGCAGCAAACAGAAATCAACATGAAGATCTTCCAAAGGAATGGAGATATCAGAAAGATCACCCTCTTGAAAACATCATTGGTGATCCATCTGTAGGGGTAAAAACTAGAGGTAATGTAATTCCATGCGACTATTTAGCATTTGTTTCTCAAGTGAGCCTAAGACAGTCAATGAAGCTTTATTCTGATGAATCTTGGATATTAGCATGCAAGATGAACTAAATCAGTTCAAGAGAAATCAAGTATGGTCACTTGTTCCTAGACCATCTAATCATTCAGTTATTGGCACCAAGTGGGTATTCAGAAATAAACTGGATGAGTCTGGAATAATCTTAAGGAACAAGGCCAGATTGGTGGCTCAAGGCTACTCCCAAGAGGAAGGCATAGATTTCGATGAAACTTATGCACCTGTAGCTAGACTTGAGGCCATTAGGATTTTACTTGCTTATGCATCTGCACTTGATTTAAAACTTTTTCAAATGGATGTCAAATCAGCTTTTTAAATGGTTTCATCAAGGAGGAAGTTATGTTGAACAACCTCCAGGTTTTGACGACACTGAATTTCCAAATCATGTATTTAAACTACATAAGGCTTTATATGGTTTAAAGCAAGCTCCTAGAGCCTGGTATGAAAGGCTCAGTACTTTCTTATTAAATCATGGTTTCACTAGAGGTAAAGTGATAGTACATTTTTATAAAATCCAAGTTAAACATATACTTCTTGTACAAATCTATGTAGATGATATTATTTTTGGATCTACTGATGAATCTCTTTGCAAGTACTTTGAAAAGCTTGCAGGGAGAATTCGAATGAGCTTGATGGGGGAGTTAAGCTACTTCCTTGGATTGCAAATCAAGCAAGGAAGGATGGCACTCATATCTGTCAAGCAAAGTACACCAAAGAGCTGTTGAAGAAATTTGGATTGAAGATGCAAAGCCATTATCAACTCCAATGAGCACATCAACCAGAATGGACAGTGATCAAAAAGGTAAAGGGTAGATCAAAAGAATTACGAGGTATGATAGGATCATTACTTTACTTAACTGCCAGTAGACCAGACATTTTGTTCAGTGTATGCATGTGTGCTAGATATCAGGCAGACCCTAGAGAGTCTCACTTATTTCTGTAAAAAGAATATTTAGATATTTAGCTAGAACTCATGACTTAGGTCTCTGGTATCCTAGATCTTGTGAGATAAATCTATAGGATATTCAGATGCTGATTATGCTGGTTGCAAAGTAGATAAAGAGCACCAGTGGATGTGTCAGTTTCTTGCAGGATCCTAATATCATGGACATCCAAGAAACAAAATTCAGTAGCTCTATCAACAGTCTGAGGCGATATCTGCTGAATTGCTGGTGGAATTGTTGCTGTACCACAACTTCTTTGGATAAAGCAACAACTTGAAGATTTCGGCATTCACATCAAATCAATTCCTCTACTGGTGATAATACAAGTGCCATCAACCTCACCAAAAATCCAGTTCAACACTCAAGGACGAAGCACATTGAGGTAAGATATCATTTATTTCGAGACCATGTAGCTAGTGGTAATTTAGAAATTTCGTTTATAGATACAATGGTCAATTGGCAGATATCTTCACAAAAGCCCTACCTGAAGAGAGATTTACATCTCTTAGAAGGGAACTAGGGATGTGCATTTGTGAAAGAATTTCTGTAATTTTATTGACATAAAATTTTCAGATTAAATGAAAGTTCTCTCTCTCCGTTAAAGTTAAGCAAAACTCAGTTATCTATATGCTTTGACCGCTTCTGTGTGAAAAGTTGTTTGACTTGTCAACTCTTTTTGTCGCTTTTCTATCTTTACCGCCTTGGCGCTCCTCGGTTCAATAAGTAATATTATTTTATTCAAATCGCTTTGAGATCGAATCGTCTTCCACCTTTACCCTTTTTATCCTCTATCTGTTCACCCAAAGCCGATGCCCTAACGATTTTGGGATCGACTCTCTGCATCTTTCGAAGCCTTCTTCTCTTCCCGCGAAGAATTCCTTCGAGAACTTCCGTCCCTTCCATCATCCTCCCTTCCAGAATCTTTTCTTCTCTGCACCCATGCCGCTCCGTTGATCTCCGGAAGTGTTGGGGGCTACAGTGCTGAGTATTTATATCCCCAAGGGAGCAAGAAAGATTTACGTTTGTGAAGACGAAGATTTGCGGAAATAAGGCAGTGGATGTTCAGAATCTAGAGAAGAATGGCATGGCCAGGCTAGTTGATACTCTAAGAAGATTGCAGTGGATGGATGTGGTCACCTTCAGTGAGGTAAGCTACCCGGACTTGGTAAAAGCCTTCTACATTTGTCTGAAGTCAGAAGCAGATGGGTCCCTTGTTCCTCTGTCAAGGGCATCCAAATCAGAATAACCCATGAGCTTTTGCGTGATGTTGTTTGGAGTGACGACCTCTGGATCTAGTGGCATTCACTCTGTGAATGATGAAGTCAAAGGTCTCGGGATTATCGGTCCAGGATTTAAGTTAAAGGATGGGAAGCTTGATATTAATCAGATGTCCCGCATTCAATAGATTGCTTCACTTATAGTCTGCCAAATCTTAGTACCTAGTCGTAGTGCTACCTTTTCTTCATGCACTAGGGCAGATTCGGACATAATGTTCTGGGCCATCCAGAACAAGAGATAAACCTGGCCAGTAATGATTGAGCGAATGATGTTTGCACATGCTCAGTTATGGGAAACAAAGAGCAAGTTGAATGTTTCCCTTCCGTATGCTCATCTACTGACCAAGATTTTCAAGCACTTTGGAGTAGATTTGTCAGGTGCAGTAGCTGAAAAGATGGGCCAGTCTATAAGGTCCAGAAATCTGAAGAAAAGTGGATTCTCAGTGGTAGATGGAGTGTGGTCAAAGACTTCTGTGGCTGAGGGAGAGGCAATCATTGCAGATCCAGCAGAGCAAGCAGCAGCAGATCCAGCAGCAGCAGCAGCAAATCAAGCAGAGCAAGAACCATAGAGCCAGCGTGGAATGCCCATCCGAAGCTCAATTGGAAGAGGGTGCAGCTGGTGTGGCAGATTCCTTGCCCACCACCGTAGTTGCCTCTATTTTAAGAGAGGTATTGGATTCCATTCCCTCCATCTCAGTCTCTTCTAAGGCAGGTGGACCTGATGAAGATGTTATGGCAGCAGGCCATACTGAAGCTCAGTCTGAATCGGTTGCAGATGTTGAGGTACAAGCAGGTACTCAACAAGATGTGGTCATGGAAGAAGCTCCTGCTCAGGGGAGCAAGAAAGTATTGAAGTCCCTGCTCCCATTCAGGGGGAGCAAGCTGAGATTGAAAAGCCAGAAATGAAGTTTTCCTGGAAAAGCTGCACCTACTCAGGAAATTCCAGCTCCAGCCATGGTTAATGTTAGTGAAGGCCCAAGTACATCTATAAATCTTGAGGAGCCTGTCACTCATCAAGGTAAGCGGAAGAGAATTGCTCACAGAAGGTCAAGGAAGGGCCCTAGAAAAGTGAACTTGAAGCCTGTTATGGCTATGTTAAAGGCCCAAGGAGTGATCTTGCATCAGTCCAGTCTAGCATACAAGACATTATTTCTAATCAAGCTTCAACTTCCTCAGACGTATCTTCAATAAGAAATGCAATGAGGTATTTCAATAAAGAGATGTCTGATATGAAGAATTTTGCTGGCTAATCTTTCAAGGTCTAGTGGTGTCCCTCCTGCACCACTCAGAGAGTCCAGCTGAAGTTCTAGGCCACCAGGGCCTCCAGCAGAAGTCTCTCGGCCACAGGGCCACCAGTTCAAGGGTCAGGGCCATCAGGGCCATCAGTCGTGAGGTCACCCGGACCAGTGGCAGCCTCAGGGTCTTCAGGGCCCCTCTCCAGCAGTCAGAGAGTCAGGCCAAAGGGAAAGAGCCAGTGTCAGTCTCCAAGGCCCCTGATACTTCATCTCTTGCCACTCCAACCCTCTCACACCTTCATCTCCTTCTACTGCACCTCCTCCTGCTCCACCAACCATAAAACATCCCATGCCTCGCACCCAACTTCCTCATCCTCTACTTCATCTCAACCCTCCTTCTCTCCCACTCCAGCTCACATCTCAGCTCCATCCTCATTAACTCCTAACCTTCACCTATTAAAATTCAACATCTCCTCTTCACCAACCTCTTCCTTTAATCCTAAACATTTTTTCTATCCTCCTACTCCTCCTAATTCTGTTATCTTTCCTCCAGATAAACCTCTGCCTCTTGGTGTCTTTGACACCAAATTCCAGACTTTTGAAAGGAACACCCTCCTCACCATTCTTTCCACAGCCTCTCACATTCACAGGACTGACCCTCCCAGTCCTGCCTTGAAAAAGAGAAAAACCTCCTCATCTCTAAGCACTCCTTCTGTTCCTCTATACCCTCCTTTATGGTACTCTCTTACCTTGATCCTAAGAGAAGACCTATCTACAAGAATACCTCCAGAAATGCATTCTTTCTACCATTTATGGTATTCTTTTCTCAACCTATCCGAACACCTGGCCATTGTTCTTCCCTTTACTCAGATATCTCAAGCTTTCAAATCCAAAATCCTTGAGGGCACTGAGTTCAAGACTGAAGATCAGTGGGCAGCTATCAAAGGAAATAAGGCTCAATATGCAATACTGACTGCAAGGGCCGAATCCTCTCTCACAGAGATCACCCACTCACCTTCTCTGAGTGGTTTATCATCCAGCACAAGAACTCTTGGGGATCCTTCATTTTGAAGGAAATTCGCATTGCCAGAGCCTTTCAGCTGTACAGTGACTTCTGCTACTTGAACAAAATTCCAGAAGTTCAGTTTTGCCAGTTCCATTCGCAGATTACTGTGCTGAAATCAGAAACCCCTCTCAACCTTCCTCTTAAAGTAGACTTTGTCTCTTTCAAGGTTGATTTTCCAGTTCTTCTGCCGAAGCTGCACTCTTTAGTGTTTGATTCAGATGCTGGGTCTCATGCTCTAGATATGTTTGCAAGACAGATGGGCAGGATGTCAGCCAAGCAGGGCAGATCTCCTTCCTTTTGCGGTTCATCTTCAGAGAATATCACTCTGGCCGCATGTCTTCTCAGACCTTAGCTCCACTCATTTCTGAGTGTGAAAGACTCACCTCATCAGAATGGACGCTTCTCTATCAGGCCTCTTATCAGCAATGGTGGAAGCCATCAATCAAGATCTTGTTAGTCAGAGGAAGCCGCTCTTTCTGTCGAAGCTTTTATGGATCTAAACTCCATAGCACCCATACCAGAGATCTATGCTGTATGGGCATCTAGATATTCTGCTTTCTATGCCCTAAAGCAGGATTTGTTAAATCACAAATTCACTATCCATTTCCTTGGACAGATTTCTCCATAGGGCCAGTTTTGGTAAGAGTACTTACTTCAGATTCATTTTGGACAAAACTCAGTATGGAGAATTTTTAGAGCAGCAAAGGCAACTCTACATTCAGAGGAACATCCCTTCCATGGGACCCTCCTTCTCAGTTGCCTCTGGCGTTTTTTCTGCAATTTTTGAGGATCTTGAGATCAAGGCATGGCTGTGGTTGTCTCGCAGCATGCCTCCTTGTTATCTCCTCTGTATATCTTTCTCCATCCTAATATAAATCTTTCTCTCTTCTTTGTCTCACCGCTTATCTTTTTGCTTAATGACAAAATGGGGAGAAAACTAACGTAAATCTGAAACATTTCATTTTTTGTATGATGTTTAGTATATTGTCATCATCAAAAGGGGGAGATTGATGACCAAACTGTCCCCATAATAAATATTTCCATTTATTTATATATTAATTTTGATGATTAACAAAATAACACTAATGGATTTCTTGAGCCTTAAGTACAGAAATAAAGAAAAATGAAAGTTCAAGACAATCTGGTAAGTCTCATCACTTCTATCCAAGTCTTTGTATCGACTTCTTCTTTGATAAGCAGAACGATTTTCTCTTTGACCGGAACTCAAAACAAATCGATATCGTAACGATTTCTTTAGACATCGTAACGTTTTCTTAGAAACTCGCAACGACTCTCTAGCCGTACGATTTCTTTAGACCTCGTAACGATTTCTTTAGAACTCGCAACGACTCTCTAGCCGTAACGATTTCTTTAGACCTCGTAACGATTTTTTAGAACTCGCAACGACTCTCTAGCCGTAACGATTTCTTTAGACCTCGTAACGATTTCTTTAGAACTCGCACGACTCTCTAGCCGTAACGATTTCTTTAGACCTCGTAACGATTTCTTAGAATTCGCAACGACTCTTTAGTCATAACGATTTCTTTAGACCTCGTAAGATTTCTTTAGAATTCGCAACACTCTATCTCATAACGATTTCTTTAGACTTCTTAACGATCTCTTGGATTCATAACGATTTCTTCACTGATCATACGCCTTGCTTGTATAACGATTTCTGTAACGATTTCTTTACAACTCGACAATCATAAACGATTTCGTATAACGATTTCTTTACAACTCGACAGTCATAACGATTTCGTGTAACGATTTCTTTACAACTCGACAATCATAACGATTTCATAACGATTTCTCTTACAACTCGACAGTCATAACGATTTCGTGTAACGATTTCTTTACAACTCGACAATCATAACGATTTCGTGTAACGATTTCTTTACAACTCGATAGTCTACTAACGATTTCTTGTAACAATTCTTCAGAACTCACAACGACCTCTTGTGTAACGCTTCATAGGTTATCACATCGCATCATTTCCTACAGTCAAACACTTGCTATAATTCATAACGATTTCATAAGTAGCAAGATTCTTTTTATCGAATTTCTGATGCATCAGTATAATGCCTGTTAATAGCGTTGAAAAGTCAAAGTCTATCTTGTCCGTTGACTGCTATGCATTAAATGCTCTCTGATCGTATCTCCCATGCATGCAGACAATATCTTCCATTTCTATGCTACTCTGTCTACGTACTTTTTTAGACAGAAAGGAGCTTTGCTATATACTGCAATATCTGTTCCATCTCAACTAACAATAGACAGCAGTCTTAGCTGTCTTCTATTTATGATGATATGCTTACAGATATCTGACAAGACTCATCTGGACAACATTGGACACAAGATACAAAGTTCTATGACATCTCTTCGCGTGGTACTCAAGGATAAAAGACTGACGATCAGAAGCTTCCTCAGTGACCAGTCTAACGTACACAAGGATAAGAGACAACGACACTTCAACGTTCGAATTTGAATCAGCAGTTTAAATAGAAGACTCAAGACGGAAAAGACGGCGTGTGCAAACAACGCTTGATTTAGAAGAAGAAAGAAATCCATCTCTTAGAATCTTTAGAATTTTGAAGAAGAGCGAAGCCTCCACTCAAAACCTTTTACTAAGCTCTTAGCTCTCTGTGCTCAGAAGGAACTTCCTCATTCTTGTAAGAGCCTGTGTGTCCTTGGAGAGAAGAACCTTGTTAAATCTCTTTCTCTCTCGGGGGCTTAGGAGCTTCCGTGTGTAGCTGGTCAAGCTAGAGTCTGAAGCCTGTTTTCACATCCTTTTCTTATTAGTTTGTGTTCCCTTCTGGACGAAGGAAGACCTGGTGGTATCCAGGGTGGTTGTTGTTCCCTTCAGGCTGAAGGAAGACCAGTTGAGGCTGGGTGTAAGGATCCTTAAGGGGGATGTACCCTTGGTAGTAAAATCCTGAGGTATTGCTCAGGGATGGACGTAGGTCTCCTGTGGAGAGGATTTCCGAACCAGGATAAAATCCTTGTGTCTTGTGGATGTGTTTTGTGTGATTGTTGTCTTGTTTGCTCTAACTCTAACCTTGTTATTAAGTTGTGCAATCCTTTCAGTAACAGGTTTTAATCAGAGATCGAAGTTTTAATAACCCTTCACCCCCCCCCCTCTGGGCTAGCTAGCTGGGCACAGCATCCTCCACATCTTCCAGTCTTGCTGAGAGATGTCCTCTCACTACTACTCAGGGCATCAGCTCGACATTTCGCCTTCCAGGGTGATACCTGAAGTCGAAGTCATAGTCCTTCAAGAACTCAATCCTCTTCTCCTCTGCCTCAGGGTAATTCCTTTTGGGAGAAAAAATACCTCAAGATCTTGTGTTCGGTAACACCTCAAATCTGACACATAAAGATAGTGCCTCCAGATCTTTAGTGCATGAACCACTGTTGCGAGCTCCAAATCATGAGTTGGATAGTTCTTCTCATGCTCCTTCAACTGAAGAGAAGCATATGCCACTACCCTTCCTTGCTGCATTAGCACACAGCCTAAGCCAATCCAAGACGCATCCGTGTAGATAGCAAAACCCTCTACACCGCTCGGTAAGACTAACACCGGAGCTGACGTGAGCTTAGTCTTCAACAATTGAAAACTACTCTCACACTTCTCGGACCAGACAAACTTCACTCCCTTTCTGTTAGCTGAGTCATGGGGCGGTGATGGATGAAAATCCCTCAATGAATCGCGATAGTAACCAGCCAAACCCAGAAAACTACGAATCTCCGAAGGGGTCTTGGGAATCTCCCAATCCATAACTGCCTGGACCTTTGCTGGATCAACTGCAACACCAGCACCGAGATAACATGCCCGAGGAAATGAACCTCGCGCAACCAGAAATCGCACTTGCTGAACTTAGCACAGCTTGTGCTCACGGAGAACCTCTAATACTACCCTCAAATGCTGACGTGTGTGGCCTCGTCCGGAGAGTAGACCAGCACATCATCAATAAACACTACAACAAAGCTATCTAGATACGGCCTAAACACCCTGTTCATGAGATCCATGAACACTGCAGGGGCGTTGGTCAATCCGAAAGGAAGAACCAAAAACTCATAATGTCCATAACGGATCTGAATGCCGTCTTGGACACATCCTCACTCCGAATCCTCAACTGATGATAACCAGATCGTAAATCAATCTTAGAAAAGACTGATGCATCTTGCAACTGGTCAAACAAATCATCAATACGAGGTAAGGGATACCTGTTCTTCACTGTCACTTGGTTAGCTTCCTGTAATCGATGCATAACCTAAGTGATCCATCCTTTTCTTCAAATAAGACAGGTGCGCCCCAAGGGGAACACTAGGGCGAATAAATCCTTTATCTAGCAACTCTTGCAACTGCCTCCTTAACTCGGCTAACTCCGCAGGTGCCATCCGATATGGAGCCTTTGAGATAGGAGAGGTGCCGGAAGCAACTCTATGGTGAACTCTATCTCTCTATCCGGTGGCAATCTAGATAAATCATCAGGAAAAACGTCTGGAAAGTCCTGCACTACCTCGATCTCTGCAAGAGTAGGTGACTCATCAGCCTCTGGTACTAATACCACGCTGGCAAGAAAAGCGTCACAACCCTTGTTTACCATGCGCATCGCCTTCATGGAAAGATGACCAACTTTCCGCCAAGTTCCTTGGCAAGGGATGAGAGAACTCGTCCTCACCAGGAATGCGGAAAACAATCCTCTTCCCACGACAATCTACTAACGCATAGTGCTCCTCTAGCCAATCCAGACCAAGAATAGCATCAAAGTCCTTCATCTTTAGCAAGAAGAAACACCCTTCTAGGACTCTATCCTCAATGCACACAGGTAACGACGGATACACTTCCTAGTCGATACCGTACCCGCAGGTGTGTGCACAGACAAAGGGACCTCTAACTCCTCAGACTCTACGCCTGACTCTAGAGCTAACTGCCTAGCGAACGCTCGGAAATGAACGAGTAGTGGCACCCGTATCAAACAAAAACCCGAGCGTGCACACCTAGAAGTAAACCGTACCTTCGGTGACATGCTCCGCCTACTCGGCGTCCTCGCGTGCTAGAGCAAACACTCGAGCTGGGGCTCGAGGCCTTCGTGGTCTTCCTGTAGCTGGCTCCACTGCTGCTACCGCTACGCTGTTGGGCTGGCGCTCCGCGCTGGACTCCCTGCTGAAGTCTCGGACAATCCTTGATCTATGGTCGCTGCTTCCGCACTTCAAGCACTTTCCCTCAATCATCCAACACTCGGAACCACCATGCGTCTTCCCGCAATGGGGACACTCCTTCACACCAGGGAACGTGAGAAGGTACCTGTGCACTGCTGGTTGTTACTGACGCTGCGGTGCCTGGTACACTGCTTTCTTCTTGTCCTGCCGCTGGAACGTAGCTGCAGGCCTCTTCTGCGAAGCCTTCTTCTCTTCCAGATATTGCTCCATCTCGCCCTCCTGTCTACAAGCAGCGCTGAGGGCCTCGTCCAAGGTACGATGGTCAACTCCACTAGCCTCGTCCTCAGTGATGGCTTCAGTCCCATCACAAACTTCTTTGCTTTCCTGCGCTCATCTGTCACGATATGAGGTGCATATTTAGATAATTCTGCAAACCTGGCCTCATATTCGAGCACGGTCATGGAGCCTTGAGTCAAGGAGAGGAACTCCTGCTCCATCCGGTCCTGGATATGCTCCGGGACGAACTTGGCCGAAAGAGCCTCACGAACTCGTCCCAAGCAACCTCAATAGCGCCGTCCTCGAATCGGGTGCACAGTAATGAAGCCCACCACACATCAGCTCTCTCTGCAACATAAACTTCATAAGCACCAACTAAACAACTTCAACTTAACATGGTATATAAACAAATAAAACTAGCACATACCTGTAGCATATAGGTGGCTAAAGTAACCTATCATCATCCGCACACCTAATAGCCCGGAAGATCTTCTCGATCTCCCTCATCCAGCTTTCTGCTAGTAACAGATCGCTCTCCCCCTTAAAAGAGGGTGGCAGCATCCTCTTGAATCTTTCCATGATGGAAGGTCCACCATGGTCCTGAGTTGGAACTTGAGCCTGCTACATCCAACAACAAATAATACACATTCAACATAACATCATACAATTAAAAAACAGACTACAGAGTAGCGGAAGTAAAAGAACAAGGTCTTTCATTTCATTTCATCATCCATTTAACATACATGATCCCATGATAATTTAAAGAAATAAAGGCCACATAATGAAGTACTAAATTCAAATACATAGTTGTCCACAAATTACATAGTGTTTCTATTACAATGCCTCAATTTACATACGATGGAGTCAAAATGTCACAACTACAACTTCGCCAAGCTACTCCCCGTGCTCGGAGTCGCTCTCTACGGTCTCCTCCAAAGGTGTATCACCTACTAAACCTGTACGCCGAAGCAAGGAATGAGTCTAAAAGACTCAGCAAATAACACCAAAACATCATACATGCATATATCACAGTAGTTTTTTTGTCATTCCAATTCACAAAGTAAAAACATAACATGCTTGAACATTTATAGAGACAACCTATCATGACAATTCTACAAAATTGTAACACATTGTACATGGTTTAAGATATTCCAAAATAAATATCCTATCACATGCTTTCTACTCATGTAATCACTTGAAAGCTACATTTCAAATGAGGCTATACATGGAAGCAAACCGAACATGGGATTCTTGCATGCATAAGAGGAAACATTTCTATCATGGTTTCTACACATTCTTACACATGCACATTATCATTTTATACACTTTAAGGTTGCTGTTTTTGACATGGATTTAGCAATTCACATCCTATCACATGAGAGCTACATTCTCGATTAAACTACAACGTGATAGCACTTAAACATGGAAACGTTTACACATAAGCAAGAATTGTTCCTAGCATGGATTCTACGTATTTTTACATATATAAAACATTCTTATAAATACAACTAGGTTGCTGTTATAACATAATTTCACATTAATGTATCGTGGATCACAATTTCACAATCTAACTTATTGGTTTCACATGTTGCACAATCACTCATTCACATAGTTTTCTTTTTACACATTACACATTACACATTTACACATATTCACACTACACAATTTACACATAGTCACATTCACATTTCACAATTTAGTGCCGTGACACATAGTCCAAACCACCATTAGAGGACACATCACATAACACATACACATAGACGTCACCTAGGACTATAGTGACGACTCTTGGACTGCGCAGACCGGGAGAACAAGTCTCCACCCTAACCAGGGACTTGTCCACCTCTAGGATTTCATCCTAATGCCCTTAGGTCTTTGACACATGGAACCTTCCCACGGGGACTTTTCCATGGTACGGTTCCACGGCCCTCTATGGAGCAGTGTCACACATGGCCATTCTTACACATACACATTCGATTTTTAAAACACATATTACAACATGATATAACATGTCTTTACATTCTCTCACTCTACAAACAAAAAGCATGGCTATGTTTTCCTATTCATGATACTACTGATGACAGATTAAACATTCACAATACTTTATACTAAAGGCTGAAACAATGGCTAATCAAACCACATCATGCTAACATGCATTAATCACTCGTTTCACATGGAAATCTTCATAATACCATTTTCGGTTATCCAAATCACATGAAAATTTAACCACCACACTGTTTGCAAAAATTTATCCAAATCATATAAAGTTAACACAAACATGAATTCGCTATAAAGAATAAAATGACTGTTGGAAGCGGAAGGAAATTTCTCTATCATCCATCTCTTTTATCTTCGAATGGATTTTTTGCGTGGGCGTGCCAGACTGTTTGCGAGAAACAGACAAAGATTATTTTATGAGGAGTATTGGGTGCGAACCCTGATACCCTCGAATTTATTTTCCGCGTGCGCTCGCGTTCAGGGCGATTGGAGTGGTCGTGTACTGGACCGTTCCCCACCGACCGAAGTCGATGTTTCATTTACATCGAGTATAACACTCGAATACCTTCGAATGCGTAATGTTTATTAAAAGACCGTATGCCGAAATTTAAAGAAGAAAAGGCAGATGACAAATGAATTTCCACAATTTTATTCAAGCATGCTCATGTCATTTATATTTATGACATGACATTTACATTTACATGTACGCCTTTAGTGGGGTTTTATACCTCCACTGGACGTGTATATGACAAGCCAAGTACATGGACGTCGACGACAGGGTGTATGTGCCTCCGTCGGACGCTTACATGATAATGGGTACATGCGGTTACCAGTGGGGTGTTTATGCCTCCATAGGTTAACATGCCTCGACGCGTGTCGTTTTGTGACACCGGAGGACTTAAATATATGTGCCTCGACGTGCGTCATTTACGACACCGGAGGGCTTAAGTATGCCTCGACGTGCGTCGTTTTTGACGCCGGAGGACTTAAGTACATGCCTCGACGTGCGTCGTTTTATGACGCCGGAGGACTTAAATACATGCCTCGACGTGCGTCGTTTTATGACGCCGGAGGACTTAAATACATGCCTTGGGGTCTTATAACAACCTGTGGTGTCTCCGTGTGGGCGAACGCAGGAGGGCTCGACCACGGAGAGGAAGCACCAACGGGTGTCGAAGACCTCCCCCGACTCGTGCGGCCTATACAAGCTCACGCACGGACCACCTTTGAGCACGGGCAGACTCTGGGCGGGCCGGAGATGGCGCGTTTAGGCCGATTCGGCGTGTGTTCAAATGGGGGAGTACCCCCCTATTTATAGGGGCTCGAAGGGTCGAACCGGCGGGGGTGTGCTCCCGGCGGGGGTGCCTCCCGGCTCGAGCGTCGAGGCGGGCGCGGGCGCCGAGGCATCGCGGACCGGCGGGGGGTGCGCACGCGAACCGGCGGGGGTGCGCTGGACTGGCGGGGGGTGCGCCCGGACTGGCGGGGGTGCACCCCGCCTGGACTGGCGGGGGTGCGGCCCCCGCTTGAACCGGCGGGGTGCACCCCCCGCCCGAACCGGCGGGGGTGCACCCCCGCCGAACCGGCGGGGGTGCGGCCCCCGCTGGACCGGCGGGGGGGGGCGTCCCTGCCGAACCGGCGAGGGCGCGGCCCCCCCGCCGAACCGGCGGGGGTGCGCCCCCCGCCGAACCGGCGGGGGTGCACACCCCGCCGAACGGCGGGGGTGCAGCCCGCCGGCCCGGCGGGGGTGCGCCCCCTGCCGAACCGGGGGGCCCGCACCCCGCCTAACCGGCGGGGGTGCGCCCCCTGCCGAACCGGCGGGGGGCCCGCGCCCCGCCTAACCGGCGGGGGTGCGGCCCCCGCCCGGCCCGGCGGGGGTGCGCCCCCTGCCGAACCGGCGGGGGTGCGCACCCCGCCTAACCGGCGGGGGTGCCACCGCCTGGCCCCCCCTATAAATGGGGTGGGCCTCCACTCCATCGGCCATTTCCTCCGGTTTCCGCGGGAGAGAGCTCTGTGGGCCTCCCGTGCGTGTTCGTTGGTCGACGGCCGTGCCGCGCACGTGCACGCGTGCGCCGCTTGTGCTTCTCCGGCCGTCTCACGTGCGTTTGTCCCCGTTTTCGGAGGGCACGTGCATTTGACCTTTCCGGATCCTTCGGCTTCAGGCGCGGCTTCGAACGTTGATCCGGACACGGAGTTTCTGGCATCCGGAGTACGCATTCTTCGCCGTCGACGAGCTTCTCGGGCACCTCGCTTCCGGGCCACTCCGGATTGATGCGAGCACTCGGGTTCATCTTCCCGATGTCCGAGCGGGGGATCGGGAGCTCATCCCTGGTTCCCCCAGGGCGTATTTGTCGCCCGGGGTTGTTTAAGCCCCGATATTTTCCGGGTTCAACAAATGCCCCCCACGGGACATCCGTCGGAGACGAAGACGACGGCGGGTGTCCCGTGGTGCCTTCGAGATATATTTTTTTCTTTCGCAGTTGTCTCCTTCTGCCTTGTTGCGACGTTCTTTCACCTGACGCTCGGGCAATTCATTTGGCAGGATTGACGATGCCTCGTTCCACCAAGCATCGCGGGGAGAGTAGTCGGGCGTCGCGTCGTTCAGAGGATGACGTGCGGCGGACGGGGGATCCGATGCCGTATTTCACCCTTTCCCCGGTGAGGGAGGACGACCCGGAGCGACTTGACAAGGGCGTCAAGGTATGTGCTTTCGGGCCTTTGGAGGAGTCGTCACCACTGGAGGGCGTCGTGGACATGCGCCTGGTGGACCGGACCGACGGGGGATACCGCTATCGGAGGGGCAGCGACTACCCCGGGCATTTTCCGCTGGACGAGCATCTGTTCCCTTCATCCAGAGTTTTGTTCCGGTCAATTGGGAGGGCCCGGACGGACTTCTTCTATCCGAGCGAGCTCAGCTGGAGCGAGCTATTTTGGTCGGCCGCGACAGTATGATGGGGACTTGCGGCTTCCACTACCCCAGCTTCCCTATGGACTACACCGCACAGGCGCATTTTCCAGAGGCGAGTCAACTGGGGCTTTTTGGCCGGGAACCCGCTGACCGGGTCCGGGAGCTCATGCTTGCACAGGGTTTGTGGGAAGTACACGGGCTGCCCAAGACCGGGCCTACCTTCACCGGGCATATCCCACTACCTTCCGGTTCTGAGTTCGTGTCGGAGGGTTATGACCGGTCCTGTTTCCTGGACCGGATTATGAGCAAGGAGGCCGCCGGGTGGTATGATCGGTGGTCCGTCATCTCGTCTCACCGCTTCCGCTTTGGCGCCACAGAGTGGTTGATGGGTGTTCTTTATCATTACCATCAGTTGCTGTCTCGGGTCGACCTTCTTCATGCTGTGGTCGCCGCTCTTTACAGCTACCCATGTCATTCCGGGCTTCTGCAGGCCCTGGCGGAGAGATTCAACCGGAGGTTCAATACCTTCTGTGTAGCGGACGGGGAGGCATGCCTCGACCTTTGGGCTTTGCACAGAATTTCTGGTCTCCCGATCTCTGGCCAGTTTTATGAGGAGGTGTGTTTGAATGACCTCCTTCGGGACCAGTCCACTGGTTCGGGCTCCTATGTTTTACCCCACAGCTTTCGTTATTTGATGAAAGTCTGGCGGGATCTGGCCCGGTGTGGTAGAGATGAATGTCCCAGTGCTTCCAAAGGGACAGTGAGGGTGAGCTGCGATGCTTGGCTCCGCTTCTTTTACAACGGGCCTTTCTGCTTCACAAGGAGTTTGCCAGCGGGAGCTATGATCCGGCAGACTATTTGCAGCTATCAGTCACCCTGGAGGACAACGTAAGGTTTCTCTACGCGCCTCAGGGTCGGGGCTGGAATCCGAGGCAGCTCCCAGACCGGACTTATCTGGCGGCATACCTGGTGTACTGGTTGAGTACCTTCGTTGTCCCATTTGGGGAGGAGGGAAACATCAGGCCGGAGGTCATCTATCCGGCTTGTTCCTTGGCTAGCGGTGTGCGGCTTGCCCTGGCCCCGGCGGCGCTGGCCAATATTTTCCACGGCTTGGGGGACTTGACGGCGAGCCCTTCCCCTCGTGATAGGAGCATCGTCCTGCCGACGCACTACTTGAGCGCCTGGGCCGGTCTCCTCTTGCCCGAGCTGTGTCACAACGTCAGCCTGGAGAATCCCTCCATGCCGCTCCTCTTCATGTTCCGGAATCGTCCGGAACAGGCACACCAGCGACAATTGGACGAGGCGCGCCGACGACTTTCTTTTGTGCCATCGGCGGGGCAGTCGGGACTTGACTATGCCTGCTGCTCGCGAGATTTCCGCCCTTTTGTTGAGGAGAGGAGGGGAGGGCAAGTTTACCGCCTCCCCCACAGTCCCGCACCGAGCGCATCTTTCCGCAAGGAGTGGCTTTGGTGCATTCGCCCCAGCGTTCTGCTCTTCCGCAAAGGGGGGGCCCTGTTCATGGAGCCGTACTTCCCGCATCGCTTCGCACGCAACTTTGGGTATGACCAGGCTGTACCTCCCAATGCCGATTTTTCGCTTCCCGACAGGACATACAGGGGCTTGGATCGGCACCTTGTGGCTTCGAGCTGGTGGTGCTTTTTTATCAGACGCGACCCGTCTCAGGAGTTCTTCATCCCCGAGCAGCGGCGGGACGGTCGCGTAGACATATTGTACGCCCGGTGGTGGACCCGGCATAATAAGACGTTCCGGGAACACACCGACGCGGTGAAGGCGGCGGAGGGCGCTTACTTGTCTCGACGGGCGCCTCCATCTCTTCGATCACGTCGAAGTTCCTCCAGCGGGAGTTCCCAGCGCTTGTGGGGAAAGTATCAATTGTGGGCCGCCGTCGAGCGAGGGCGCAGGTCACCGATCCAGCGGAGCGCAGAGCCCGCGCAGAGGCTTTAGAGCCCCTAGCGCGCCCTGAGGGCGGTCCGGCGACTTCTCGGGACAGCGGAGAGCCGCCTCTTGTCTACTTTTGGTGGCGCCACTTCCTGCTGGACTGTGGGTACCAAGTGGACACGGTGCTTTCTGCCCTTATCCCTCATGACGTGTCTGGAGCTTGGGAGCGACATCTCTGCCATTCAGTTGCCCGCGTCGGCCCAAGGGAGTTTATCAGTTGGATCGAGAACGGGACCACCTTGCAGCATTTCTGGGATGCTATTGTTGAGGCGGGCAAGGCTGTGAAGGTCCCTCTCGACCAGGTGGTGCTCCCGCCACCTTTTTCCCCGGCTCCGAGTGGTATGTTGTTACCTGTTCGTTTTCTTCTTCTTCTTTTCTCTTTCTCTTTTTTTTTTCGCTGACGGGACTTCCCTTGTTTCTGGCTTGAACAGAGAGCTTCATTCTTCCGGCGGCAATGCCGAAGCCCGACACTTCACGCAGTCGGAAGCGACGCGCGAGCAGGGAAGCCGGCTCCTCGCAGCCAGGCGCTCAGGAGGGGATCCCCGAGCCTTCCGCTTCGGTTGGAGGAGGTGAGCCTGGCCTTTTGTCTTGCCGGCCGGGGGGAGCTTTTCGTCCCCTCTTTCCTTTCCTCCCGATCAGGGCATTGATTTGCTGTTGTTCTTTCTGCAGCTTTGCAAACTCCGGGGAGCGAAGAGGTGGCTGGGGCGACCCCGCGCGAGGACCCTACCCCTCCCGCCGAGGACAACTACAACCCCACATTTGATGGGACGCCGTCCCCAGACATGACGGGGCTCCCTCAGGTGGCTCTGCCTGAGCCAGGTGAGCGGCCGGCAAGTGCGCATATATATACGCGTGTGCATATGTATCGCGCCTTTGCATCTTCTTTTTTTTTTTTTGGGCTCGTTGTTGTGGCCATGGGCCTGATCACCTGACCGCTTCGTCTACCTCCTTAGGGTACGTGCCGGGGGAGGCGTCCGCTGGCGGAGGCACCTCACATCGGACTATGTTGACGCCCTCGCTTCAGGAGATTCACCGCTTGTTGGTCTCCAGCCCCCGGGGTGAGCTACCCGGTTTCTCGGACTTTGCCCCGGGGCTGCTCGAGGGAGGAGCTTTGCCGCGGGCTTCGCATTGCGCCAGTGAGTACCTCACGGTCTCTGCATTTAGTTGCTGCATCGCCTTCGCACCTTTTCCTCTTCTCTCTCCCCCCCCCCTCTTTTTTCCGAGGAAGTGATAAGTGACTTCGTCTTCCTCTTGCAGTGACGATCGCCTCTCCGGCTGCGCTTCCCGCCAGGTCCCGCGAGGGAGGGTGAAGTTCTAGAGAGGGCAGTTGGGGAAGACGACGGTACAGACTTTTGCCCAAGGGTGGTCTTCCTTTTGTTGTTCACCCTCGGTTTGTCGGGGCGAAGGGAAGGGTTTGACTTGCTTGACGCGTGCATTCATCTTTCTTGCAGGCGGCGCCGAGATCGTGGCGGAAATGATGGAGATGGGTCCCTCAGTGGCCGTTTTTCCTCGGCTGCGACTCAGGCCGGGGCGGAGGGGGCCCCTCACGGCGTCGCGGCGGCTCCACTTCTTTCGGAGCCCGGCGAGTCTTCGACAGGTGTTTCCCTCCCCTTGTCTCTTCCTTTGTTGTAGCCTTGCCATTACTGCGCCGTGCTGACATTCATTTGCCTTTGGCAGCCGCCGGTGGCGATGCGCTCCTGCCACCTTTTGCCGCAGCATCGCCTGTGGAGCTTGCCCCTTTTCCGAGCCACGGCGTTCTTTGGCCGAGTGAGCCTCAAAGCATCCAGATGGCGGACAAGGGCGGCGTACTGGAGACCCTGATGGGGCTTGCGCGGTCCGCCATGGAGGAGAGTAGCCCCCCATGCCTTGAAAGGGTGCGGGGGTTCCTTCACAGGAATACCCGCGCTTATCACTTGATGGGCTTCCCACGAGACCCCTGGATGGCTGCTGTCGACGCTGTTTGGGACGAGGTGAAGCAGCGATGCCAGGAGGCGACCCGCCTCAAGATCCAGGAGCTCTCAGCAGAGGTGGCCCTAGAGAAGCAGAGATTTGAGGCTCTTCGCTCACAGAGAGGGGGCGTGCTCAGCCGCGTCGAGACCCTGAGAGCAGGTTGCGCCCAATGCCATGCTGATATTGTCGGCTTCCAGCGGGCGATTGAGGAGGCCTCGAAGCGCCTTGCCGATCGTCAGGCCGCTTACCAGGCGCTGACCGAGGGGGCGGCGGAGGCCGAGGCAGCAGCGACCGCCTTGGAGCAGGAGTTTGCGGATTCCCAGACCAGGCTATTGGCCCTTCAGGCGAGTCTGGCGGATCTCCGGGGAGGACCCCATGCCTCTTCGTGAGAGGGAGGGGACTCCATAGTTTCTCGTCCCTTTTTGGTTTTAGCCGATGTATGTACTTCATCAGCTACCCCGAGGGCTTGTCTCGGGCACCTTATATTCAAGGAATGACAAACTTTAGGTTACTGCCAATGCCTTTCCTTTGACACTGTTGCAACCTTCGTCTGTATTCAGGTAGCCTTTTGAGGGTCTATTTGGGACTCCTCCTTTGGACGCCGTGTTTCTTGGCTTGACTTGTCCTGCGCTTTACTCAGTTTCTCGGACCGGTGAGCGTGAGTGATGTCTTTTGGACGTTGCATTTCTGGCATTCCTCCAGATCTGATGCAACGTTTCGGGCGCTGGGGCTGGCCTTCTCGAGGCTTTGTCCGGCAACCCAACTTTGACTTGATGACGATGATGATGATTTTTTTTGTTCATCTCTTTTTTTCATATTACCATCCCAAGTGCCCTTTCGGGTTTTCACCGGGGATGGCCCCCTCTAGCTTTTTCCGGCGCGCCCTTTCGGGTTTTCACACCGAGGGGTTGCCCATTTTTACCTGAGGCGCCCTCTCGGGTTTTCACCTCAGCTGGGTTTGAGGCCTTTTTGCCCTGAACATCCCTTTTTGGAGGATGATCAAGTCTGCCGGGACATCTCTATTTTTAGTCCCTTTTCTCTTTCTCTCTTTTTTTGATGGGTCCAAGGCCGGACCCGGGGCAATTGATCGCGGGATCTGCCCTCTGGATTTAGCCTACCACTGTGGTTTGCTGGCTAAAGGGCTTTGGTTGCCTACCGCTGGGGTTTGCTGGCTAAGGGTTTAGGGTTAGCCTACCTTCTCGGGGTTTGCTGGCTAAGGGTTTCTAGGTTTGACCGACCGCGGAGGTTTGTGGTCAAGGAGGGATAGCCTACCTTCTTGGGGTTTTCTGGCTAAGGTTTGGGTTGCCTACCTTCTGGGGTTTGCTGGCTAAGGATTTTAGGTTTGACCGACCGCGGAGGTTTGTTGGTCAAGGGGATAGCCTACCTTCTTGGGGGTTTCTGGCTAAGGGTTTAGGGTTTGACCGACCATGGAGGTTTTTGGTGGAAGATAGCCTACCTCTTGGGGTTTGCTGGCTAAGGATTTTAGGTTTGACCGACCCGGAGGTTTGTTGGTCAAGGGGTAGCCTACTTCTTGGGGGTTTTGGCTAAGGGTTAGGGTTTGCCTACCTTCTTGGGTTTGCTGGCTAAGGGAAATGGCTTGATCCACCATTTCGGTTTACCTACCAATCAGAATAGGGGACAACCTAGCATTTGTTTACTGGCCGCGCGAAAGTGCCTTGGTAAGTGACGATGATTTGATTGATTTTTTTGATTGATTTTTTTTTCACATTACTGACTCCTGCGCCCTCTCGGGTTTCACAGAAGCCAGCCCCCTCTAGCTTTTTCCAACGCGCCCTCTTCGGGTTTTCACGTTGAGGGGTTATCCATTTTTGCCTGAGGCGCCCTTCGGGTTTTCACCTCAGCTGGATTTTAGGCATTTTACCCTCGGACACCCCTTTGGGGAGTGGCCGAGTCTGCCGGGACATCTCTATTTTAGTCCCTTTCTTTTTTCTTTTTTTTTTCCTTTTTTTTTGAAGTTGTGTCCAAAAAAAGGTTGCGGAACCTCGACTTGGGGATCACCATTTGGCTTTAGCCCACCATTATGATTAGTGGGCCTAAGACGGCGCAGCCTACCAGGGAGGTTTACTGGCTGAGGGGAGCATTGCTTAGCCGACCTTTGGGGGTTTATTGGCTAAGGGATTGACTTGGTCGACCGGACGGTTTGCTGACCAAGGAGGAGTTTTTAGCCGACCTTCTGGGGGGTTGTTGGCTAAAGGAGTTTGACTTGGTCGACCAGGGTGGTTTGCTGACCAAGGAGGAGTTTTTTAGCCGACCTTCTGGGGTTTATTGGTGCTACTAAAGGAGTTTGGCTGGTCGACCAGGGGGTTTGCTGACCAAGGAGGATTTTTTAGCCGACCTTCTGGGGGTTTGTTGGCTAAGGTTTTCAGAGGGTGTTGCCGGGAATTCATGCTCAGGGGCAAAGTACATTTTCAAATGCTTGCCATTTAGTGGTGGAAAGGGGCGATCGCCGGCGTGTGTTGCCAGCGTGTATCCTCCGCCTTCATACACTCCGGTGACCACGTACGGTCCGCGCCAGTTTGGCTGGAGTTTGCCACTTGATTTGCCTGCCATGACTTCTCTTTGCTTGACCATGACGAGGTCACCTTTCTTGAAGACACGAGGCCTGACTAGCTTGTCGTAAGCTCGGTCATGCGGGCTTGATAGGATTGGAGATGTTTGTATGCTTCCAACCTTTGGCCCTCTAGGTCGGACAATTCCTCCAACCTTCTTTCAATTCTTGTCGCTCCTCGGGTTGGAGACCGGTATAGACGGCTACCCTGTAGGACGACATTTCAATTTCGATGGGGAGCATGGCTTCAGCTCCATACACCAAGAGAAAGGAGAGCACCCCGTAGGGGTCTTGTAGACCGTTCGGTATGCCCAGAGAGCTTCGTGTATTTTCTCCCCCAATCGCGTTTGCGGTTGCCGACTATCTTGGCAAGCAGTTTGCAAAGGGTCTTGTTGAAGGCTTCCGCCAGACCATTGGCTTGAGGGTTGTATACCGTTGACGTCCTCCAGTCTATTGGAATTTGGCCGCCAACGCATATATCGTTTTGTTTCTGAAGGGCGTACCGTTATCTGATACGATCCGATGAGGGGTGCCGAACCTGTAAATCAGGTGTTGCTTGACAAATTTTGCAACGGCTACCCCGGTCACCTCCCGGAGAGGGATTGCTTCTGCCCATCGGGAGAAATAGTCGGTGGCTGCCAGGATAAACTTGTGGCCGCCAGAGGACGGTGGGAATGGTCCCACGACATCCATTCCCCATTCGGCGAAGGGCCATGTGGGGGCGGTTGGATGTAGTTCGCTCGGCGGCTTTTTGGCACCGAACTGAAGACCTGGCATTGATGACATGCACGAGCGTACTGGACGCAATCTGCGTACATAGTCGGCCAGAAGAAGCCTTTTAGCTTGATGTTGATTTTCATCTTGTCTCCCGCTTGATGAGCTCCGCACAGTCCAGAGTGGACTTCGTGCATGATGACTTTGGCTTCTTAGGGGAGAGACATCGGAGGAGGACAGACTTGTCTTTTTCATGGACAAGCCGATATAGTTGGTCCCCGATCATTTGATACGACGTGGCCCGCCGTAGCAGTCGGACTCGTTCGGCCGGTCTGAAGGCAGCCAACCGTTCTTTATTTGAATGATCGGCTGGCGCCAGTCTTCTTCTTGGCTGGCTTCTTCTTCGAGGGCGTTGACTGCATTTTCTGGGTCGGAGTCGTCCTCGAGAACACTGGGCATCAGCCTCCTATGTCGGACAGTTATCCCAACTCCCCTTCGGGAGGAAGCTTTAGGGCGGACGCCAGTTTGGCTAGCGCATCCGCCTGAGAGTTTTGCCCTCTAGGGACATGTCCGATTTCGAACAAGCAGAATCTCTCGCGGAGCTTCATTACTTTGGCATGATAGGGGATCAGTTCCTTTTTTCGAACTTCGTAATCTCCCAGCACTTGACGGATGACCAACTGTGAGTCTCCGTAGACTTTTATGCACTTGATGCCCATTTCGGCAGCCAGTTGAAGTCCCACGATCAGCGCTTCATATTCTGCTTGATTGTTGGTCAATGGCTTCATGAGGGCACATGAGTTGTGCAGTATTCCCCCTTGTGGAGTCACCAGGACAATGCCCGCTCCGGAGGTATAAGTTGTGGTGCCGTCAGTTTGCTTGAGCACCCGGGAAGCGCCATCAAAGTAGAGTTCCCAGTGTGGTAACTCTATGGCGAGAGTGTTCCCACTTCTTGAATGGGGACTTCTTTTTGTTGGGTCCCCTCCCCGTGGGGGATGAGAGCGTTTCCTCTTCCGGAAGCTTGAACTCGAGGGGAGAGCCGGCTGGGAGTGGATGCGCCGCCAGGAACTCCGCCATACCTTGCCCTTTGATTGCTTTTCTCGGGACGAAGGTGATATCGAACTCCATGAGGAGAAGAGCCCATTTTCCCATCCTTCCTGACAGTACAGGTTGGGTGAGGAGCGCTTTAGCGGGTCTATCCTCGAGATGAGGCTGACCTGATGGGCTAGCAGATAGTGCCGTAATTTCTTGACGGCGAATATCAATGCCAGGCACACCTTCTCCACTGGGGATATCGGTGCTCCGGACCCACGAGCATCCTGCTGAGGTAGTAGAGCGTTGCTCCTTGCCTTCCTCATTTGTTTGCGCCAGGAGCGCTCCCAGCGACGTTTCCATGGCCGCGATGTAGAGAATGAGCGGCTTGTCTTCACTGGGGCTCCCAAGACAGGGGAGTAAGGAGATACTCTTTGATTTCTTCAAAAGTATCTTGGCACTCTTGGTCCCATATGAATGGGGCTCCTTTCTTCATCAATTTGCTGAAGGGGGCGCACCTGCCCGCAAGGTTGGAGATGAACCGCCTTATGTAGGCCAGCCTTCCTTGGAGAGATTTCAGCTCCGTTAAGGTTTTCGGCGGCGGCAGCTCTCTGATAGCTTGATTTTGACGGGATCAATTTCTATCCCGCGGTATTTGACACGAAGCCGAGGAATTTGCCGCTCGATACGCCGAAGGCGCACTTCATCGGGTTCATCTTCAGTTGATGTTGGCGAAGCCTTTCGAAGACCTGGCGTAAGTCGCCTAGGTGATCTTCCCGCCTTTTGGTCTTGACGACCAGATCATCAACGTAGCACTCAACCGAGTCGTGGAGCATTTCTCCGAAGATCTTGGTCATGGCTCGTTGATAGGTGGCTCCGGCGTTCTTCAGGCCGAAGGGCATTCTTTTATAGTTGTAGATCCCTTTAGGGGACCTGAAGGCGGTATGACCCTTATCTTTGGGGGCCATGCGGATTGATTGTAGCCTGACGACCCGTCCATGAAGGAGAGCGCTTCATGCCTGTGGTCATGTCGATCATAGTTTCCGTGATCGGGACCGGGAAATCATCCTTGGGCAGGCTTTGTTCAAGTCCCTGTAGTCGATACAGATTCGGACTTCGCCGTTCTTTTTCTTGACCGGCACTATGTTGGCTAGCCACGTTGGATAGATGCATGGCTCGGTGAAGTCGACTTGAAGAAGTCTGTCCACCTCGGCATTTACTTTCAGCTCCAGCTCGTGGCGCATACGCCGTTGGGCCTGCTTGACCGGCTTCGCTGTGGGGAGTATGGACAACTCATGCTCAGCCACGGAGGGGTCCAGGCCTGGCATTTCTTTGTATGTCCACGCAAACAGTCTTTGAATTCCAGCAAGAGTGCCGGTATGACTGTCTTTCTTCCTCGTTCAGGAGAGCGCTGACGAAGATTGGTCGAGGTTCTTTTGGTTCCCCGAGGTCGAGTTCGACCAGTTCGTCGACCGTAGCTTGTCCGCCGTCTTCGAGTTCACGGGGTGCTGGCTGCAGGTCGATGAAATCCTTTTCTTCATCGGAGTCAGCAACGTGGACGTCATAATATCTGAAGCCTTCTTCTGTGATCGGCCAGAAATGACTTCCTTCGCTTTGAGGTGCTTCTTGGCACGACGTCCCATTTGGTGGGACGAGGGCGGCCTCCCCCTGCTGCGGCTTTGTGGGGGTAGGAGATTGCCCCCCGGGAGGGCACTGGTCAGGTGAGGGCGCGAGCCCAACGGTGTTGACCGTATGGTAGGCCTCGCATTGCGCCTCCCGACCATAGCCAACCCCCGAGTGTCTTTTGCACAATAGGGCGGGGCCTCGGAGTTGCTTCGGGTACCACAGCAGATGGAAGTACTCCCGTCGCGAGGGGTCTTGCATTTGTGCAATCTTTTGCCTTTGGCACAATTTCTTGATGTGCTCGGGCATGTCGTCCATTTCTTGAACGGGCTCTGGGGCGACTTGAGTCGCTGGCTCCAGCCGAAGTCGTCTTCGAGGGGCCCACAAGGAAGCGGGTCTCCTTTGTAGAAGAGGATCGGCTTCGGCGTCTCGCCTTCTTCGAGACTGTCGGTTCTGTAATGGGTGACAACGAATGTCTTTAGTTCCACCCATTGCTCCTCCCTATGGAAGGGCAGCTGCATGTACGCCGGCGGCAAGGAGATGCTTCGGTTGATGATCTCGCCGACGGCGTTTGCTTCATAGTTGATTTCACGCCTTTCTGGGCAACTTGGCCCGGGCGTGGTGGATTCGGCGAGGCGGCTGAGCCGGTGAGCTTCAAGGAGGTCTTTGTTGACCGTGAAGAGCTCTTCCTCGTCCCGATCTTGGCTTGCTTGGTTTGCGTCGGCATTTGTTTTTCCTTGCCTTTTGACGCGGTGGTTGGCTTGCCGAGAGGCTCACCGAAGTACAGCTGAGCGTCCGCCAGGTTGCATTCATTTGGGCGGAACGGGGCTCGGTCGGCAAAGACCGTATGCTGCTCTCCTTCTTTGATGTATTTTATACATTGGTGGAGAGTGAGGGGACGACCCGATTTTCATGGAGCCAGGGTCTTCCCAGGAGGGCTTTGTAGACGTGTTTGCATTGATGATGTAAAACACGACCTTAGTAGTGAGGCCGTCCATGGCCAGCTGCACTTCCACCTTTCCCAAGGCGTTCTCAGAATTCTGGTTGAATCCAGCGATTCTGATATCATTTACCCTTTGCAGGTAGGGCGTGAGATATAAAGACTTGAAAGTCTTCAGGGGCATGATGTTGATCGACGCCCCGGGGTCAACCAGGATCCGGTTGAGCTCATGCCCGTTGACTTTCCCTTGCATGTACAACGGGCGGTTGTGGTATAGCGTTGGCAACAGCATGTCCTTGTCGGAGAAGGTCACCTCCGCCACCAGTGCTTCTAGGGCTTGCGCCTGGAGTTCGGTCACGTCAGCTTCGTAGACCTCGGGCTCTTGCAAGATTTTGACGAGCGCCGTTCTCAACTCTTTGCTCCAGGCAATGGCATCCCATATGGTGATGTTGGTTGGAACCGCTTCATATGCTGTATGATTTTGCGGTCAGCCCGGGCACGGGTTTGATCCAATGGTGGGACAGTATCCTCCAGGGCCTTTATCGGTTGCCCGAATTGGTTGACCCGTCTTGCCACTGGCTGTTCGTCCGGCTTTTCTTCGAACAACGAGCCTAGGCCATCCTCCTCCGGGGCGGCGGTTTCTTCTTTGCCGCTTCGGACGGAGTGGGCCGGACGGCCGAGACAGGAGTTTTCCGATTGAGAAATGCTGGGGATCGCCCATCCCCTATGCTCTTCGTCGTCGGACAGGCGAAGGGGACTGGCTGGGCGGCCCTCCGATCGGAGAGCCCACTAGCGATGTCCCGCTGCTCTTCTTCTTCCTCGTCAGATGGGTCGAAGATGAAGGAGTTCGCCCGCACCTCTATTTCCGGGGCAGGCGAGGCTCTTCTCCTCGGAAGACAATAGTCTTGCCCAGGTCGGGCGAGTTGGTTTTCTCGCTGGGGGACGGAGAGGATTTCTTTCCTCGTCCACGGCCCTTTCCTTTGCCTCGGTTGCGGCGCCGATATGTTGCCACAAGGGGCGTAACGGCCGGTGATTGCAAGCTTGCTGGCGGCGGTATCGACACCATGTTGCACGAGAAGTCTTTCAGCATTTCTTCCAGCTTCTCGATAGTGATTTCATCTTCCTTATAGAAGATGGCCAGTTCTTCGGGCAGAGGCAGCTTCTCGCCTTCTTGAGCCCTTTGCAGCATTTGATGGAGCCAGCTTTTAAGCCTTGTTTTGCGCTCCATTTCTTCCCACGGGATGTATATGTCCAGAGGGACTCCCAAGTGGGTTGGAGGGAATATACTCCTCCAGATCGTCAATGAGCTTTTGCAGCTTCTGGAGTGGAGTGAGCTTTGCTGGGGCTGCCGCGGCCTCCTCTCGCTCAGCTTGCTTCTTTAGGCGCCTCTTCATGTTCTTGCGCCGGTTCTTTTCTTGTTGCACTGCGCGCGCCATTTCGAGCGGCGTCAGCGGCTTGGCTTGCTCTGTCGCTTGAGGGGTAGTCTCCCGGCCAAGACGACCGTGCGACCTTCCCCTCTTAGGGAACATTGACAGAGTGCGCATTCTGGACGCCACCGTCGTCCATCCAGCTTCATCTTGTTGATGCTGGAAAGTGGAGTCAATTGCCTGCTCGACTACCTCGGGCGGCAGTTGTTGGAACTCGGCCCAATAGGGGCTCGGTTCCGGGGCGGCTGGCTCTGTCACCAGCTTCTTGCCCCTGCAGTCTTCTTCTTGGCGCTTGAGTATTCGCGGAGGCGAGTTCTCGAAGCACTGCCCCTTGCTCTTATTTCCCGGAGCTTGCTCAGGGGGAGGGGAGACTTGGTGTCGTCGAGACCCTTCTTTCGCCGAGGAAGTTGTTGCTGGGCTTCTTCCCTGACCTCGGCTCGGACTGTCGGATTACCTTCTGAGTCGATCTTCCCTTCTTGGATGAGGGACTTGACCCAGTCTCGGACAATCGGACACATGTCCGTAGGATGCAGCAGCATGGCATGGTATTTGCAATACATGGGGTGGTTTAACTCCCTCTCCGTGTATGTTGGTGGCGGCCTGTGCGCCTTTACACAGCCTTGCTGCAAGAGTCTTTCGAAGATCTCCCCGGTCTTTGCGGTCGCAAAGAGATTCGGGGAGACTCGCCACCCGGGATACCATAGGGCAGGGGCCTCGTCAGATGAGCCGCCTTCTGTCATATCCGGGTCCTCTCGATTGCATCTTAAGATGGGCTGCTCTTTCAGGGATATGTTCCTGAATTGCTGCCCAAGCTCGCGCCTTCAGCGTCAGCTATGGACGACATCGGCGGTACGAGCCACCCTTGTTCATCAGCTTCGGGGGCTCGGAGGTTCTTGAAGCGCATATAGTCGCTTTCTTCAAATTCCCGCTGGGCTGCTTCCCTGGCTCTCATCAGGACCATGGAATTGCCTTCCGGGTCGATTTTCCCTTTTGGATAAGGGACTCGACCCAACCCCGGACATCGGGGCACCTGTCTGTAGGGTGCAGCAGCAAGGCGTGGTACCGACAGTACATGGGTGGTTCAACTCCCTTTCAGTGTACGTCGGCGGCGGTGTATGAGCCATCACGACACCTCGTTGTAGGAGCTTTTCGAAGATTTCCCCAACGTTTCCGGTCGCCAAGCGGCTGTGACGGGGAACTCTCCCTCCCGGGCACCACCAGGTAGGGGCTTCGCCGGATGAGCCGCCTTCTACCATATCCGGGTCCGGAAAGGTGAAGGCCACCGGTGTATAAATTTCCGGCGGGTCGATGACGTTGACTGTATGCGTGACAACGTCAGCTGAATGGTCCGTCCATTCGCGAATGTGAGGCTGCGGCGGGTTGACCCGGGAGTTGCCCAAGTCAATAATCCCTTGGTTGACCCATGCTTCAACCTTGTCTTTGAAGACGTGGCAGTCCTCTAAAGCGTGCCCCGCATCTTGATGGTATATGCAGTAGTTTGGCGGGACGCTTGTTGGCGGCTGGCAGCCCAATAGTCCTGCTCGCAAGCAGGTGCGGTAGAGTGCCAGCGTCCGATGTCGCGGGAAGGAGTACAATCTCCCGGCGATTTCGTCATCAGACGGATTCGAAGACTCCTCCGAGATCCACCCCCGCAGGGAGGGCGCGTCCGGGGCGCAGGTGTGCCCGCGGGCCCTTGGAGTCCTTGCTGGAGGGTTGTCAGGCTTTCTTGCATGGTCCTCAGGTACATCAACGTTTGGCGCTGACCGTGCCGCAGCGACTGGACCTGTCTTTCCAGGTTTTGCACTGTCTCGGACCATGTCCTGTGCTCCGAGGCTGAGGGGTGATCCCCCTCCCATCCGTTGGTGGAATGAGCGTCCCAAGGATTTGCCTCGGGGTCTTCTGGCTCGGGAGGCGGCGCATTGACATGGATGACATTAGCCGACTGCCTCGATTGGTCCCAAGCATGGGGCTGTGGGGGATCGACCAGATGTTCATGCATGGTGATGAGGCGACTCTGGATCAGCTTCTGTACCTCGTTCTTGAAGACATAGCAGTCCTCGACGGAGTGCCCCAGCATGCGGTGGTAGAGACAGTAATTTGGTTCATCCACCCTATCCGCTTCATTGGTCTCCTCAAGGCCGGAAGCTTGAGCAAGTCATTCTTCATGCACAGCTTGAAGAGCATCTTCGTATGGTCCCTTTTGAAGGAATACGGCGTGCTCATACGCTGTGGCAGCGAAGTTGGGGGCGGCTTTTCTTCCACCTTCTTGCTTGGAGCGCCGGAGGTCATGACCTTCTTCCCCTTGCTTTGCGGGGCGAAGTCCACAGCATTGGCTTCTCTGCCCACAGCGCGCTCCTTGCCCGGCTTAATTTTTGGGGGAGCTTGCATCGGGTTGTCGGCGAAGAACATTTCGATCTCCGCCACGACCGCGTTGAGCTGGTCGAAACCCTTGATGTTTGTTCCCAGCAGCTTTTCGCTTATTTGCGCCGCCAGGCCCCGTCGACAGATGGTTATGGCATCTTCTTGTGTCGGGGGGTTGTCGCACCTCATGCTGAAGTCACGCCACCGCTTGATGAAGTCGAGTGCCGTTTCTCCTTTTCTTTGCCTGAGGGAACACAGCTCTGCGAGCGACACCTTCTCTCGGCCGTCTGGAAGCGGTCGATAATTTCTTTTGGAGGTCGGCCCAATCGACAATGGAGTTGGGCCTCAACCTGGAGTACCACTGGAAGGCGGTGCCTGTCAGGGATGTTGCGAAGTAGCGGAGGAGGTAGGATTCATCGAATGCCAACTCTCCCATGGCCGTTATATAGTAGGCCAGGTGCTCATTTGGTGAGCCTTGTCCATCAAACTTCTGCAACTTTGGCGCTTAGGGAAGTCCGGTGGCAGCTTTTGAATTGATGGTGGACGGGATACGGCACACTGTAGAGATCCACAGTGGCAGTTCCCTCGCCTCGCTGAGCAAAGCGGTCGTCCACGATCTTCTCAATCATTCGCCGCTGGGCGACGATATCTTCAGCCGCGGAGGCTTGGGAATTTATGCCCCTGCGTGGCTGTTGGACCGGATCGACAGTATAGTCGTTGACCGCGGCTATGCGTGTGTTGACATCGGGCAGGTCGCCTTGTTGATGTCTTGTCCGAGCATTTTGGTTTGCCGTCGGCACTAGGCGGCGTGGCGCATTTGCCCCCGCCTGTTGTCCTCGCTCGGCCAGGAGAGCGGCCATTTCAGCCTGCCAACGCTGTATGAAATCATACTTGGCGTCGTCCGTCATCGCTTGGAAGGCAGCTCTGGTTGGCGGCATGAGGAACACTTCAGTTTGCTCCCGTCAGCCGGCAGCTGCTGATCTCCGAGGCGGAGGCTGGCGACTTCGTCTTCCTCCCCTCCTTCGGGGTCCAGTTGGACCTGACCCGGAAGGGGCCTTTGATCGCGATCGAGTGGAGGCTCGAGAAGTTGTCCCAGGTTCGAGGGCTCAGCCTGAGTGCCTTGCTGCCCTTGGAGAAGTCTCTGGCAGCACTCCGGGGTGTACCGGAGGACAGCTTCCTCGTCCTGTCCGGACTCATTTATCCTGAGCGCTCCCGCAGGGATGCGGATGGCCCAGGTGCCTCCCTTCCAGAAGCGTAGCAGGTGAAGATCTTCATGCCTCCACCTTCTTCAGGCGTCCGCTGCACTCTCCGCTTCTTGGGCTTCTGAGTGCTTGGACGGATTACTGCTCCCAGCCTGGTGAAGACTGAGGCGCTCAGTCTTTCGAAGACCGAGACTCGAGATGTGGAAGCTCCGGCTTGACTGGCGTCTCCCCCTTCAGCAGTTTCCGCTTGGGCGGGGACGAAGTTGGGCTTCCTATAAATGCCCCTGCGTTTGTGTCCGCGGGGACGAGGAGGTTCGGCTTCTTGGGCTTTTTCTCGCCCAAGTACCGTCGCCTTCGTGGAGCCATCGGCGGGTTGGTCCGCTCTGGCTTGTTTGATGTGGCGGGCTTCCTGCTTGGTCACCCACATTTGCCTCATTTTGCGAGGCGGTTGGGGCGCCGAGCTTGATGCCTGCCCCTGTTGGGCTCCTTTTGGGGAGTCCCGATCTTCTTGACGCATCCCCTGGAGGGGAGCGTATTTGTTGGAGGTTGCCACCGTAGGGACGCTTCTGTCCGGGGCAGTATCGGCTCGCCTCCATCGAGCCTAACGCGGATGTCGCCAACTAGCACCGTTTTCCGGAGTTGGAGACGACCGCGCGGGGCTTGCTGCCCCTGCGTCCCTGGCGCTGTCCCCGTTTTCTGGAGATGGCGCAAGGAAATGGTGTTCACCGAGAAGACTCGGCCTTGACTTGGACGGGGTTTGGTGCCCCTGGTTGCAGTAGCTTCAGGCGCCGCCTTCGGGGTAGCTTGGACGGCGGGGACCACCCCTAGGAAGTAGGGGGATCCCACCACTGCAGGAAAGTCGCCGAACACGAGCGGGACGGCGAGGTAGCCACATTTGGCGTGGCATGCGATGACTTGCGGACCGTAGGTGACGGCGGCCATCGAGCAAGCTTGAGTTGCAGGTGGAGACGGGCGTTTGATGCCGGCTTTCGCTCCTTGTACCTGTGATGTGGAAATTAGTCATCTTTTATTTCTATATCGGCATACGGTCTTTTTACATATGCATGGAAGGCAGGAACAGTCCCACCGGGCGTGCCAGATTGTTGGAACGCGGAAATTTCTCTTTCGATCCATCTCTTATCTTCGAGATGGATCTTTGGCGTGGGCGTGCCAGACTGTTTGCGAGAAACAGACAAAGATTATTTTATGAGGAGTATTGGGTGCGAACCCTGATACCCTCGAATTTATTTTCCGCGTGCGCTCGCGTTCAGGGCGATTGGAGTGGTCGTGTACTGGACCGTTCCCCACCGACCGAAGTCGATGTTTCATTTACATCGAGTATAACACTCGAATACCTTCGAATGCGTAATGTTGTTAAAAGACCGTATGCCGAAATTTAAAGAAGAAAAGGCAGATGACAAATGAATTTCCACAATTTTATTCAAGCATGCTCATGTCATTTATATTTATGACATGACATTTACATTTACATGTACGCCTTTAGTGGGGTTTTATACCTCCACTGGCGTGTATATAACAAGCCAAGTACATGGACGTCGACGACAGGGTGTATGTGCCTCCGTCGGACGTTTACACGATAAGGGTACATGTGTGTTACCAGTGGGGTGTTTGTGCCTCCATAGGTAACATGCCTCGACGTGTGTTTTGTGACACCGGAGGACTTAAATTATGTGCCTCGACGTGCGTCATTTACGACACCGGAGGCTTAAGTACATGCCTCGACGTGCGTCGTTTTATGACGCCGGAGGACTTAAGTACATGCCTCGACGTGCGTCGTTTTATGACGCCGGAGGACTTAAGTACATGCCTCGACGTGCGTCGTTTATGACGCCGGAGGACTTAAATACATGCCTTGGGGGTCTTACAACAACCTGTGGTGTCTCCGTGTGGGCGAACGCAGGAGGGCTCGACCACGAGAGAGGAAGCACCAACGGGTGTCGAAGACCTCCCCCGACTCGTGCGGCCTATACAAGCTCACGCACGGACCACCTTTGAGCACGGGCAGACTCTGGGCTTGGCCGAGATGGCGCGGTTTAGGCCGATTCGGCGTGTGTCAAATGGGGGAGTACCCCCTATTTATAGGGGCTCGAAGGGTCGAACCGGCGGGGGTGTGCTCCCCGGCGGGGGGTGCCTCCCGGCTCGAGCGTCGAGGCGGGCGCGGGCGCCGAGGCATCGCGGACGGCGGGGGTGCGCACGCGAACCGGCGGGGGGTGCGCTGGACTGGCGGGGGGGTGCGCCCGGACGGCGGGGGGCACACCCGCCTGACTGGCGGGGGTGCGGCCCCCCCGCTTGAACGGCGGGGGTGCACCCCCGCCGAAACGGCGGGGGTGCGGCCCCCGCTGGACGGCGGGGGGGGGGGGTCCCGCCGAACCGGCGGAGGGCGCGGCCCCCCCGCCGAACCGGCGGGGGTGCGCCCCCCGCCGAACCGGCGGGGGCACACCCCGCCGAACGGCGGGGGTGCAGCCCCCGCCCGGAACGGCGGGGGTGCGCCCCCTGCCGAACCGGGGGCCCGCACCCCGCCTAACCGGCGGGGGTGCGCCCCCTGCCGAACCGGCGGGGGGCCCGCGCCCCGCCTAACCGCGGGGGTGCGGCCCCCGCCCGGCCCGGCGGGGGTGCGCCCCTGCCGAACCGGCGGGGGTGCGCACCCCGCCTACCGGCGGGGGTGCCACCGCCTGGCCCCCCTATAAATGGGGTGGGCCTCCACTCCATCGGCCATTTCCTCCGGTTTCCGCGGGAGAGAGCTCTGTGGGCCTCCCGTGCGTTGTTCGTTGGTCGACGGCCGTGCCGCGCACGTGCACGCGTGCGCGCTTGTGCTTCTCCGGCCGTCTCACGTGCGTTTGTCCCCGTTTTCGGAGGGCACGTGCATTTGACCTTTCCGGATCCTTCGGCTTCAGGCGCGGCTTCGAACGTTGATCCGGACACGGAGTTTCTGGCATCCGGAGTACGCATTCTTCGCCGTCGACGAGCTTCTCGGGCACCTCGCTTCCGGGCCACTCCGGATTGATGCGAGCACTCGGGTTCATCTTCCCGATGTCCGAGCGGGGGATCGGGAGCTCATCCCTGGTTCCCCAGGGCGTATTTGTCGCCGGGTTTGTTTAAGCCCGATATTTTCCGGGTTCAACAATGACAAACAAATCGAGGGCTTTACACTCGCTCAACGAGAGGGGAGAAACATATATGCCTAAATGCTTTATCCATGGAGACCTAGCTCAATAGGAAATATTTGAACACAAGAACACAAAGATGTTTAAATACCTTATACCCACAAAGGTCGTCGACATGGAAGGCATTTAAACACCCAACGCTACGAGCACGATTAATTTTACCCAGCAGAGACTAACTCGATGGGGAGGTATGGGTACGTTGATTTTTTTAAAGTCCCACATGAGAGACTAACTCGACATGAAGGGAGATTAAGAAGATTCCGTAGCGGAGGGAGACGACCTCTCTTTCTTTGCTGAGGGCGAATACCTTCACACAGAGCGGAAGAACCTTTATGAGAAGCTACAACTTCTTTGAGAGAGTCTTCTCTTTTCAGATTTTCTTCCAATTTTTGGAATCCAAAAGAGGTCCTCCTTGCCATCGGGCTACATGGGCTATTTTATAGGGTTTTACGTTTACATTTGAGAGAGAAAGAGAGTTAACCGATGGTAGGTGCCATCGGTTAAGGGTCGATGGAAGGTACCATCGATGGTAGGTTCCATCAGTTATTGGGGGGGGGGGTCCCTTAACCGATGGGGGATTTCCATCGGTTAGATGGGTTTTACATGGGGGTTTTTTCTATAAATACAACCCTTTGGTCTTCTTACGAAGGGTGTTTGGATGCTGTGAGATTTTCCCCTTTTCCTTGGAGATCTGCGACGAAGGCTTGAGTTTGCAAGTGCTTGATGCTTCTGCTGCACGTGTTCTTTGTACTGTTCTTCAAACTTGGTCTTATTGACCTTGTGCTGCCGAATTTCTTCCGCAACATATCTCTTCGAAGCGCTATTCTTTTCTGAACTTCTGCCCTCACTGGAGAGATTTGATGCCGACTTGATGAATAAATTCCCTCTTATTAATTTGAAAGGGACTTGGTTCCAATATTACCTAAGCAACCATGGGGTTACCTAAGTAATAATGATATTTGCTTCATTCACAAGTCACCTTTGAAAGGGACTCGGACCTAATATTACTTAAGCAACCATGGGGCTACCTAAGTGACTATTGGATCATTATAAATGGCCTTTGGCATTCCCTTCGTAGATATCCCCCACAAACATTTTAGGGTTCAACAGAGCCATATTATCCTTCTCGTTTTTGCTAGGATTTTGGCTATGACTAGTTGGTTCCACCAAATGCAGACTTTTCATTGGAGGTACGCGTTTGTCACCCATACTATCCATTTGGTTGTTGCTCGTTGGTGGGATTACTTCCGCAGATAGGAACTGAAACTTGGTTGCATCTTGCCTGCGCGCAGAAGCAGTGGGGCGCATTGACATTTACTATGCACGATGGGTGGTTTAATCATAGTAACATCTATCGGCAACCTCTTAACAGCTAAGAGAAGCCGAGGAGTCCCGTCTTGAAAGAAGGGATTTGCCTCCGATCATCGTTGAGATTCTTTTCTTCGCCGCCATTTTTCTTGTCTGGCGAATTCATATGGAAAGTTTGCAATTGGGTTGGCGAAACAAGGCCCGTCTTCAGCCGATAGGTTTCGTTATTTGGAGTGATGGAGCCATTGAGACCCTTGCAGATTCTTTGGGCAACGCTTCAACTGCTACTGATGATGACTCCTCTTCAACTTATTGTGGTGGAGTCATTTTTTATCTGATGTGGCTATGCCCAGACATTCCTTTGTCAACAGACTGCCTCCGAAGAGCTTTTCCAATGAGGCATGAGAGTGTGGGGAGAAACATTTAATCAACACTATAGGGTTGTAGGACTATTAGAATGCCTGTCTTTGATTGAGAATGCGTCCACCCTTCAAGATATTTGGAGAAGGCGAGCGAGACTTGCGGAGTTGAATTTGATCAACTGGTACCCGCACCTTCTTTCTCTTCTAGGTCGGCAGGTACTGAGCAGCTCTCTTTTTGCTTCGTTTTTTTTTCCTTCCTTGATATCTTCTCATTAATCTCTCTTCAGATTTTCAGCAATCCCTGTTTCTAGAATTGCTGAAGGCAGGAGCGCCAGTTCTCCTTCGGGCATTCCTTCTTCGAGGAGCAGAGGAGCCAATAGAGGTGGAGTTGTAGATTCTACTTCACCTTGCGGTAACGGTCTCCTTCCTTCAAATCATTCTTTATCATTTCATCATTTCTTTGGATACAATTTTTTCATTTTTTCCCTCTTCATTTAGGCCCTTCGACTTCAAACACCATCACTCCTTCTGATGATGAGGTGGTTGAAGACACATGCTCACATAATTCAGGGGCTTCAGATGATCATAATCCCTTGCCTAGTGGTTCTTCGTCTTTTCCTTACAGAGAATAGGGAACTATCCCCTAGATGGTTGGAATACTTTCATCCGAGGCTCTGGGGGAACTTGGAGGCCCTCAAGCATGGAAAGGGGCAAGATTTGCCAGTTTATGACACTTCATTTATGACGGCAATGGATGACCATATTGCTTTTCATTTGATGATTGAGGATCTCCAGCAGGACAATACTCTCTCTCCACCATGGTTGAAGTGTATATACTAGTGGCGATAGGAAGATCTCCTGCTAGAGAGCTAGTTTTCTAAAGGTACTTATACTTTGAGCCGAAGTGAAGCCTACTTGACCTTTCTTGTAGATGTGCTTGATGTTTTCTTTCTTTTTGCTCAGGTGACTTGGATTTCTTCAGGGTAATTTCACAGAGGAGGAAATTACTTCGTACCCACACCTACCGCAATATCTTTTTCTCAACCGGGGAGGTTATGTAGGACCCCACCTTTAGGACGGAAGATACTTCTTTAATGAGGGGAATTTCTAGAGTTTATACCTAGAGCTGGACCATCTTTGAAGAAACAAATATTCAAATTGAAGAAGGCGGACTCCCTACTTCTACTATCAACCCCGTCATCGACTTGCCTACAAGGGAAAATTTCCAAGCAATGTCAGATGATGATAAATATCAAGTGATGCAGCAGTGGCAGTCTGAATTGCGACGCTTCTAAATGAAATGAGGTGACTGACAACTTTAGCCTTCGGCAATCTATGGAGCCGACTCAAAATCAACGACAAAGTCAACATCCGGATGGATCCACCCCGGCAAATCATCCGGCGGCTTCTACAAGTGGCCTTCTTCCCCAAGCTACGGGTCAAGATATTATTGTTCCGTCCATATTATACCTCCTCAAATGGGAGCAATGCAAGATATCGCCATACAAAGGCATATGATACAAAAAAATCATTGAAGACATATTCGCCTAACAGGGCGAAGGGATCCAGTTGCGGACTTATATTCTGTCCATATCCGGTACATCATCAACTCAAGAAACTGCCACTGGCGTGCCCTAAAGTCCCAAAACTACAAAAGTTTGATGGACACGGGTCACGTTGGAGCATGTGGCACATTATATTACTGCCATGGATGATCTCGCCCTTAAGGAATCATATGTCCTCAGATATTTCGCAACTTCCATGACTGCGGTTGCATTCCAATGGTATTCAAAGTTAAAGTCCAACTCAGTTGCTGATTGGGCTGATCTGCAAAAGAAGTTCATCAACCGTTTCTCTAAACGGCTGAAAGAAAAGTTTCTCTTGCCGAGCTATGCTCCCTCAAACAAAAGAAAGGAGAATCGGCAATTGACTTCATCAAAAGGTGGAAAGAGTTTAGCATGAAATGCGACAACCCTCCTGCCAAGAAGATGCAATCACCATCTGCCCAGAGGCCTTACGACAGTAATCAATGAGAAACTCTTGGGGGCAAATGTCAAGAGTTTTGATCAACTAAATTCTATTGTAGCAGAAATCGAGATATTCTTAGCCGAACAAATGGCTCATACTCTCATAAAGGCAAGCTCCCCAAAGAGCGCAACCCGTCAGGAAAAGAGGTCAATGTCATTATATAACGTCGCGTACTTTTCGGATCCTTGCGGATCATGTGCGTAATGGTTGTGATGGCCGTTGTGAGGCCAGTGTGAGTTGGTTGTGTGGAATGTGTGGTTTGGATGTGTGGTTTGCTCAGGTAAGGTGCAGGTTTGGTCCTGAAATGAAATAGGACTTGCTGCAGTTGAGATGGAGTTGGCGGCCAGATGTGGCCGTTGACTTGTTGGTGTCCAGGTAAGTTGCCGTTGACTGCATGAACTTGGCGGCATAAGATGTGGACGTTTATGGGTGGCGGTTGTCTAGGCGGCAGAGGGGTGACGCCAACCTGTGAATCTGCAGGTTATAGGGTCACCTGAGAGCAGGTTTTCCACTCTGTTCTCCTTCTCCCTTGCCTGGATTTAATGTCTCTTGCTTCCTTAATGCTTCTAAGAGCTGTAAAAGGATATGGGAGATTGTGGAACGCATGGCGTTGTCGAATCGGACGAGGAAACGTCGTGGTGTGGTGCAATTGCCGTAGGAGCTCGCGGGGAGTTTGGCGAGAATCAGAGGAGTTTAAGAGGTTAAGGGCATTCTAAGGTAGGGAACGAACCCTGTAATTCCTTAGGATCATTAAAACATGATTTAACCACATGAATCAACATGTTTAATGCATTTCGGATTAAGTTGCACCATGCGGGATAAGGGATAGTTTGATGAATTGAGTAGTAAAACATGTTGTTATAGCTTAATTATAATGTGTGAATGTTAGAGGAATTATTTCATTATGTTTTCTCGATGGTTGGGATCAGAATGCATGTAGGATCGGTCTAGGGTTTCTGCAGGAATAGAGGCTGAAGATCTTGGCGTCAACATTGTTTGTCGCCAAGCTCATCAGCCGGGATAAGACGGCCAGATCTATTGCCGTCTACTTCCTGTAAGCGGCAGTCGATGTGCCGCTAACTTGTGTATAAGTAGAAATGACTATTTATGGTATTTATCGATAATGAGTGGTGCATTGGTACCTGTGGTGCACTGAGTGCACATGGTTTCTGTATTTAGCATACGGGGTATGCAGTTAGTTACTCACTTTCGAGGTTGCGTGTTGTTCACGCGAGTACAGTTAAGTTCACGTGTAGTGGACCGTTGTTACTGAGGTTTACGTGAAGTTTCACGTGGTTTATGTGTGACGTGCACGTGGTTTTGTGTACGTGGCGAGTAGTACGACGCCTACATGGTTACCTCTCCAGTTGGGTGCCCCAGGTTCTTGTGAGCCAGCTATTAGCTCGGGGCTTTGTCCCGGTACTTATGTTGTACCGTCGAGGTCTGTGTCGTCTGACCTGGACACCCTCACTCCTGTGTTTGAGTTGTACGTCCGGCTGAGGGAAAGACGACAGTGGGACAGTGACACTTGTGTTTGTCTTTAGTCACTTGTAGAGCGCTCGTAGTTGGGGGTACGGACACCAGTAGACGTACTGGACCCCAGCTAGTCCTTTTCTAGTGCCTCACTCTAGAGAGTTCCGGGCCAGGATATGTAGAGGTGTCAGGCATGGGCCTGTGACCGTGTGGTCCGCAGGTGGTGGTGTTTGGTTGGTCTCCACAGTTGCTTGACCTTTTTACGTGGAGCGGCAGCTGGATCTTTTGTTCTTGGCTGCGAGACTGAGAGGTAGATCTGTGTTAGCTTGTCCGAGTCAGTTTCTGGTGTCGCGAACCAGTTCACGTGGCTCGTGTTTGGCTGTCTCTACTTTAGCTTGTACACCTGTACTGGTTTGCCGTTTAATTATTACATTGTTTTTCGTAGTCGGCAGACGGTGAGTACTTTTACAGCTTTTATATCCTGTTTAGCTGTTCTATAAATTGTTGGTACTGTTTATTGCTTTGTACCTGTGTTTTTGGTTTGCTCGGTTTTAGGGGAGTTCCCTATTGAGTCAGTGACTAGTGAGACTCACTCCTACCCCCACAGGTGAGAGCGAGGAGGACGTTTCACGACCATCGTCCAGTTCAGAGCCGCGCCGTAGCGGTGCAGGGTCGGTACCTCCAGCTGTGTAGTAGCAGCTCCAGCAGTGTAGTGTAGTTAGTTGTTTATTTTCTTCAGTTGTACCTCGGGGTATGCCCCAGGCTCTTGTACTTCTTTTCAGTTTTGTGGAAATATGGCTATGTAACTTGTGATATATATAAAATGTGGTGTGTTCCTTTGTGTTTACACGGACTGTGGTTTGGTATCCTTTGCGAGGCTTCGGCCCGTTCGCGGGAGGCGGACTCGGATCAAGTACGTTATCGGTTTAACGGCTTGGCCGAGACGTTCCGCCACAGTTGGTATCAGAGCAAGGTCCGTTTAATATAAGAAACTAGAAGATACATAGCCTTATTGCGGTCTTTGTACACTGCTGGTAGGGACCCTGGTTTCTGATAATTTGTTGTTTTGATTTTTGCTTGTGTTTTGTTGTTATGTAGAAATTTCTAGAATGACTGATAGAAGAGATTGGGGTGGTGGAGGAGATGATCCGGAGGAAAGTACTCAACGTATGATTGAGAGGATTTGGGAAAGCCTCACGGATATTCGGGCGAGGATGGATCAGCAGGCGCCGGTACCACCGGTTGCAGTGCCACCTGGAAGGAGAGACTGTACCAATTGCTCCAGTCCCGCCAAGAGTAGAGGTACCTTTTGTAGCACACCTGTGCCACCACCACCACCAGTGTTATTAGCAGAGGAACTAGTGATGCAGGTGCAGAAATTTCTGAGATTGCAGCCGCCTACTTATTCAGGAGGGCCGAATCCAGATACAACGGAGCACTGGGTTCATGAGATCGAAAGAGTTTTTGCAACTATGAGGTGTCCGATAGCAGATAAAGTTGTGTGTTAGCTGCTTATCAGTTGAGAGGTTTTTCATTAGAATGGTGGCGACTGAAGATGCAGACCACTTTGCAGGCAGGACAGAAGATGCTATTACTTGGTCGGAATTTCTTGATGTATTTAACGATACATTCTTTCCGATTCAAGTGCAGCAAGTGAAAAGAGAACAGTTTCGGATGCTCCAGCAAGGTAACTCTTCAGTTTTGGAGTACCAGATGAGGTTTATGGCACTTAGACGTTATGCACCTTATGTAGTTTCAGATAATAACATGATGGTTGAGTATTTTATTAGAGGTTTGAGAGTGGAGTTGCAGGATGCAATAGTACCTCTCATGTGTAAGACAGTGGAAGAAGCAGATGAGGTTTATGGCACTTAGACGTTATGCACCTTAGACGTTATGCACCTTATGTAGTTTCAGATAATAACATGATGGTTGAGTATTTTATTAGAGGTTTAAGAGTGGAGTTGCAGGATGCAATAGTACCTCTCATGTGTAAGACAGTGGAAGAAGCAGCCCAGAAAGTAGCTACATTGGAGAGGTCTATTCGGACTCGTCAGGTGGGCGAGTCAGGCTCAGGTAGTTTTCGGCTACCGCAGCAATCGGTAGGTGCAATTAGGGTAAGCACCAGCAGGACCTTCTTCATCAGTTTTGGTAAATGGTGTCAGAAATTAAAGCAAGCATTTAAAGGCAAAGGAAGAGGATGGGGAGGTCGTCAGCAGTTTCAGCAAGGCCGAGGTAGGCCTGAGGTGGAAGAGTCGCAGCAGAGTACTGCCAGGCAGCCCATTACTCCACCAGGATATAGATGCTATAATTGTAATCAGCCGGGGCATTTGGTCCGCAATTGCCCCTATCCGAGAGAATATGGGTATGGAAGAGATGTGCAGCAGCAGCAGCAGCCTCAGCAGTTTCAGCAGCCACAGGCAGGTCGTGGCAGAGGAGCACCGCAGCAGTGGGAAGAGGCCGGGTTATGGCTATCACCCGAGCCCAGGCGGAGGCATCGAATATGATAGAAGGTACTTTACCTCTTTATGATTATTCAGCAAGAGTCTTATTTGATTCGGGTGCCTCTCATTCTTTCATTTCCGAAGAATTTCTGGATTGTATAGCTCATCATTTAGAGGAAAAGTCTTGTGAGTTAGTAGTGGAGGTTCCTTCGGGTGAGTTTCTGCTCACTTCGAGCTATGTAGATGAAGCTCCTGTTATGATTGAAGGGAACCAATGCCGGGTCGGTTATATGCCCTGCAGTTGTCAGATTATTATTATTTTGGGTATGGATTGGCTGGAGACTTATGGAGCAATGTTAGATTGCAGAAATAAATGATCTGGTTTTGTCATCCTAAGGTGCAGTATTTGAATATCAAGTATGCCTTTTTATGCCTCTAAGTTTCTAATTTCTGCAATTAAAACTAGAAAGTTGATAAATGCTGGATGTGTGGCTTATTTAGCCTCGGTAAGTCTGGTAGAAGCTAGTCAGCCAGTGGAAGCAGTTCCCGTGGTTAGGGAATTTGCTGATGTTTTTCCTGAGGATTTGCCTGGTTTAGCTCCAATAGAGAGGTGGACTTTACCATTGAGTTGCTGCCAGGTACCATGCCGATTTCTAAAGCTCCATATCGGATGGCACCAGCAGAACTTAAAGAATTGAAAAAGCAATTAGAAGAGTTGTTGCAGAAAGGGTTTATTAGACCGAGTCATTCCCCGTGGGGAGCGCCGGTTTATTTGTGAAAAAGAAGATGGAAGTTTTCGGATGTGTATTGATTATAGAAAGTTAAATGATGTGACCATTAAGAATAAGTACCCGTTGCCGAGGATAGATGATCTGTTTGATCAGTTGCAATCAGCAAAGGTATTTTCTAAAATTGATTTGAGGTCCGGGTACCATCAGTTGAGAATCAAAGAGGAGGATATAGATAAGACAACTTTTAGACCAGATATGGTCACTATGAGTTTGTGGTTATGCCATTCGGTTGACCAATGCTCTTGCAGGTTTTATAGATCTGATGAATAGAATTTTTCATCCATATTTAGACCAATTCATTGTGGTATTTATTGATGATATTCTAATTTATTCAGCATCTGAAGAGGAGCATGCAGCTCATTTGGGTTTACTCTGCAGTTGTTAAGAGATAACTAGTTGTTTGCTAAATTCAATAAGTGTGAATTTTGGTTGAAAGAAATTCAGTTTCTGGGTCATGTTATCTCAGTTAAAGGAATAGCAGTGGACCCGAGTAAAGTGGAAGCGTGATGAGATGGGGAGTGCCTAAGACAATAACCGAGATTAGAAGTTTTTTGGGATTGGCAGGTTATTATAGGCGCTTTATTCAAGATTTTTCTAAGATTGCAGCACCTATGACTAAATTGACTAGAAAAGGTGTGCCTTTTGTGTGGTCCGGTGAATGTCAGAAAAGTTTTATGGAATTGAAGAAAAGACTTACATCAGTACCTATATTGACATTACCGGCAGGAAGTGGTGGTTTTGTGGTTTATGCAGATGCTTCAAGGAGAGGACTTGGCGCAGTGCTTATGCAGCATGGTAAAGTGATAACTTATGCGTCCAGGCAACTGAAGCCGGCAGAGGAGAATTACCCCACTCATGATTTGAACTGGCAGAGTTGTACTTGCTTTGAAAATGTGGAGGCATTATCTGTATGGCGAGAGATTTGAGATTATTACAGATCATAAAAGTTTGAAATATATTTTCTCGCAGAAAGATTTGAACTTTCGCCAGCGCAGATGGATTGAATATTTAAGGATTATGATTTTAGTTTGGCTTACCATCCGGGTAAGGCCAATGTTGTAGCAGATGCCTTGAGTAGAAAGGCATATGTAAGTTTGATGATGATTAAAGAATGGAAGTTGTATGAAGAGGTAGTAGAGAACTCCTTATTTGTGCCCAGTAGTCAGCGATGGGCAGTACTAGTTGCTAGTGCTGTAGAGCCGTCTTTGTATTGGCAGATTATTGAGGCTCAGAGAGCAGATATAAGTTTAGCTGAAATTGTGAAAATAGAAGGAGTTACCATTGATGATAATTGTGTGGTCAGGCTCAGAGGCAGGTTGTTTGTTTCAGCTGAAAGAGAAGTAAAGCAGCGAGTGTTGGAAGAGGCTCATAAATCTAGGTACACTATCCATCCGGGTAGTACTAAAATGTACCATGATTTGAGAAAGCATTTCTGGTGGCCTCATATGAAAAAGAAAATAGCAGAGTTTGTTGCAAGGTGTGCTATCTGTCACAGATTAAAGCGAACATCAGAAGCCTGGAGGTTTGTTGCAACCGTTGCCTATTCCACAGTGGAAATGAGATGATATTGCTATGGACTTTGTGGCAGGTTTACTAAGATCGAGTTCGGGCATAATGGAATATGGTTATTTGTTGACAGATTAACCAAGGTGTGCAGATTAGTGGCAGTAAGTAGTCTTGGACAGTGGACGATTAGCAAATATTTATGTTGAAAGAATTGTTCCACTGCATGGTATACCGAAGACTATTGTGTCTGATAGAGATCTAAGATTTACTTCTGGTTTTTGGAGAAGTCTACAGAAAGTAATTGGTACTGAGTTAAGATATAGCTCCGCTTATCATCCCCAGACAGATGGTCAGACAGAGAGGACTATCCAGACGATTGAAGATATGTTGCGGGCTTGTTGTTTAGTTTGGGGAGGTAGCTGGGAGCATCATTTGAGAATGGTTGAGTTTGCCTATAATAATAGTTATCATACCAGTCTTGGGATGACACCGTACGAAGCTTATATGGAAGGCCATGTAGAACCCCATTGAACTGGCATGAAGTGGGAGAAAGGCAGTAGTAGGTCCTGAATTGATTCAGCAACCACAGAGGTGGTAAAGTTTATTAAAGAGAAATTGCAGGCAGCTCAAAGCAGACAAAGAGCTATGCAGATAATCGGAGAAGACCACTTCAGTTTGAGGTGGGAGATTTTATTTTTCAGAGAGTTTCTCCGAGTAAGGGAATCATGAGGTTTGGCAAGACTGGAAAGTTGAGCCCGAGATATGTGGGACCCTTTCAAGTGTTAGAAAGGATTGGGGAGACAGCTTATAGACTGGATTTGCCAGCTGATTTTGCAGATGTGCATGATATTTTCCACGTCTCCATGTTAAGAAAATGTATTGAGGATCCGGCTCAAATAATCAGATATCAAGGTGGTGACCTGAGGCCGGATATGACCATGCCAGAGTACCCGTACAGATCACGGATCGAAAGACGAAGAATTGCGGAATAAAGAAATTGAGCTAGTTAAAGTGAGATGGGAAAATAGGTTGGGTGGTGAGGATACCTGGGAGTTAGCCGAGGAAATGGCTAAAGGGTATCTTTATCTGTTTGAATAAGTTTTGTATTTCTTTTTAGATGATAGTGCTTGTAAAGGTGTATATGTTTAAGTTGTTTAACTTTGAATTGTGTTATGAATTTCGAGGTCGAATTTTCTTTTTAGATGATAGTAATGTAACGTCGCGTACTTTTCGGATCCTTGCAGATCATGTGTGTAATGGTTGTGATGGCCGTTGTGAGGCCAGTGTGAGTTGGTTGTGTGGAATGTGTGGTTTGGATGTGTGGTTTGCTCAGGTAAGGTGCAGGTTTGGTCCTGAAATGAAATAGGACCTGCTGCAGTTGAGATGGAGGTTGCGGCCAGGTGTGGTCGTTGACTTGTTGGCGTCCAGGTAAGCTGCCGTTGACTGCATGAACTTGGCTGCATAAGATGTGGACGTTTATGGGTGGCGGTTCTCTAGGCGGCAGAGGGGTTGACGCCAACCTGTGCAATTTGCAGGTTATAGGTCACCCGAGAGCAGGTTTTCCACCCTGTTCTCCTTCTCCCTTGCCTGGATTTAATGTCTCTTGCTTCCTTAATGCTTCTAAGAGTTGTAAAAGGATAATTGGGAGATTGTGGAACGCGTGGCGTTGTCGAATCGGACGAGGAAACGCCGTGGCGTGGTGCAATTGCCGTAGGAGCTCGCAGGGAGTTTGGCGAGAATCGGAGGAGTTTAAGAGGTTTAGGGCATTCTAAGGTAGGGAACGAACCCTGTAATTCCTTAGGATCATTAAAACATGATTTAACCACATGAATCAGCATGTTTAATGCATTTTCGGATTAAGTTGCACCATACGGGGATAAGGGATGGTTTGATGAATTTGAGTAGTAAAACATTTTGTTATAGCTTAATATAATGTGGATGTTAGAGGAATTATTTCATTATGTTTTCTCGATGGTTTTGGGATCAGAATGCATGTAGGATCGGTCTAGGGTTTCTGCAGGAATAGAAGCTGAAGATCTTGGCGTCAACATCGTTTGTCGCCAAGCTCATCAGTCGGGATACAGACGGCCAGATCCATTGCCGTCTACTTCCTGTAAGCGGCAGTCGATGTGGCCGCTAACTTGTGTATAAGCAGAAATAACTATTTATGGTATTTATCGATAATGAGTGGTGCATTGGTACCTGTGGTGCACTGAGTGCACATGGTTTCTGTATTTAGCATACGGGTATGCAGTTAATTACTCACTTTCGAGGCTGCGTGTTGTTCACGCGAGTATAGTTGAGTTCACGTGTAGTGGACCGTTTTATCTGAGGTTTACGTGAAGTTTCACATGTTTGTGTGTGACGTGCACGTGGTTTTGTGTACGTGGCAAGTAGTACGACGCCTACCGTGGTTACATCTCCAGTTGGGTGCCCCAGGTTCTTTGTGAGCTAGGTTGTTAGCTCGGGGCTTTGTCCCGGTACTTATGTTGTACTGTTGAGGTCTGTGTCGTCTGACCTGGACACCCTCACTCCTGTGTTTGAGTTGTACGTCCGGCTGAGGGAAAGACGACAGTGGGACAGTGACACTTGTGTTTGTCTTTAGTCACTTGTAGCGCGCTCGTAGTGGGGGTACGGACACCAGTAGACGTACTGGACCCCAGCTAGTCCTTTTCTAGTGCCTCACTCTAGAGAGTTCCGGGCTAGGATCTCTAGAGGTGTCAGGCATGGGCCTGTGACCGTGTGGTCCGCAGTGGTGGTGTTTGGTTGGTCTCCACAGTTGCTTGACCTTTTTACGTGGAGCGGCAGCTGGACCTTTCGTTCTTGGCTGCGAGACTGAGAGGTAGATCTGTGTTAGCTTGTCCGAGTCAGTTTCTAGTGTCGTAAACTAGTTCACGTGGCTCGTGTTTGGCTGTCTCTACTTTAGCTTGTACACCTGTACTGGTTTGCCGTTTAATTATTACAGTTGTTTTTCGTAGTCTGCAAACGGTGAGTACTTTTACAGCTTTTATATCCTGCTTAGCTGTTCTATAAATTGTTGGTACAGTTTATTGCTTTTGTACCTGTGGTTTTTGGTTTGCTTGGTTTTGGGGGAGTTCCCTACTGAGCCAGTGACTAGCGAGGCTCATCCCTACCCCCACAGGTGAGAGCGAGGAGGACGTTTCACGACCGTCGTCCAGTTCAGAGCCGCGTCGTAGCGGTGCAGGGTCGGTACCTCCAACTGTGTAGTAGCAGCTCCAGCAGTGTAGTGTAGTTAGTTGTTTATTTTCTTCAGTTGTACCTCGGGGTATGCCTCAGGCTCTTGTACTTCTTTTCAGTTTTATGGAAATATGGCTATGTAACTTGTGATATATATATAAATGTGGTGTGTTCCTTTGTGTTTACACGGACTGTGGTTTGGTATCCCTTGCGAGGCTTCGGCCCTTCGCGGGAGCGGACTTGGATCAAGTACGTTATCGGTTAACGGCTTGGCCGAGGCTTTCCGCCACACATAACTTCTCACCTGGCAATGAAGCAAAGGGGGCAGTAATCTCTGCCACCCCAAAGAAGAAATCAGAGCCAAAAGCGCCAATCCCCCACAA
>CM024754.1:20430302-20502263 GCA_014218235.1 Colocasia esculenta | reverse complement strand
AATATATATAGGAATGACGTGTTCCTTTGTGTTTTCACAGACTGTTGTGTGATATCCCTTGTGAGGCTCCGGGTCGTTCGCGGGAGACGGACTCGGGTCAAACTTGTTATCAGTTTAACGGGTTTGGACGAGGCGTTCCGTCACATCCCTCCACTCATCTCCCATGTTGTTGACAATGCGTCAGCATCTTGCGTCGCGATAAGGAGAATGCACCCGGTCGAGGTGTCGCAAAAGTCATCATATCGCGACCGGTCCTTCCCGTTGTGACATTAGTAAGTGCCCGCTTCTCAGTTCCTTTTCCTAGCACGTTAGCCTTAGTCTTCATCTACATCTTAGGGCAACTTGTTAGGTGGTGATCACATCCATATACCATGCAGTGAACATAGAACATGTTGTATGTTTCAAGGGGTGTGCAACCCCGTGATTACACCGACATCCAACCTCTAGGAGTTGGGGGTCAGCTGCGAAAGAGCGGCTCCTAGATTGAGGAGAAGAAGAATGATGAAAGGGTGCAAAGGATACTGGAAGCCAGCTCGGACACCTTCAGTATATACACAGAAGCTGAGCTCCATCGAATGATGGGCTCGAATGCCATCAGGGACCGACAAGGTCGTTCCTTTGATGAAACTAAGACTGGGTGTGTTCCTAATGACTTGAAGGTCCTGGCGTCGATTTCAGAAGGTGCGCTGGCCACATAGTCACCTAATGATGCTCCCCCGAGGTATGTGTAGAAGGTTTTCAGGGAAAGAAGGACAAGGAGTAACCTTGGGGTCGCTAGGGGACTAGTCCAAGACATCTATGACGGCCTTCGGCATGGAGGTGTTGGAGGGATCCATACGGGTGAACGTCCCCTCGGATGGACAAGGCATCGCGAAGTGTGACGAGGAGGTAGAACATTCATAGGAAAAGAATTAAAGGAAGCTGAGCTCATGGCTTACCTTTGGGAGAAGTGAGCGAAGGAGAAATGACAAAGGAGCTCGGCCGAGCAGCAAAGAAGTAATCGGAATGTCAGTTGGTCATCTGATGGAAGCTCGTGCACGAAAATAAGGGTGGCTTTTCGACAGCAGACCCCACTATTTATAGTGCCCGAGGTCCAAACAGATCAAACAATCGGGGTTCTTTGTCTTAGGCAAGGGTTCAGATCGTCCCACGTGGCGGACCTGGATTGGCTTCCAAGCATCGCCTCGGATTCCAACCGACGCGGTTGGTGAGGAGCGCCATGATGGCGTATGGTAGTCGATGTGACAACACGACCGTCAGCGTCACGCACAGCATCCAAGGTGACCTGGCAGTACGACGCGGTGTAGGCCGGTGCTGACATCATGTTGATGCGACTCGATGCAGGCCGGCACTGACAGCTTGGCGATGTGACGCGGTGCAGACCACATGGGCTGATAGGGCCACCTAGTAAGCCACTTGTCATCAACAAAGTTGTTCCATACAGTATCTTCACCTCTGCCCACTGGAGCAGTCCGACGTGAATGTGGGGGGCCAATGATACCACAGGAATACCGGAGCCTTGGCTAGCCAACCTCCCAGAGCACCAAAACTGACGTCCTAATGTGGCTTCAACCAGTGTAGTACTCCAGAAAATTTATTAATTAAAAATTATAGATAAATAGAACATTTGTCAATTTATAATTTAAAACTAGTTAAAAAAGTACACATTATTATTCATGTGTGTAAATGCATATAAAAATTTTGTAAAAAGAATAGTTATACTTTAAATAATATTATCTAATGACCCATCAAGAAATTTGGGCATAGAAAATTCATTTGGGCCAAGTTTAAGAATTATTACAACTTATTATCGTAATTAAGGAATAAGTCAGAGAACCATTATCATGTGAGCCAAAGTGATTTATAAATTAAAATAAACGTGTGGGTAGACTCCAAACATATGTGTTGATTGTCATCATGGGAATTAACCAATGAACAATTTCGGCCCATGAATAAATTCTCTAATTTAAAAGGGGTAATTAAAATCCATTAAGTAAATTAAGTATATATGGGTTATGTAATTGGTCTATACATAAGTTATTGGGCCAAAAACAAGAGTCCAAATGTTGGGTTAGAGATAAATAGGCTTAAATTCGTACCTTAATTATTAATAAAATAAAAAAGGTCAAGATAATCACTATTATGACTCATAAATATCTTAAAAAGAGTATTAATCCTAGTCCAACCCAATAGCCATGAAATTTGGCCCTATCCTAATCTAAAAAGAGATTTAGATAAGAGAAAATTGAGATAAAAATAGGAGACTCATAATTAAATAAATTTAAAATGACATAATAAAAGAAAATACTATAAAATTCGTAATTACACTATTTCCTAAATAAAAGGGGTCAAATAAAACACTAATATGACTCATATATATCTAGAAAAGAGTCTTAACTCTACCCTAACTTGCTAGGCACGAAATTGGAGTCCTATCTAACCCAAATAAGAGGATTTATTATAAGAAAGGCAAGATAAATATGAAAAATTCGGAGTTGGAGGAGAGGTAGAGTTGTATTAGGTATTATCAACACAATACCTTTAAATAAACCCCTCAAACCCTCATGGCCGACCCTAATGTCCATCTGAGATCTCTTGAACATGGTAAGGAGGCCAAAGGAGGAGAAATTCATGGAGGAGGAGGCTAGGAAAAGAAGCTCTTCGTGTTCTTCAAGTTCTAGCCCTATGATCATAAAAGTGCTCAAAAGTAGGCAATCTCTCAAGCAAAAATAAATTAAACTCGGCCCTAGATAGTGCATGATCCCATCTTCAAAATCCTCATGTGTTACCCATTTTTATCATGTCATTTATGAGTATTTCATGCTCAAATTCCTACTAAGAACATGTATCCGACTTGACATATTCACCCTAAATCCATGTCTGTACTTGATTTCGTGCCTTGAAACTTTTATTGTGCATGCTACATGAAGTCAGAAATCTAATGATACCATTTTCCCCTATTTCTATCAAGTTCCATATTCGAATTAAATCATTTTTCATCACTATGTCTGATTTTTTGTTCATCGTGAAGAACCTATTAATAACATGCTCTTACCATGATAAAAATCTAATCACTCCTTACAATTGATGCCTATGCAAGTCTAGTTTCATTTAAATGTGATTTCATGATTTTTCGTAGAGTATACTATTTTATACGAATTTTTAAAGAGCCCTATATGTCAACCCTTAGAGGATTGGACCGCAACCAAAGGTGACCCAATTCACCTTTGGGCTCGGCCAATACCTCTGAGAATGCAACGGCCCGACTGGTTGTGTTCTCAGATGGGTCGCAACACAAGCGCACGTTACATTATTGACGCGATGACCTATTGCGTCACGTTCATCTTACCCATTCTGATTGACCTGAACGTGACAAACCCTAACGTCGTGTTCATGATTCGATTGCTTTGATCGCGACTTGACCCCCCGTCGCGTTTCAGAGCAGCAACTTGATTGTGATGATCAGTCTGTCCCCATGTAATTTTAATTAATTACATATGTATTTTAGTGATTAACAAAACTTCATCAATAATCTCTAACATATTTCATAAGTCTTAAGTACAGGAAAATTACCAAGGTCAATCAAGTCAATGTTGGTAAGTATTGTCTTATTGAAGCTTTAATCTTTTCAAAATGATATTTCTCTAAGTCCACATCGACTTCTGTTAAAAGTCATAACGATTTCATAAGTGTTTTTAACGATTTCCTTGTAAGACTGGAAAGTCATGTTGTTTCAAACAAGTCGATTCTGTAATGATTCTATAAGTCATCGTAACGATTTCTTTAGAACTCACAACGACCTGCTCGCCGTAACGATTCTATAAGTCATCGTAACGATTTCTTTAGAACTCACAACGACTTGCTCACCGTAATGATTCTATAAGTCATTGTAACGATTTCTTTAGAACTCGCAACGACTTGCTCGCCGTAACGATTCTATAAGTCATCGTAACGATTTCTTTAGAACTCGCAACGACTTGCTCGCCGTAACGATTCTATAAGTCATCGTAACGATTTCTTTAGAACTCGCAACGACTTGCTCGTCGTAACGATTTGTTCAGTGAACACAACGACTTACTTTCCATAACGATTTGTTAAGTGTTTCACAACGATTTGTTTAGTGAACACAACGACTTGCTTTCCATAACGATTTGGTAAGTGTTTCACAACGATTTGTTCAGTGAACACAACGACTTGCTTTCCATAACGATTTGTTAAGTGTTTCACAACGATTTCTTCAGTGAACACAACGACTTGCTTTCCATAACGATTTGTTAAGTGTTTCACAAAGATTTCTTCAGTGAACACAACGACTTGCTTTCCATAACGATTTCTTTACAGAACACAACGACTTGCATTCGGTAACAATTTGAAGTGCTTATAACATTTCTTCTGTGAATGCAACGATTTGCTGTGGCTCATAACGACTTGGTTAAAATGACTTAATCATAACGATTTCATAAGTCATATAGCCATCGATTTCATATCTTACATCGACTTGACATTTATCTTATCTCTTGAAGCGTTGACTAGTCTAAGTCCACGTATATATCTCTCTGACACTCCTGCATTTATGAGATCTGAACGTACCTCTGCATGCATACAGACGATATTATCCATTATCGTGCATATCCTGTCAATATCTTTTAGAAGAAACTATTTGGCATTGCTATTTTGGTGAATATTTTTATCAATGTTTACTGACAACTAAAGACAGCCTAGCTGTCTACTGTTCTAGCATTTAATTTATGCAGGGTCCTAAAGACGTTCTGTCATACAACGTTGGACCATACAGACGGCAGAAGACATTATCTCCTTGCGTGCTCAAACGGATAAAAGATTGTTGAAGCTTCCAAGTGTCAAGCAGTCTAACGACTACCAATCTAAGAGACAACGGTTACTTCAACGGGCGAATTTCAAACTGGAGATATAAATACAAGTCAGAAGTTCAGAGATAATACCACCAACAGACACAACGACAGATCAACTTCGATCAAGCTTTCAAATCTTCTGAAAGATTTCTAGAGCCAAGAACTTCATTCCACTTCATTTTTCGCTCTTTGCTCTCCACTCTGTAGTAAAATCTTGAGAGAGCTTGTGTAGTTCTGAGAGTGTGCTAAGCTTAGATTCTTTGCTCTCAGTGCCTTTTGCTTCAGATCTTGGCTTGTCAAAAGCTTGATCTAGGGGCTTGAAAACATTTCTTTCTCTTGTGTTGTTTCCCTTCGGTTGTGAAGGAAGACCTGGTGGTATCCAGGGTGCTGTTCCCTTCGTTGTGAAGGAAGACCTGGTGGGGTATCCAGGGTGGTATTTCCCTTCGGGTGTGAAGGAAGACCAGTTGAGCTGGTGTTGTAGCGTCCTGGGGGACTGTACCCTATCTAGTGAAATCCTGAGTTGTTGCTCAGGGACTGGACGTAGGACTCCTAGGGAGAGGAGGTCCGAACCAGGATAATTCTTTGTGTCGTGTGTTTGCTTTCCTTGTGTGATTGTTATTTGAACTAACAGTTACTAACCTCCATCGAAGAACGTTTGTGTGAATGTTTTTACTTACAGGTATCTTCTAGATTAATTTTAAAGACCCATTCACCCCCCCCTCTGGGCTCGTCAACTGGGCAACAAGTGGTATCAGAGCGAGTCTCTTCGACAAAGAAAGGATCCAACGATCTGAAGAGTAAAGATCCATGGCAGCCCAAAGTCACAACGAAGGTCAGTCTGTCAACCGACCACCATTGTTTGATGGAGAGGATTACACTTACTGGAAAAAAGAATGAAGTACTTTCTTCTGCAGGCCACGATTATCCAAATCTGTCCTGTGAAGAAGTCATCTTCAGTCACAATGAGAAAGCTCATGGACAGACGACGACAGGAAGAAGTATTTCAAATGCAATCAGGTGAGTCCATTACCCAAATGTTCAGTAGATTTACAGATATTACAAATGGGCTAGCTGGACTAGGAAAGACCTATGAAATGGGAGATATGGTCAGAAAGATTCTTAGATCTTTGCCATCCTCATGGACCCCAAAAGTAACAGCCATTGAAGAAGCTAATGATCTAAAAAGAATGTCTTTAGAAAAGCTCATCGGGTCCCTTATGGCCCATGAGATCAATATGGAAAGGCTAGGAGAGTCCTCAAGTAGAAAGAAGCACTCCAACGCTTTAAAGGCTGAAGAAGACTCACCAGAAGCAAGCTCAGATGAGAGTGAGAGTGTTGAGGACAGTGAAAATGAGGAAGCAATGCTCTCTAGAAGATTGCAGCGAATTCTGGCCAAGAAGAAGAAGTTTCAGTCTGGAAGAAGGCACTTCAAAAAGAATAAGGACTTCAAGATCAGATGGAAAGGATGTGAAGAAAGGAGAACCCATCTGCTATGAATGTAAAAAGCCAGGACACATCAAAGCTGAGTGTCCAAAGATCAAGAAGCCGGAGTTCAGGAAGAAAGACAGCTCCAAGAAGTTCAGAAAGTACAAAAAGAAGGCGATGGCAGCAGCATGGGAAAACAGTAGTGACTCAGACAGTGAGTCAAGCTCCTGCAGCGATGAAGAAGAAGCCAATCTGGCTTTCATGGCAAATACCGAAGACAAGGTAACTTCTGACTCTTCTTTTGATTCATGTAATGACTCTGATTCAGATAATTTAGAGAAGCATTTAATGAACTTTATGATAAATATAAAGAAATAACTAAACTATTAAAAGCAAGTAAGAAAAATAATACTTGTTTAGAAAACACTAACTCTGATCTGAAAACAGAAAATGAAGAACTAGAAAAACAAATAACTGAACTTAAAAGAAGGAATGAACTACTATGTGAATTTAAAAGATAAAATAATAATAACAAAATTAGAAAAACAGGAGAGTGTAGATGAATTAAGGAAAGAAATTAAAAACTTAAATGAAGAAAATGATAAATTATCAAGCACACTAGAAAAATTCACAAATGGTAAAAATTCATTAGTATTAAAAGGAGCTAGACGTTCAGAAAGAAGAAAGATGGTGTAGGATACACACCACCAAAAATGCAGAAACAATAATTCCACCTAAAGTATATCCGACTCCAAAATTTGTCCCTGAACAAGATATAGCCTATAAAGCTAATTTTAAATATATTGAAAGAGTACAAAACATCTTGTTGTAGTCATTGCAATAGTTAGGTCACATAAAAACCACATGTCCAATAAGACATAAGAAATGGTAATAAAAAGAAAAATTGATGATACTAACCCATCAGGACCCAAAAGAATTTGGGTACCTAAAACTTGATGGTTTTATTTCAGGTTAACCCTCGAGCATCCAAATGGTATTTGGATAGTGGGTGCTCAAGGCACATGTCAGAAACCAGAAGTTGTTCACTCATCTCCAAGATGAAGAAGGAACAGTCACTTATGGAGATAATGGAAAAGGAACTGTGATAGGCAGTGGCTCCGTGAACAATAAAGGAAAAACGGTTATAGAGGATGTTGTTGGTCAAAGGATTGAAGCATAATCTTATCAGCATCAGCCAACTGTGTGACAGAGGCCATCAGATCAATTTCAAGAATCAAATGCAGCATACTGAAGGATGGAGCAGTCATCTTTGAAGCAAACAGAGAAGAATTTATATGTGCTCTATCTTGAGGAACTCAAAGAACAAAATGTTTGTCTGGCAGCAAATAAGATAAGTCTACTGAATTATGGCACAGACGTCTAGGACATTGCAGTATAGATGGCATGAGAAAATTGCTGAAGAAAAATCTTGTGGAAGGTCTACCAAAGTCAGTGCAAAAATGGAAGATATCTGTAGACCTTGTGCTAAGGGAAAGCACACCAAGAGCTCCTTCAAGTCAAAGACGGTGGTGACCACCTCAAAACCCTTAGAGCTCCTTCATATGGATCTATTTGGGCCAATGAGGACTACCAGTCTTGGAGGAAAGAACTTTGGATTTGTCATAGTCGATGACTATTCAAGATTCACATGGGTATCATTCCTGGAGCATAAAGATGACACATTCGAAAACTTTGTCAGTTTCAGCAAGAAAGTCCAGAAGGATCAGAAGTTCAGCATTGTTTCTATCCGATCAGATCATGGTGGTGAATTTCAAAATGAAAAGTTTGCTAAGTTCTGTGATGATCAGGGAATTGAGCATAATTTCTCAGCACCAAGGACACCACAGCAAAATGGAATTGCTGAGAGAAAGAATAGAACCCTATTGGATATGGCAAGAACTATGCTATCTGAATATGATCTGCCGAGATACTTTTGGGCTGAAGCAGTCAACACAGCAAGCTACATCATCAACAGAGTGATGATCAGGCCAATTCTAAAGAAGACTGCATATGAACTGTTCAAAGGAAAGAAACCAAGGATCAGTCATTTCAGAACCTTTGGATGTCCATGCTTTATACACAACAACGGCAAGCGAGATATTGGTAAGTTGGATGCCAAATCAGATGAAGGCATCTTCATGGGGTACACCTCTAAACCCAAAGGCTATAGAGTATTTAATAACGTACATTATTAATTGAACAGTCTGTACATATTATTTTTGATGAAACTAACCCTTCCTTGAGAAAGAAGAAGATAGTGATGATGATGATACAGATGTACTGTCCAAGAAACTGAAGAATACATCAATTGAGGACAAGGATGATCCACCACTGGAAGACATGCAACAAAGGAAATTACACATGAAAATCTTCCAAAGGAGTGGAGATATAAGAAAGATCACCCACTCGAAAATGTTATTGGTGATCCATCTGTAGGGTAAGAACAAGAGGTAATGTAATTCCTTGTGATTACCTAGCTTTTGTTTCTCAAATAGAGCCTAGGACAGTCAATGAAGCTCTTACTGATGAATCTTGGATAATAGCCATGCAAGATGAACTAAATCAGTTCAAGAGAACCAAGTATGGTCACTTGTTCCTAGACCGTCAGACCATCCAGTCATTGGCACCAAATGGGTGTTCAGAAATAAACTGGATGAGCTGGTGTAATCTTAAGAAACAAGGCCATTGGTAGCTCAAGGCTATTCTCAAGAGGAAGGCATAGATTTCGATGAAACCTATGCACCTGTAGCTAGACTTGAGGCTATTAGAATACTACTTGCATATGCATCAGCATTAGATTTAAAACTATTTCAAATGGATGTCAAATCTGCATTTCTAAATGGTTTCATAAAAGAGGAAGTTCGTGGAACAACCCCCGGGTTTTGATGACACAGAATTTCCTAATCATGTTTTCAAACTTCATAAGGCATTATATGGTTTAAACAAGCACCTAGAGCCTGGTATGAAAGGCTTAGTTCATTTCTTTTAAACCATGGTTTCAGTAGAGGTCAAGTAGATAGCACTCTTTTCATAAAGTCAAAGGTCAAACACATACTACTGGTTCAAATTTATGTAGATGATATTATTTTTGGTTCTACTGATGAATCCCTTTGCAAGTATTTTGAAAAGTTGATGCAGGGAGAATTTGAAATGAGCATGATGGGAGAACTTAATTACTTCCTTGGATTACAAATCAAACAAGGAAAGGAAGGAACTCACATCTGTCAAGCCAAGTACACAAAAGAACTCCTGAAGAAGTTTGGATTCGAAAATACCAAGCCACTGTCAACACCAATGAGCACATCAACGAGGATGGACAGTGACAAAGATGGTAAGAAAGTAGATCAAAAGATCTACAGAGGTATGATAGGTTCACTACTCTATTTGACAGCTAGTAGACCTGATATCTTATTTAGTGTATGCATGTGTGCTAGGTATCAAGCAGATCCTAGAGAATCACATTTAATTTCTGTAAAAAGAATATTTAGATATTTAGCTAGAACTCATGACTTAGGTCTGTGGTATCCAAAATCTTGTGAAATCAATTTAGTAGGATACTCTGATGCTGACTATGCTGGATGCAAAGTAGATAGAAAAGCACCAGTGGTAGTTGTCAATTTCTTGCAGGATGTTTGATATCCTGGTCTTCAAAGAAACAAATTCAGTGGCACTGTCTACAGCTGAAGCTGAGTACGTAGCTGCTGGAAGTTGTTGTACACAACTCTTATGGATAAAGCAACAACTTGAAGATTTTGGATTAAACATCAAATCGATTCCACTGTTGTGTGACAACACCAGTGCCATTAATCTCACCAAGAATCCAGTTCAACATTCAAGGACTAAGCATATTGAGGTTAGATATCATTTATTTGTGATCATGTAGCAAATGGTAATATTGAATATCTTTTATTGATACAAATGGCCAGCTAGCAGACATCTTCACAAAAGCCTTACCTGAAGAGAGATTCACATCTCTTAGAAGGGAATTGGCATGTGCAATTTGTGAAAAGAGTCTTGTTGAAAACTGGCATATAATTTTTCAGACTTAAACAATCTTTCTCTCCATGGCTTTAAGCAAAAATAGTAATATTATTCCTCCTGGTCGCTCTTTTATTGAAGTCGGTTTGAATAGTCAAACTTGTTTGTCGTTTTCTACCGCTATTTGGCGCCTCACTTTCCTCAGCGCATTTATTTATTCATAAAATCGATGAGAGAACGATTCGTATCCCATCTTCTACCTTTTCCCCCTTTCGTCTGGTTGCTTGAGCCGATGCCCTAGCAATTTCGACATCGACTCTCTGCTAAGTTTGAAGCTTCTCTCATCTTCCCGCGAAATTTCTTGAGGGCTTTCACTCCTCCTTCCTTCTCAACCCTCCAGAAAACCTCCTCAACGGATTCCATGGCCGCATCCACCGTTTCCGGAGTTTGGGTGGCTACAGCGCCGAGTTTCTTGCTCCTGAGCAGCAGGAAAGGTTCACCTTTGTGAAGACGAAAGTCTGTGGAAATAAGGCAGTGGATATAGCAGATCTAGAGAAGAATGGCATGCACAGTGTAGTTGAAGCAATGAACAGATGCAGTGGATGGAATCACCACCCTTTCCGAGGTAAGTTATCCGGACCTCGTAAAGGCTTTTTATGTTTGTCTGAGAACAGAGGAAGACGGGTCCCTGATTTCATCTGTCAAGGGAACCCAGATCAAGATAGATCATGAGTTGTTACATTCGTTGTTTGGAGTAAAGACATCCGGGCACAGTGGGGTTCACACCGTGGACGCCCAAGTTAAAGGTCTTGGTATTGTAGGACCGGATTCAGATTGAAAGATGGTAAATTAGACATTAACCAACTGAATGCTTTCAACCGCCTCCTCCATTTCATAGTCTGTCAGATTTTGGTTCCAAGAAGCGCCACTTTCTCCACCTGTACCAAGGCAGACTCAGACATGATGTTCTGGGCCATACAGAACAAGGACATCAATATGGCCGCAGTGATGATTGAGAGGATGAGATTTGCCCGTGATCAAATTTGGGATACAAAGAGCAAGCTTAATGTCTCCTCTTTGCCTTATGCTCACTGCTTACCAAAGTTTTCAGGCATTTTGGTATTGATCTGACCGGAGCTGTAGTTGAGAAAATGGGCCAATCAATTAGGTCCAGAAATCTAAGGAAGAGTGGTTTCTCAGTGATCAATGGTGTCTGGTCTAAGACCTCAGTAGCAGAGGGAGAGGCCATCATAGGAGATATTCCTGATGTTCAGAAGAAGCAGCAGAACCAGAAGCAGAACAACCAGCAGCGGATCAAGCAGTAGCAGAACCAAGAGTAGAAATTGAGCCAGCTGAATTAGCAGAACCACCAACTGTACCAGCAGAAGTTGTGCCAGCAGTACCAGCAAAATCAGTAGCAGCAGAAACAAGAGCGCTTCAGTAGGAGGAGCAGTGGTAGGTGCAGCAGACACTTTGTCCACCTCCATTGTTGCCTCTATCCTAAGAGAGGTAGTGGATTCTGTTCTCACCACCCCAGTCACCTCAGAGACTGGTGGAATTGCAGAAGAAGAAGCTGTGGCATCCGGCCACATTGAAGAATCACTTGCAATACCAGTTCAGGAGGAGCAATCAGATGCTCCTGATAATATTATTTTGGAAGAGGATGCTCCCATTCAGGGGAGCAAGAGCCAATGGAAGGATGCTCCTACTCAGGGGAGGGACATGTCAATCCTCCAGACTTTGATCCTAGAGATGGGGAGACAGCCAGCTCCTCTGATTCTGATGATGATCAGCCTCCTCCAGCTTCAGAGGCTAGGCAGAAAGGGAAAGAAGTGAGCCCGAAGTACCACTCTTATCAAATACTCCACATGAAGGCTAATGAGGCAGAAGATTGTGATAAATTTGAAGCCTGTGATTGAGAGACTTGATGCCCAAGGAACTATTCTATGTTCTCTTCAATCTGATGTATCCTCCATCTTCATGAGCCAAGCTTCAGCTTCAAAGGAAATTTCCAACATCAGGAATGCCATGAAGTGGTTCAACAAAGAAATGGCAGCATGAAGATATGCTGAGTGAAATCCTGAAGGTGGTTGGAGCCCAAGCTCCTCCTCCTCCACCTCCTGCAGCCCAAGTTCCTGAGTCTGGGCCATCAGGGCCACAGTATCAGTAGCGCAGAGGTAGAAGCTAGCAGTCAAGGGCATCTGGGCCAGCTGAGCAGGTTGAAGGGCCTCCAGGCCAGCTGAGCAAGTGTCAGGCCAACAGGCCATTGGAGAATGAACCTGTGCAGACAGAGGTTGAAGAAGAGGTCTTGGCACCTAAGCCTCCAGCTCCTTCTCATCCCTCTCACACACCAGTTCCTCCATCTCCTCCCTCAGCTCCTACAGCACCCCCTGCTCCTCAGCCATTCAAAAAGCCTCAATCCAGACCCATCTCCTCTCCAACACCATTTCCTTCTCAATCCACCTCATCTCCTGCATCTTCTATTCACATACTTCCACCTCCACCATTTCTGAGGTGCCTCCAGCATCCTGCTGGAGCCTCATCCTCCTCTGGTCCCTCCCCTGGACCAGTTGATGACATTCCCACTACTTCTCATTCATTTTCTTCATCCTCCTCCACCCTCTTTCATCACTATAATCCCTGAGACAGCTCAACTTGACTCTCCCTTTATAGAAAAAATAAAGGATGAGTTTGAGGAAGGCATTCTCAGGTCTGTGCTAAAGGTTGGGGAGCACATCCATAGGGCAGACTCTTCCAGTCCTGCACCCAAGAAGAGGAAAATTTCTTCTACCTCCTCCATTTCCTCTGAGCCTAAATACCTCCTTGTGGTTTTCCCTCACAGTGGTCAACAAAAATAACCACTGTATAGAGAATATCTCTCAAAGGTCGTTCTTGCCACCATCATTAACCTTCCATTCCTCAATCTAACAGAGCATTTAAACACCATCCTACCCTTCACTTCTCTTTCAAATCCGAAAAATCCAAAATCTTCTCTATTGCCCACTCCAAAACTGAAGAGCAGTGGGGCAAAGGCCACAAGATCTCTTCAAAAGATACATTCTTGCCAAATCTGCAAATTCCCTCCAAGGGACACTCCCTGACCTTATCAGAGTGTTTCAGAATTTATCATAGAGAAATTTGGGCACCTTTCATTCAAAAGAGATCAAGATGGTCAACACTATGTGTTGTTCAACAACTACAGATATGTCCATCGACTTCCAGAAGTTCAGCTCAGCCAATTCAAAAGGCTATTTAGCTCTTAATCCAGGCATCTCTCAATCTTCAGATATTCAGGTAGATTTTGCTACCCTTCCTGTGCCTGATGATAGCACTACCACAGATTCATTTTCTTGTCATGGAATCCTCTGTGGATCCATCATCTTTGAACGTTTTCCAGAGTGATGGGTAAATCAAGTTCAGAAAGGCTGCCTGGTTGCATTTCCTAGATTTCTATTTAGAGAATATCACCAGGGGCATGTCAGTGCTGAAGTTCTAGCCCCAATTCTGTCTGAATGTGAAAGGTTGACATCCTCAGAATGGAGTAGATTCTATCCTTTGTCTGCTCAGCAGCTGTTCCCCTTAATGAAGCTCAAGCCAGGGAAGGCAAACCTGCTGTCTCTCCAGCCACATTCTTGGACATGAACTCCATTCATCTGTAAATGACCCCTTCAAAGTTTGGGAGGAAGGTACAAGGTGTATGTAGCTCTACATAAAGCTCTCAGAGATAATCACAATCACTATCCTGTGTCCATGGATCAGTTTCTTACCTGTGCCAGCTTTGGGACTCGTAGTTTCCTCAAGATGACTATGGATAAGATGCTTATGCTGATCTTCTCTATAAGCACCTAGATCTTCATCTCCAAGGATGGCTTCCTCCATGGGACCAACCTACTCTTTGTCTTATGGAGTCTTTAAAACTCATTTTGAAGAGCAGGAAGCACAGGCATGGGAAACCATCTCTCATTTTGCCTCTCTTTTGTCTCCTGCTTATTATTTACCTGTACCTCCTCAAGATGAATGAAATACATTAATTTGTCTCAGTTTCCCTTTCTCTTCTTTTTGTCTCAGATTATCTTTTTGCTTACTGACAAAAAGGGGGAGAAAATTAGCATGTTTGAAATACATTCCAAAAACAAATTTTTATTCGACTCTTCATGTATTTATGATTATTGTTAAATAGAGAGAACTTTCATTCATACTTATTGTTCAGTTTTGTCATCACCAAAAAGGGGGAGATTGATGATCAGTCTGTTCCCATGTAATTTTAATTAATTACATATGTATTTTAGTGATTAACAAAACTTCATCAATAATCTCTAACATATTTCATAAGTCTTAAGTACAGGAAAATTACCAAGGTCAATCAAGTCAATGTTGGTAAGTATTGTCTTACTGACGCTTTAATCTTTTCAAAATGATATTTCTCTAAGTCCACATCGACTTCTGTTAAAAGTCATAACGATTTCATAAGTGTTTTTAACGATTTCCTTGTAAGACTGGAAAGTCATGTTGTTTCAAACAAGTCGATTCTGTAACGATTCTATAAGTCATCGTAATGATTTCTTTAGAACTCACAACGACCTGCTTGCCGTAACGATTCTATAAGTCATCGTAACGATTTCTTTAGAACTCACAACGACTTGCTCGCCGTAACGATTCTATAAGTCATCGTAACGATTTCTTTAGAACTCGCAACGACTTGCTCGCCGTAACGATTCTATAAGTCATCGTAACGATTTCTTTAGAACTCTCAACGACTTGCTCGCCGTCGATTCTATAAGTCATCGTAACGATTTCTTTAGAACTCGCAACGACTTGCTCGCCGTAACGATTCATGTCTTCGTAACGATTTGTTCAGTGAACACAACGCTTGCTTTCCATAACGATTTGGTAAGTGTTTCACAATGATTTGTTCAGTGAACACAACGACTTGCTTTCCATAACGATTTGTTAAGTGTTTCACAACGATTTCTTCAGTGAACACAACGACTTGCTTTCCATAACGATTTGTTAAGTGTTTCACAACGATTTGTTCAGTGAACACAACGACTTGCTTTCCATAACGATTTCTTAGTGTTTCACAACGATTTCTTCAGTGAACACAACGACTTGCTTTCCATAATGATTTCTTTACAGAACACAACGACTTGCTTCGGTAACGTTTGTTAAGTGCTTATAACAATTTCTTCTATGAATGCAACGATTTGCTGTGGCTCATAACGACTTGGTTAAAATGACTTAATCATAACGATTTCATAAGTCATATAGCCATCGATTTCACATCTTACATCGACTTGACATTTATCTTATCTCTTAAAGCGGTGACTATCTAAGTCCACGTATATATCTCTCTGACACTCCTGCATTTATGAGATCTGAACGTACCTCTGCATGCATACAGACGATATTATCCATTATCGTGCATATCCTGTCAATATCTTTTAGAAGAAACTATTTGGCATTACTATTTTGGTGAATATTTTTATCAATGTTTACTGACAACTAAGACAGCCTAGTTGTCTACTGTTCTAGCATTTAATTTATGGAGGGTCCTAAAGACGTTCTGTCATACAACGTTGGCCATACAGACGGCAGAAGACATTATCTCCTTGCGTGCTCAAACGGATAAAAGATTGTTGAAGCTTCTAAGTGTCAAGCAGTCTAACGACTACCAATCTAAGAGACAACGGTTTCCTTCAACGGCGAATTTCAAACTGGAGATATAAATACAAGTCAAAAGTTCAAAAGATAATACACACCAACAGACACAACGACAGATCAACTTCGATCAAGCTTTCAAATCTTCTGAAAGATTTCTAGAGCCAGAACTTCATTCCACTTCATTTTTCGCTCTTTGCTCTCCACTCTGTAGTGAAAATCTTGTGAGAGCTTGTGTAGTTCTGAGAGTGTGCTAAGCTTAGATTCTTTGCTCTCAGTACCTTTTTGCTTCAGATCTTGGCTTGTCAAAAGCTTGATCTAGGGGCTTGAAAATATTTCTTTCTCTTGTGTTGTTTCCCTTCGGTTGTGAAGAAGACCTGGTGGTATCCAGGGTGTTGTTCCCTTCGGTTGTGAAGGAAGACCTGGTGGGGGTCCCAGTGGTATTTTCTTTCGTGGTGAAGGAAGACCAGTTGAGCTGGGTGTTGTAGCGTCCTTAGGGGGACTGTACCCTATCTAGTGAAATCATGAGTTGTTGCTCAGGGACTACACGTAGGACTCCTAGGGAGAGGAAGTCCGAACCAGGATAATTCTTTGTGTCGTGTGTTTGCTTTCCTTGTGTGATTGTTATTTGAACTAACAGTTACTAACCTCCATCGAAGAACGTTTGTGTGAATGTTTTTACTTACAGGTATCTTCTAGATTAATTTTAAAGACCCATTCACCCCCCCCTCTGGGCTCATCAACTGGGCAACAGATTGACCTAACCCGGTTCCCTTGAATGCGACAGTGCTACCCGTCGTGATTTGAACGCGACAAGGACCCCCGTCGTGATTTAACTGTATTTTTCCAGAACCCTATTATTCAATTAAATCTTGCTAAATCATACTCTATAATCATAGTTTAACCCCTGCAATGCACTGTTATGAATAGCAACGTCATGTTAATACATTCTTAATAATATTCATGTGATTTTATTAATTAAAAGATGTGTGCACAACTCTCACATGTTATCAATGATTTTCTTTCACATGTACATACCAACATGAATTTTTGTCATGAGACCTTACAGAAATTACTTAATAATATATCTGGTAATTAAGTGTAATTATTCATGTAAATTTTCCTATTATTTTAAATGGACTTGTCTTCATTTTATTCGCTCAATTTAATACCATCATCGCATCCCTCTGCCTTCGAGCACTCAAGGTAAGACGACAATTGTTTCTATACACACTTTTCTTGGCTTGGACGACCTATCCGTTGGAATACCTCTGACTAGACTAGAAACTCCTTGTCGAGGTCTCTGTAAGACTCCTTGACTTTGGCGGACATACATTGCCGACAAGCAGATTGTACCATCAATACCCATTTTACCTTAGGGATCAGCATGATCCAGTGGCCTTAGATTTTCTCTCCTACCTTAAGATCACGCCGGGCCTCTGGCCTGTGTTCGTAGCATGGCTAATGGGCAGTTAGTGACTTCCACCGGACTGTCGGCACACGATCGTGTGTGTTTGTGCAACTGTTACTATCGTCTATTTATCATTGTTTTTACAAACATAACTTTCATTCTCATCTACTATCTCTATCCTTTTATTTGTTCACGTTCTCTCTAAACTCTCGTCTATTCTTCAATACTCTCATCTATTCTTGGAACTCTATTTGGCCATCTTTTGATTGTCTAAGATAACAAACATAACCATGCGAGGCAACATTATAAGGCCCGATCTGGTCCTGGGAGGAGCACCTGAATGTACCATTTACCCATGGGAGTGTCATGATCAGGGTGTACGGCATCGAAGACAATCAATCTAAGTACTATGTTCTCTCGGTTGACAAGAAGATCAACCAACATGCAATCTCGACTAGTGCACTATTGTGCAACATTACATGCTATCTCGTTATATAGTCAATCCTTTATCATGTTAGTTTTGTAATATTCTTTTTAAAAGTACTATCATTCTCTTGCTATCATGTGCTATTACTCTCTCGACTATACTTGATCGTTCTCTCTAGTTATCCTGCTTTATAAGACATTAATCACTTAAAGCATGCATGTTTACATGAGATATTAAGTCCTACTGAGTATTATCGCTCACCTTGCGCTATTTGTTATATGTGTTTCATGTAAGTCAAATGTTGACATTACACACACCAACAGGAATGGACTGAAGTGATGAGCGACCTAGCGTCATAGAAATAGAATGACCTTAGTGTTATAGAGTCTAGTTAGATATTTGCTTAAATATCCTTTCCAATGTAATGATGTCATTGAGCCTTATGTTTTGGCTCAGAATTAGAAGTTGTAATAGTCTTGGCGATTTATCAATAAAATGAAGAGTTTATTCCAAGTATTGTCCATTAGTTACTCTCAATTATGTGACTATTCATGTATTTACATTACTATATACTTTGCTCACGTCCCCCGATTTATTTCACTACTAAATTGGTGGGATGTGACAACCAGAGCCCGGGGCGTCGTTTAGGTTGACTGTCACGCCCCGACGCGGAATATTGGAGCGCGAAGGCAGTTGCAAGTGAACGGGTATAGAGCGAGCACTAGACATCAAACCATTGCACAATGAATAATACTAAAGCAAATTCTTTTCATTAATACATTCCGATGCCTAGTTACAACCACTAATATCAGAGCCAATCTATGAGGCCCAATTACATTGAAGAAAGTAAAAGACTAAACTTCAAACCTAACTACTACAACGCTAAATATAGCAATAGGACGCTAGGGTACTCAAGACATCACTCCAGGTCATTCCCGTCCTCTTGAGTGTATGGTTCATCCTCGGTCTCACCTGAGAACACAACGACAATAACGCAGGTGAGCGATAACGCCCAGTAGGACTTAAATCTCAGGATCAAGCATGCTTTAAGTGTTTAATGTCTTGTAAAGCAGGTGTGGAAATGGATTTAGTTAATAAATCTTTTTAAAGTTCTATTTATCATGTTTCTCATGTTCTCATGGATGCACACGTATTGCTAATCCAAATCCTGTCGAACGCCACTTGAGCAAGAGTGACGTGAGATGAATCGGCAATTCGCGCAGAGCGGGAGTGCCAGCCACCGGAGTGGAACAAATGTTCTGCCTCAGAGAGTCGGAGGGCTTTAGGTCTATTGTGCGCACTGTTTGACTTCGTCAAACGAAGTGAGTGTTCGGGTCCTGGACCAAAATCTCGTCGCTGCCTAAACGCAACGACGTTAATTACATCCCTCTGAGAGGGAAAACCCTTGATTAATCACCAGATTTAGAAAGCCTCATGACCTAAAGCGGAGACATTCGATAGAGGTGCGAAACACAAATTAAATTTGAGCTGAGATGCCATTAAGCGAAACGAACGCCTATTCGGACTCATTTGATCTTTTATTTAGCCGATTGCCGACTCTCTTTGCCTATTTATTCATTTGTCTCTTTTACCATAAAAAAAGGAGTTCAATTTGATCTTTTACTCTTTTGTGAAACATGAGATGATCTTTTGTTCATTTAGAGAAAATTCAATTTGGTCTTTATTTGAAAACAATTTCAATTTGAGTCTTTTATCCTGTTGTGAAACATGAGGTTGATCTTTTGTTTCTTTTGGAGAGCATGAGATGGCCTTTTGGTTGTTTGTTGCTTGAAAAAGGTTCAATTTGGTCTTTTGCTTCTTTTTTAGGCATTTAGAAACATAGGGTGATTGAATTAATCTTTTGTTTCTTTTATCATGGAAAAGCTTTCAATTTGTCACTTGGTTCTTTTTGAAACATTTAAAATGAAGCTCTGCTCATGATTCGGCGCAGCTGGGCCGTTTAGTAGTCACTTGGCAACCGGGGCACACTCGATATGGCGCAGCTCAGGGACAGCCTTGATTCGGCGCGGCAGACAACAAAAACTGAATCGGCGCAACCCCACTGAAGTGATAGACTTCAATGAATCGGCGCTCATTTGCAACGTTGCCAACTCAATTGGAAGCTAATGACCTCTTTTAGGGATTTTTGAGCCAACTCAACCCTCGCGGGAAAAATCGGCAGTATTCCCCTTATCGTGGTCGATAAGGGGAAAGCGCAGTACTCATCCACCATATGCGGAGATGGTACCAAAGAGAGAGTGTATGTCATAGAATGACATATCTCCAATGGCACATGACCCCGATCCCCCAGGCACGCCTACGGAGATTCGGGCAATATCATGACCAAGCAACCCACGGACGGATGAACAACATATAACCCCCCATCCGGACATAGACATTATACTGTCCAACCCGGGGTGTGGATGGGTCTTATATTGAGCTATTTGACTATTGATTGGCTGATGTCACACCGAGCAATGATTTTGCTCATATGACTTCAGCCGTCATGATAACCAGGGGACGTCAAATCGGCGCAGCCCTCCCTGGTCCTGCAAGGCTGCCAGGATTAGTTTTGGGCCGAATCGGCGCAGATGGTTACCTGGGCAGGACAGAACCGAATCGGCGCGCTGCTCCCAGAATGGCGAATCGGCGCGCTGCTTCCTAGGCAGGCAGAACCGAATCGGCGCGCTTTAGGGAGCAAGGTTCACCAGATTCTAGGATGGTTTGAGCGCCCAATCCGTACAAACAAGTTATTTAACGCATGAGGATCCATTTATAGGTTTGAACTGGGCACGGATATTGTTGATCCGACCCTTCTCGTTCAAAACTACAAGAGACGGCGATACGGCACAATCTGGAACAGTGAAGGATGAGCAATAAGGGGGGTATTTGGCCTTTTAAGACTGAGATGATGAGAGGAGGGAGTTATGTATAGAAGCAAACCCTCCTCTCATGCATCCTGAAAGAAACAAGAGGGGAAAAGATGCATCACATGTATAAACAACACTTTGGTCTCATGCAAATATGAATAAACAAGAGGGGAAGGGAACATTCAAACCGATCTACATATTCACATGCCCATCAAAACCGATGCCACAAAAGGGAATATGGAAGAGAAGGGTTTTCTTTTTGCTGTTTAAAAACATAGAAGAGGAGGGGAAATCAAACAATAAAAGCAAAGAATGAGGACTGCCGTAGCAGTCCCCCCTTGGCCCTCTTGTTTCTTCTACTCACTCTTCTCTCTCTTTTTCCCTTGTCTCTTTCTCTTTTTGACCTCTTCTTCTCTTCTTCCTCTTATCTCCTCTTCTCACGCAGAGAGCTCACGGAAGGCTCTTTGGAGCAGGAAATGCAGCAGCCGCCCCCCCTTCTTGTTCCTTGGAGAAGAAGCAAAGCCCCCCCTCTCCTTTCCAAGCTCCCTCTCTTCAGCCTCTTCCTCTCTTCACCTTTTTTCTTCTATTTCTCTTGGCTCTTCCTCTCTTGCAAGTGGCCTCCCGGGATGGCTTCTCCAAGGGAAGCAGGAAAAAACCAGAGCTCCCTTGGCTTGCTTGGGGAAGAAGGAAGAAGCACTCTACCCTTTCAGCCCTCTCTCCTCAGCCCCCTGGTACGCAGCAGCCCTCTCCACCTTTTGCCTTTACACACACTTCTAGAAACCTCCCAAAAGAGGCCCTCAAGAGCTCCTGTACGCAGCCCCATCTTTTGCCCACTTTTAGGTGGCTTTTTAGGTGGTAGTGGGGGGTGTAGAGGTAGCTTAAGCTCACCTCCAAGCATGGGGAGATGTGGGCTTGTTAGCTATGGGCTTTGGCTGGGCCATTTAGATGGGGATATAGGTGATGTGGAATTGGGCCTCTCATCTTGTTCCATTTTTGCTGTCCACAGTAGGATACTAGAGAGAGTAACGAGAACATATAGAAAGTACTGGTACACGATAACGAGAACAATAGCACAATGCACGAGAGTATAGCACGACAAGTGTTGATATCGGATTGGCCGTATAACAAGATAACAAGTAAAGTTGCACAACAGTGCACAAGTCACGATAGCAAGTGTTGGTCGATATTCTGTCGACCACGAGATTCAAGTAAACCATAATTGACTGTTTGATTAATTGATTGCCATAGATCAATCTTGCATGTTCATGCGTTAGGTTATGCCATCACCTAGATCATTAGACCCCCGCGAGTTATAGCCTTTCAGGTGCTCCTCCCAAGGACCAGACCGGCCCTTATAATGTTGCCTAGCATAGTCATGTTTTTATCGTAGACAATCAATTTATGGCCAAATAGAGTACCAAGGAATAGATGAGAGTACTAGATGAATAGACGAGATAATAGAGTGACGTGAATAGATGAGCGAGTAGAATATAGATGAGAAGCTAGTGAACATTGCACGTAAAGCGACGAGTAAACAGGCGATAGTAACAGTTGCACAACACGCGCACTTGGTATTGGCAGTCAGGTGGAACTCACGACCCTACCACTGGCCTTGTTATGCACAGGTCCAGAGGTCCGGCGTGATTTAAGACGAGAGTGAATCTATAATAGCCGTTTGGATCGTATAGATCCCTAAAGGGTATCATAGGTATTAGGGTACAACCGGCTCGTCGACCATGTGGGAATCCATGATCAGAGGAGACTTACGAGGCCTTGTGCAAGGGTTCACTAGTCCGAGAAAGGAATATCCGACGGAGAGTTCACCACAAGCCAAGTAAAGTGTGTTTATAAAACAGGTGCTCGACGTTCTAGAGGAATTCTAGGACAGTGGAGCGTCGATATCGGAATATAAAAACGCAAGAAACGATTACAAGTCCTTTAAATAGGGCAATTAATGTACTTTATTTCAATAAATTACCAGTACATTATGAGATTTTTCTGCAAGATTTCAGCCATAATGGATGGTTATGTGTGTGCAAGTGCAGGAATCATAGAGATGGAAATAAGTCATGAAGATATTTAAAATTATTCAATATTGCTCCATTTTTAGGCAAGGTTTTGACCGGGGTATAACTGTAAAAGGTGTAAGGATTATTAGAAAGTGACAGAAATATTTTTATGGTTTTTTACCAAAATTCCTGTGAAGGTGACATAGGCCAGTGAGGATCGCGACAGGGGTATGATGGAACGCGACAGGGTCCTGTACGGGTCGCGACAGGGCTTACAGATCGGGTACTGGGAACGCGACGGTACACCTGTCGCCTTTTTGATCGCGACAGGTAGGCTGTCACAATCGGAACCCAGAAAGCGACATGTCGAGGCATCGTCTTCTGGTTGTCTGCGCCTGACTCTGACAGCAGTCAGAGCAGACATTGGATTGCGGACCAGGGATATCAATTCTTGATATAGGGTTGTTCAAAATCATAACTAATTATATATGCGATGAAAACATGAAACCAGTGGCAAATGAAACTAGACATACGAGAGTACTTCCAGTAAATAGGGATTCCAGAGAGAACAGGGTTTGAATATGGTTGAGAATGAACAGGACGAGTAACATAGAACATGACACAGGGAGCAAGATGGATTTAATTCGAGTAACATGCTCAACAAAATTAGGGCTTTCGGGGTCAAAAGATCCCGAACAAGATCAAGTATTTACAATAAAAATTTCATAGCATGGGATCAAGTATACGAGGAGATATGGATTTAACATGATGTCTCGGGTTTATCATGTTTGTAGAACTTCAAAAATTAAGAACAAAAGATAGGATGGATGGAAAAATATGAAACTTGGGGGTTCGTTCAAGAGGGTAGGACGAACCTACAGACGAAATTTCAGAATTTTAGCTTGTGAGAATGCCTACCTTTGGATTTATTTGTCTTCTAGGGACGTTGAAACTCCCAAAACGAGGAAGAAGCTTCAAGACACCTTCTTCCCACGAGATCCTCTCCTCCTTGACCTCTTCCCCACGTCCAGCAACCTTTGGCAACGAGCTAGGGTCGGCCAAGAGGTTTATGAGGTGTATTTATGCATGCATGAATTCCTATTCCTATTTCTACTCTAATTTCTCTAAATTCCGAGATTTCCTAACTCTAACCTTCCTTCCTTGCTTCCAATCCCTATTTAGGCTAGGAAGAGATCTAAATTCGTGCTAAACCATATGGGGCAGGTTTAGGAATCCAATTCCAACTCTAACTTCCTATTTAATGCATTAAATACCCATTTTCTATTTAGGTAATAATTTAGTTACGAATTTAGGGTATTTTTCTATTATTCTCCCTTTGTAAATTCATATTTTTGACCCAATAAATTCTAGAGGATCCATTAAGCAAAGCTCATTACTCTCTTCCATTAATGGGTCTTATTTAATGCTCTTTTCATTTAAATATCTATTTAGCTAGGTTTTAAATTCTTTATTTAAATTTTTATTTTTCTTAAAATTCAGGTTGCTACATTGACAATTCGTATAGGCTAGAACGACCTCTTGACACCCCTTGGGACGACAACCTCAGCTCGGCAAAGGACGAGGATTCCCTGGCTCAGCCTTGATTGACACGAAGCATGACGTGTCCACGGGGTTCCTAGAGCGTGACTCATGTAATGGTTGATGCATCGTGTGCCTGGTGATCGTGGCCATTGAGACCACAATCTGGATGATCTGGCATGGCGGTTATGATCGACCACAATCCAGCGACAATCGCGAAGATCCACCGCAAGATTCATAAAGTCGTCCAATTGTTCCACGGGTTATCAACCTCTCTCTAAAAGAGACAGACACAGGTACATTATTCGACTCCCTAGGCTAGGCCATTCTGTTCAGCTAACCACTGGTTAAACGTCACAGTGTCTCCCTACCAAGGCTTCTCAGTGGGTTTTGCAAGTTAGGTCAGGAGCTCAGAGCACGCGTCCCACGTTGGCTAAGCAGACCTTCGCTCGGTCCCTTAGCTTAGTCCTCTCGACTCAGACATCTCGTATTGGTCGTCTCAGATATCACCTCGCTTTGAGTCGTCCTTGGTGTTACATGTCGTAACACTTAAGTTCATTTCTAACTTCTCATTAGGTACGAGCATGATGTGCACCAATATATTGTCAATGTCAAAAGTGCACTTCAAAAATATAATAGAAATTTCTCTCTAAAAAATAATTAGATTTACATAGACTTCGCTAATGATATCTTTAAACTTGAATAATTGTTCATAGTCATTTTTATGAGTAATATTTGTTAAGGGTTTTCATATATACCCCTATAAATATTACTTTTTATATGTATACTCATCATCTACATCAATTATCTAAAATATTCTTGATTTGTCAAAATAGTTATAATTATACCCTCACAAGGACATATATGGGTGTAAACGGAACCCGATATTCCGACCCGATACCGATAAAAATTATCGGTTTCGGAATCGGAAAATGATACCGATAGCTTATCGGAATCGGTATCGGATATTCCGATAAGTATCGGAATCGGAATCGAAAAAATAATCGGAATCGGTATCGATATCGGTTATTCCGATAAATTATCATAACTCAGGTAAAATTATGGTAACATCTTATCTATCGGAATTTCGGTTCCGGTAATGTTATCGGAATCGGAATGGAATCGGAACTAACCATTCTTATCGGAATCGGAATCGAACCATATTTCGGTTATCGGAATCGGTATCGGAATCTGTGTTTCCGATTCCGAACCCACCCGTTTACAGCCCTACATATATGTGATAATTTTTTAAAATTATATATATATATATATATATATATATATATATAATATACCACTAATAATATAGTTGCAACCGTTACAATAAACAAAAGATTTTCATAAATTGATATAGATCAAAATATATATAAATAACGATTTTGAAAAATACACTACAAGAAAAGAGGTTATTGGGACGGCTGACAGTCGTCGCTAATATTCAAAACGCCGTCCCCAATGATTATTGAAGACGGCTACAAGGCCGTCGCTAGGTCGTCCCTAATAAGCCCGTCGCCAATAGTATTGGAGACGGCTAAGCAACATCCATCCCCAATAACGTTATTGGGGACGGATAAATGTCCGTCTTCAATAACTTTAATTGAGACGGATAATATTCCCCGTCTCAATTAATGTATTAGCGACGGCGTTATAGCCGTCTCAAAAACATATATTAGCGATGGATAAGCCGTCTTCGATAATATTATTAGAGACACAATTACACCGTCGCCAATAGTATTATTGAAGACGGACAAAAAAGCGTCGCTAATAGAATTATTAGAGACGACTTTAAAGCCGTCTTTAAAATATTATTAGTGACAGCTATGGCGCCGTCTTGAATAAAATTATTGGCGACATGGTTAAGCCGTCGCTAATAGCGTTATTAGAGACAGCTTAAAAGCCGTCGTTAAAAACCTTATTAGTGACCGCTATTAGCTGTCCTGAATAACATTATTGGCGACAATGAGCTAGCCGTCGCCAATTGCAATATTAAAGACGGCTGTTTAGACGTCGCTAAAAATCTTATTAGTGACGGTAATGGATCCGTCTTGAATACCATTAGTGGCGACAATAGTTTAGCCGTCGCCAAAATATCTATTAGCGACGGCTTTTTGCCAGTCTTCATTGATACTATTGGAGACGGAGTGCAGTCGTCTGCAATGAGGCTATTGAGGACGGCTCCACCGTCTTTAATAGTTTTATTGGAGACGGCGTGTTAGCCGTCGCCAATAGTTTTATTGGAGACGGTTGAAGCCGTCTCCAATAGTCTATCACAAAATTAAAAAAAATAGTAAAAAAAATATTTTATCACAAAGTTACAACCTGTTATACAAAATTACATTAACAAAACACATTCCAAAATAACTATAAAACTCTAAATTTAAATGTATTACATGAAAAGTTACATAAACGATTCAGAATCCTCTTTCTAAAAGAAGTATAGTACTTGAAATTGAAATCCATTACATCACATGTTTGATTATTTCAAATGTTAATGTATTACATCATAAAACCATGATCGTAAATATATAGTCAATCTCACTCATCCTCACCAAAAGTTCCCTCATCCTCTCCATCTCCCACCTCTTCATCTCTCATCCTCAGGTAGCACTGGTGCACCACTTCCAGACATACGAATTAACTCAAGACTCGATCATCCATGCTTTGAAGCATCTGTGTCTTTAGCTCAGCAAGTCGAGCCTCCACTTGAGCTTCCACTCGAACATCTATATCTGTGCTCTGTGCTGCTATTCTCCGCTCTTGATCTTCAATGATTTTTTTCATTCTTTCAATCTCAGACTTCTGCTGAGATATCTCAGACTTTTGCTGACATATCTCAGACTTTTGCTGAGATTGCTCCTCTAGGAGACGCTGATATACAGTGTTGCTACTGCTACCACACTCAGATGGCCCGTACCAACTCCTCAAAGTCTGTCCTCGACCACCGCATCGGATCCGTCCAGGTCTATCCCTCCCAAACACCTGACGGAAGGCTTCCTCTGGAGTAAGTACTGGAGGATTAGCTGTGGCATCTGATTCCTCTGAGGGAGTGGGATTCATCAACTGGTTCATTTGATCCTGTAATTAATATAAGGTAATTAGTACATAAATAAGCTGAATGTATGAATTAATATTAAGATTTTTAATCATCATTACCATCATTTGACGACTTTGTTCATTGCTCCACATGACACTGCCATCCGGTGCTGTCCTAGCTTGCGTCATTTGAAACATTTCCGGACGCGTAGGATGACGACCTTCCCTTTCCATCTATTTAACATTTAAAAGTTATAATTAGACTATGATAGTGTTAAATCAATCAATCAATCAAAGTAATAATTTAAATGAATACTTACAAAATCATTATTTAATTGATGAATATTCATCCGCCCTCTTCGATAAGGCATTGATAAATGACATCGATTAGACTTATTTCTTTCACTAACTCGCTGCATTCATGATGGAACAAAGTTAATTAGTGATATCCTAAATAATTGAATCCATGAAATAATAGGGATTGACAAAATAATACCTTACTATCTTCTCGATCCCATATCTCACACATGTGCCGCCATTGACTAGAATCATAAGTTGGTGGCAAATTATTACATGCATCCTCAAATGATCGTCCTGCAAAATACTATCATACAAAAGCACAAGTTACATAAGAATGTGTGTGCAAGAATACTACATAATAGTAAAAAATCTTACTTTTCTTTTCAAGTGGGACCTTTGCTTCCTTTGCATTTCTCCCATGTGTCGAAGAATGTCGGCATCTTTGGCTGGAGAGCGCAGAAAATTGAAATGTTGCTGCATAATCATCATATATGATCAATGTCATTATAACTATAGAAATGAACAATTATATGACCTAAATATTAAATAAATTTTACCTGTAGGTCTCTCAAAATAGCCTCCTTCTTTTCAGGAGGAAGGGTCATGTACTCTTGCTGCCATAGGTTGCAATGTACTCTATTACAAACTCCAAGGTATGTAGTAAATTGCTGACCATATGGACCAACTGCAGATCCCCCTTGTAGATTTATAGAAATGGTCTGGCCTGGAGGTAGTATCCTGACGCTGGTCGCCCTAGAAGGACCTCTCCCACGTCTAGTGGTACCAACTAAATGAAAATAAAAAAGATGAAGTGAATGCAATTATACAATAAAATTGAAGAAATAAAAAACATTGTAAACCTGAAGCAACTGAAGATGCACTCCCAGGAGTCCGAGGAGTGATGGTTGCATGCTCAGAGATGTTTGTGGCATCTGGTAAGGAACGAGGTGTGTGTAGCCCTCCTGCTTGTGCGGCCCCTGGTTGTGAATGTACAGCCTGTGAGACTGAAGCTCCTGCCTGTGAAGCTGATGCCTGTGAATGTACATGTGCAGACTGTGAGGCTGAAGCCCCTGCCTGTGTCCGGAGCCCCACTTCCTGTGAATGGGAAGCCAGCCCCTCCTGTGCATGGGACGACTCCCCTAGACTGGTCTGGTGGGGCCGACCGACGGTCTTGCTGAACTTATTAAGCATCTGTTGAATGAAGGATATTTAACAAAATTAATAATAAATGTATCTGAGGTTTGTGAAATCATCTTTAATGTCAAAAAATGAAACCGTACTAGCAAAGTGAAGAAGCAAAAACGAAATGAGGTCTTTGAAACAGTGCAAAAGAAATGAGATAAATAGACAAACATTTAAGAACAATCCCCTTGCCATGACCATGTTTTCTTCTGAGCTCGACCTCAGTTAAAACTCGACCGCATTTCCCAAAACCAAACTGAGGAATGGATGGGTCGACCCATGATGAACCTTGGGGTCGACCCCACCACACCATGTTTTATATTGAGGTCGACCGCAGTTGAAATTGAGGTCGACCCCATTTCCCAGGGCCAGAACCAAAACTGAAGATTAGAGGTTCGACCCATGAGGAACCATGGGGTCGACCTCACTACACCATGTTTTATTTTGAGGTCGATCTCAGTTGCAAATGAGGTCGACCCCATTTTCCCAGAACCAAAATACAGGAATGCACGGTAGAGTACTTATTAAGAGCCATGGGTTGACTCCACTAGACATGAAAAAATTAAATACTTACAGAATATCAACTGTCTACTAGTATATATTCTTCACTTTGAAGCTGTACATGGATATCTACATCATTGAACATCACAGGCACATCAACAAGGCCTTCTTGATAGGGCTCTTCATCATCAACACTTGCACCACTAGACATATTATAATAACTTCTAGGTGGTGACTTAACAGCTATCACCCACCCTGCAGCATTGTTGTCATCTACATAGAAGACTTGCTCAACTTGACTTGCAAGTGCAAATGGTTCATTAGTCCCTAATTTCCGATGTGTATTAAAGATACTAGTCCATGTTCATCAACTTTGAAACCTCGGTCCTTATGATACACATCCCACCATTCACATTGAAATAAAACATTTGTTTGTTTCTCTCAAAAGATATTTCAATAATATCAATTATTTTCCCATAATAACCATCGCATCCAGATTGCAGCTCAGCATTGACAATAACACCACAAAGTTGTGTGCATTTGGTAGAGTCAGTTAAGCTTGTGCGGAATCTGAAGCCATTTGTAATATACCCAGAAAATGATGTTGCCAATCTTGATGGACTGAGTGATAAAATCTCGAGTTCCTCAGTGTAGCGTGGGTCATGTAAATTCTTCAGTTCTTGGACACGTGATGGAAACCACATGAGGAAATTATCATTTACATTCCTTCCACTTGCAAGTGCATCTTCATGTTCCCGCCGAAAATGTACAATATCGTCAACTTGATTTAACACATATGTATGTGCTAAATCTCTTTCGGCTTCTGACAATGTTCTGAGTACTCGTCTGCACTTTATTGGACGACCAACTGGTGTAAACATAGACACTTCTCCATCAAGAGTGCCAAATGGACCACCATCATAATTTCTATCTTTAGTATTGTGATCATCCATTTCTTGCATGTACATCGAAATAATTATACCGCATTCTTCCACAAGATATCCTTGTGCAATTGAACCTTCCACTCGAGCTTTATTACCCACATAATCTTTCAATTTCTTCAAATATCTTTCAATTGGATACATCCATCGATATTGAACTGGACCACACATCCTTGCTTCATATGCCAAGTGCACAGTAAGATGTATCATAACATCAAAGAACGACGGTGGGAAAATCTGCTCGAGCTTGCATAAGATAAGTACAATATCGGCCTCCCATCTCAACAAACTTGCTTGGTCCAACACTTTTGAACAAATTGCTTTAAAATATTGACTAAGCTGAATTATTGGATCTGCCACTTGTTTAGGAATGATGCCACGAAGTACTAAAGGAAGCAACACTTGCATGTACACATGACAATCATGACTTTTCAGTCCTGAGATTGTTTTGCTACCCATATCAACACATCTGGAGAGGTTTGAAGAATAGCCATCTGGAACTTTTAAATCTGTGATGAAGTTACATATACGAGCCTTCTGTTCATTGTTCAACTTATAAATAGCATCTGGATAGCGCACTGAATGCTCATAAGGATGTAGTTCAGGACGAATTTTCAACACTTGTAAATCTTTTCTTGAGTTGAGGTTGTCTTTATCTGTCCCCGACAGATTGAACATGTCAAGAATATTGTCACAAACATTTTTTTCAATATGCATGACATCTAACTGATGACGAATGATCAGAGATTGCCAATACGGCAGAAATGTGAAGAAAATACTCTTCTTCTTCCAGTTTTTGTTCTTTGCTACATTTTTTCTTAACTTCTCCAACTCTTTTTTGAAAGGCTTTCCAAACCTTACTAGGTCCATCTCTTGTTGTTGTCTCCACAATTCATAACCTGTCTTCATTGTTAACTTTCCTTTGTCACAACGCCGACCATCAAATTTATCTTTGTACTGATGCTTTCTCCATCGGTGTGTTATTGGAAGAAAACGACGATGCCCTAAATAACATTGTTTTTTGCTGTGAAGAAGACGGAGAGAATAAGTTTGATCATTGCAAATTGGACATGCGAGCTTCCCTTTAGTACTCCATCCAGACAAGTTTGCATAACCTGGAAAATCATTTATGGTCCACAGCAAGGCAGCTCGCAAAGTAAAGTTTTGCTTCTTTGCAGCATCATATGTCTCGATCCCATTATCCCACAACTCCTTTAACTCTTCTACTAATGGTTGTAAATACACATCAATGTCATTTCCTGGAGCTTTCGGACCGGAATTAATAATGACATTATCATGTAAGCTGACTTCATACACATCCACGGTGGCAAATTATAAGGCATCAGTACAACTGGCCATACACTGTACTTTGAAGACATGTTCCCAAAGGGATTAAACCCATCACTGGCTAAGCCAAGTCGAACATTACGGCTTTCGGAAGCAAAATCTGCATACAACTGATTAAAGTCCTTCCATGCAGGAGAATCTGCAGGATGACGCATCTCACCCTCAGATTGGTAAGAACGACTGCCATTATGCCATGTCATCCATTGAGCAGTCTTTGATGACATAAATAGGCGTTGCAATCTATCCTTTACAGGAAATAGTGCAACACCTTTCTTGCCACCTTCTTACTACTTTTTGAGGTATTCTCCTTATATCTGAAGTACCACACTCTGGACATTGAAATTTATCTTCATTTTCTTTCCAAAATAACACACAATCATTTTTACATGCATCAATCTTTTTGTAAGTAAGTCCCAAGTCTTTGACAATCTTCTTTGCTTCATACCAATTTTCAGGTACAAATGCATCACTAGGCAAAACTTGTCTAAACAACATAAGTATCATATTCATACATTTCGCTGTAAGACCATTCAAAGATTTCATGTGTATCAACTTCAAATAAACTTCATCTTAGACATATCTTTGCTCCCAGCATACAACGGAGTTTCTGCGTCTTCTAATAACTTATAAAATTTCTGTGCTTTTGGATTTGGTTCTTCCTCAGCTTCTCCTTCAGGTACATTGTCCCTTTGAAAATCATGTAGCATGTCCATGACTTCATCCAATTCTAACTCATTTTCAGGTTCGACAAGTTGTGTCTCTTGTGTCGGCGTATCATTGTGTACTTGCTCACCGTGTGACAACCAACTCCGATAACTTAACCATATTCCGTCACATATTAGGTGCTCATGCACACGGTCCCTTCTAAATATGAAGCCATTGCAACATCTTCGACAGGACATTGAATCAACTGTTTGTCTACTCCATGTCTAAATCCTATGTCATCATGATATGCAAACTGTAAAATTCTTCTACTCCATTGACATACCTAGGTCTAGCCTATTAGGAATATCCATCCAACTTTTATCCAATTCAGCCATTCTGTGACACAAACAAATTTTGCTACACAAAGTAAACTGTCAATTAACAAATATCAATCATTTCCGACTAATCATAGACAATGACAATACATGTACAAACATACATGTCACTGAAGAGCAGCGGCAACATTTACATAACCACACAACATTTAGGCCTATAAGAGCATTATACAAGCCAAACAGGGGGTGCCTGTGTTGGCGGGGGTGGGGGACGGCGGTGGCCGGTGGGGGAGGGAGGGGGGGCGCCGGGCGAAGCTGGGTTGGCGGTGGGGTGGCCGGCGGGTGGGGGTGGGGGGAGGAGGGCGCCGGTGGCTGGCGGGGGGGGGGTGCGCCGGTGCTGGGTTTGGGGAGAGGGGTGGGGGTGGCCGGTGGGGGGGTGGGGAGGGGGGGCGCCGGTGCTGGGTGGGGGGGGTGGGGTGGGGGGAGGAGGGGGGTTTTGTGTGAGAGAATTGGTGTTTTTAAAATAAAAACAAGTTGGTACTTGTTTTTTTTAGAGAGATTTACACAGGGTAAAAGTTCTTCCCTAAAAAAAAATACTTACCAAACATGTCTCATTATTTGATCTCTCTTTTTTTAAATTTTAGAAAAAAAGAACAAAAAAACTACAACCAAACATCAGACCCCCAAAGAAAAGTTCTGAAATTCCAATGGTGATGTGCTCTCACCAAATGGGCTCCAAAACTCTTGTTGGGAGTCAAAAAATGGAAATGGACTCCAATATAGATAGTTGGACTCCAAGATCAGCATCTGTCGACAGCTAACTTCTCTGCTGTCGACAGGTAGACTCTTTCCCGAACTCTCTCTTTTCTGTCAGGTATATCTGTCGACAACTAGCATTACAGCTGTCGACAGGTTCGTATTGTCAGGTATATCTGTCGACCCAATGGTTGTAATCTTGTTTGGCTTTACAATTCCTTAGCTCATTAAAAAAAGTTTAAGACCTTTGACTTCCCTAGTGTTAAGTAAGGTCTTCATTAAGTGTCTTTCTCTTTGTTATTAAATCTATATATAGAGTCCTGTAACCAAAGAAGAGAGAAGAAGAAAATTTTGAGTGTGAAGCCTACACTCCCACCTCTTATCCCTCTTTCCGGTGTGATTCCGGTGACCCCCCTTTCTCTATCTTCCTGAACCCCTTTGCTCTCTCTGTCTGACTGTCTCGCATCTTCTACTAATCAAGATAAAATAATTTCGTACTATAAATTTTTCTTGCAAGGCGTTGAACAACTTCAAACGAAAAAAAAAGGGTGCACTGGCCTCTGTTCCTTACTTTCACCTACTTACACGGCAACAAGTAGCTGATTAAAGATTTGGGGGGGAGTCAGGTTCGGATAAATGGAGAGGAACTGTCGTGTAAGTAGGTGAAAGTTCAGGTGGGCCAGTGCACCATTTTTTTTTTACTTTGAAGTTGTTCAACACCTGTGCCAACTCTGCAAACAACATAGAATGCCAAAGTTTTACACACTACTCAACCAAACCAGCATCACATACGTACGTCGGCGGCGGTGGAATTCCAGCGGCGGCGCTCCGGCGGTGTGGGGGGTGGGGAGGGAGGGCGCCGGTGCTGGCGGGGGGACGCAGGGGGGGTGCCTGTGCTGGCGGGGGGGGTGCGCCGGTGCTGGTTTGGGGAGGGGTGGGGGTGGCCGTGGGGTGGGGGGGCGCTGGTGCTTGGTGGGGGGGGGTGGGGTGGGGGAGGAGGGGGGTTTTGTGTGAGAGAATTGGTGTTTAAAATAAAAACAAGTTGGTACTTGTTTTTTTTTAGAGAGATTTACACAGGGTAAAAGTTCTTCCCTAAAAAAAATTTACTTACCAAACATGTCTCACTATTTGATCTCTCTCTTTTTAAATTTTAGAAAAAAATGAACAAAAAAACTACAACCAAACATCAGACCCAAAAAAAAAGTTATCTGAAATTCCAATGGTGATGTGCTCTCACCAAATGGGCTCCAAATACTCGTGTTGGGAGTCAAAATAATGAAAATGGACTCCAATAAGATAGTTGGACTCCACGATCAGTATCTGTCGACAGCTAACTTCTCTGCTGTCGACAGGTAGACTCTTTCCCGAACTGTCTCTTTTCTGACAGGTATATCTGTCGACAACTAGCATTACAGCTGTCGACAGGTTCGTATTGCCTGAACAAAATTTACGCTGACCAGTTGGGCTCCAAAATACTCCGTTGGGTGTCAAAATAGTTTAAATGGACTCCAATACAGATAGTTGGACTCCAAGATGTGCATCTGTCGACAGCTATATTCTCCGCTGTCGACAGGTAGACTCTTCCCTAAGTCTCTCTCTGTCTCTAACAGAATCTGTCGACAACTAGCATTCCAGCTGTCCACAGGTTCATATTGCCTGAACAAAATCTATATAAATGATGGGAAATGAAGGAGAAAATCAAAGTCAAGTATTATGGCCTATTAAAAGACCCAATGGTTGTAATCTTGTTTGGCTTTACAAATTCCTTAGCTCATTAAAATAAGTTTAAGACCTTTGACTATCCTAGTGTTAAGTAAGGTCTTCATGAAGTGTCTCTCTTGTTATTAAATCTATATAGAGTCCTGTAACCAAAGATGAGAGAGAAGAAGAAAATTTGAGTGTGAAGCCTACACTCCCACCTCTTATCCCTCTTTCCGGTGTGATTCCGGCGACCCCCCTTTCTCTATCTTCCTGAACCCCTTTGCTCTCTCTGTCTGACTGTCTCGCATCTTCTACTAATCAAGATAAAATAATTTCGTAGTATAAAATTTTCTTGCAAGGCGTTGAACAACTTCAAACGAAAAAAAAGGGTGCACTGGCCTCTGTTCCTTACTTTCACCTACTTACACGGCAACCAGTAGCTGATTAAAGATTTGGGGGGAGTCAGTTTCGGAGAAATGGAGAGGAACTGTCGTGTAAGTAGGTGAAAGTTCAGGTGGGCCAGTGCACCATTTTTTGTTTACTTTGAAGTTGTTCAACACCTGTGCCAACTCTGCAAACAACAGAAAAATGCCAAAGTTTTACACACTACTCAACCAAACCAGCATCACATACGTACGTCGTCGGCGGTGGAACTCCCAGCGGCGGCGCTCCGGCGGTGTGGGCTCAGCAACGGGTCGGAGGGGATGGCGGGGGGACAGAACAGGGCGGGTGTTTTATCTTCAAAGGGGGAAGGGAAGCCGGTTAAAAATGGGTTAAATATAAATGCCGGTTAAAATGCCGGCCCGCCGCTGGTGTTTGGGTGGGGGGGGGGGTTGTTGTCCCATCCATTTTGGAGATATCCCCAGCCAATTTTTAATCATGACAGTGTGGTGATGTCACATCAATGTGATCAGCAGTGCACATGCACATGTCTATTAACGCATATTGTTCAAATATCGATTTAATTAATTGGTTGCTTTCCCCTTTATCCTCGGGATAGATAAAATCATCATTTTCTTCCGTAGACCATTGTAAGATGTTTAGGTCCCTGCCAGAGCCTGGTACTATAATCAACGACTGTAACAGATTATAACGTATAAGTAAAACTGTATGTTAGACTGTAGTGCTCGAACTGTAAGAGTGTAGTGCTCAAACTGTAACGGGTTGATGTAACACTTTAGTGCTCGCACTGTAACAGTGTAAGTGTAGTAATCATACTGTAAGAGTGTAGTGGTTAAACTGTTACAGTGTAGTACTTACCAGGCTCTGACAGGGACCCCCAATTAATTTTCCCAAAATAATTAGATAATATTAAGTTGTATAACTGTGGAAAAAAATTTAGATAATATTAATAGTTTTTTAATCCAATAATATTTAAATTTTATTGATCATGTCCTCAGGAAAATTATTGCGTTAAGCAAATCGTTACGATGAAAAAATCGTTGCGTTAGGCAATTCGTTAAGATGACTAAAGAAATTATTGCGATGATCAAATCGTTACGATAGCTAAGGGAATCGTTGCGATGAGCAAATCGTTACGATAGGTAAAATCGTTATGATGACTAAAGAAATCGTTGCGATGATTAAATTCTTACGATAGCTAAAGGAATCGTTGCGATATATAGCATATCGTTACGACGACTAAAGGAATCGTTATGGTGAAATCGTAGAACATTCTGCTGAAATCGTTATGGTGAAATCGTTGTAGCATAAAGAAAAGGCCAATGTGGCCTTAGAGAAATTTCAAACATGGAATTAATGTTGCTACAGGGAAAATTATACTTATACCAAATTGGCTTGATTTCCCAGGAATATTATTTCCTGTGCTCAAAACTTAGAAATCTTTGACATGGTTTTGTTAATCACCAAAACCATTATGTAACTAATTAAAGTTCATGGGGACAGACTGAGATTCCTCAACCCCCCCTGTGATGACAAAACTTAATAGACTTAATTAAAGTTCATGGAAACAAATGCTTTATCAAAATACTCAGCCCGGTCGGTTAATTAGGTTTTTCCCCGGGTAACCCTGGTTTAAATATTTTTTATTAGAAGATAGTTGACTACAAAAAATATAAAAAGTGGCTACTCTACCCTTGGTTAGTGGGGTAAGATAGAAATACATGATGTCAAAGTGGGGAGGCCTGAGAGCCCTACGTACCCAGAGATAGTCAGTGTACCCAGAGATAGTAGTGTCAAACTGGTTAAAATTTTAAATAATATTTTAAAGTATATCTTTTAAAAGCAAAACTTTTTAATTTTTTTTAAGATTAATAGAGTCAAATTTACTGAGTTTAGGTCGACCCCAAAAGACTTGAGGTCGACACCAAAAGACTTGAGGTCGACCTCCTTATAATCGGTGTCGACACCACTTTTTTGGTGTTAGACCCCTCAACCCTAGGGCGATTTAAACTTGGGCCCACCCTTTTTGTTCCCGCTGGAACTGCCGCCGCGATCGCACTTCTCCTCTCTATTCTTCTTCCTGGCGGCGGTGGACCCCTTCTGTTCAGAGACTCGAGTGCAGACTATTCTCCTTCCTCTTTGCACTGGATCGACCCTTCTTCCTCTTTGCACTCCTCTGTTCTCTCTTTCTCTGTTTCTTCTTCTTCGATCGACCAAACTCTCACTTCATCAGATGGCTCCTCCCCGGCGTGGTGACAAGGGAAAGGCAGTGGCAGTGGCTGGTGATGATCAAACTCCCAAGATCTCGAGGCAGCAGTGGCGCCCCAAATAGAAGCTTTGACGGTAATAAGTTTCGTAGTGTCAAGGCATTTGATCTCTTCACCACCGATATATCACGTAGGAAGGTGCATTTTGGGAAAAGGATTGACTTTGACTTCTTTAAAAGTAATGGGGTAGATCTTGCTTGCCTGTTTGAGACATTGGGATGGGGACATTATGTCACCATGAATCAAGTGGTTTACCCTCACTTAGTTAGTCTCTTTTATGCAAATTTGGAGGAAGATGAGGACAAGAATCTTAGTACTTACGTGAAAGGGATCCATATCCCTCTCAGAGTTTCAATGCTTTCGGAAGTGATGCGTATTCCATATAAGCGCGGGTTTAAATATGCCGATCGATTAGAAAATCGTCGGGAAGGTTATGAAAGAGTATTGGGAACTGAGATTGGGAACAAACTATTTGAGCGTGTGAATGCCAACTCTTTTCCGGCCTACCATCGGTTTTCTTCACAAGATTGTTTGCTCTATTCTCATTCCAAGGACTGGTAGCATGGATGGAGTCACCGATGACCATATCCTTTTAATTCTAGGACTTATAAATGGCACTCCTGTGGACCTACCAAATATCACATTGAACACCATGCGGGATGTAGTAGGCACGGCTAAGCGTATACTTCTATTTGGTATGCTTATTACCCGCATCTTGAAGAAATTCAAAGTCAATTTTGCTGGCGAAGATTACCAAAATTTGACAATGTATGATGTGATTGATGGGAATACTCTAGCACGTATGAGGATGACTATTGAAAATGGATCTTTCATCCGCACGGGCACTCGGTCTCCTTACAAAGTGCAGGACCTCCAACCTGATGAAGATGGTGATGACGCAAATGTGTTTAGTCCAGGCTCCTCCAGACCTCCTGCTCCTCTCATAGACCAGGTGACTCAGATGATTGAAACCCTCAATACCAATATGACTGCTCGTTTTGACTCTTTGGAGAATCGCTTTGTAACTTTGGACAATCGCGTTCAATCCTTGCAAACTCATTATGAAGAGCTTCAGTCCGATGTTTCTATTCTCAAGGGACAGCAAGACCGCAATGATATGCTTCATCAATGATTCAATCTATGGCCAAAGAACAGGATTTTTATACGGGGCAATCATCAAGAGATGCGGAAGAATTGCAAGTCTTGGTCGGCGCTGGAAATTCAGGCTTCTCTATCTGCTTGCCAACCACCCTAGTCTTCATCGTTATATGTATATATATATATATATATATATATATATATATATTGTTTTCGTACATGTACGTTTTATTGTTGGAGAACAATTCAATGATTCTGAATATTAGATTTCAGTTTGATTACACATGCATATTAATATGTTAGTGTAAATACATGATTGTTTAAGGATAATTTAAATCATCCTATATAATTTCATCAGACATCTTTGTTGAAGTGGTGAAGTGCACATGTGCAGCAAGCAAAACATTTTTCAAGTGCATATTAATATCTTACTAGTTCTGCTCCCGTGCATTGCACGGGTATAATTATAAAAAATTTAAAAATATCAAGAACTTATAAAACTTTTTTAAAAGATTAAAGTTAAAATTTTTAATATTTTTTTAAAGGGGCGGGCGTGGGCCTCCCTCCTGCCCGCCTGTTTGAAAACAGGCGGGCGACCTGCCTTATGGGTAGCCGCCCCCATTTCAAAAAATATATATATATATAGGTTTCCAGGTTCTCTTATTCTGAAAAAAAAAAAAAAAAACTACTGCAGAGTCCTCTGGTGCAGGCACGTGTCCAGCCAAACTGTGTTTAGTAGTATAAGATATAGATAAATAGATAGATAGATGGGTCGACCTATCATAACCCCATTTCAACACTGGATAATGGGGTCGACCCATCATAACTGTGAACTTACGAAATCACAAGCCTTGAGTACTAGCAGGTTTCAGTTGGGCCAATCGCGAAGATCCAGCTGAAGCTGGCAGTGGGTTGTATAGATATGTTTTGTCAAAGCAGTCAGCGCCGCGCGGGACATTAGGCAAGGTTTGTTGAACCACTTTTTATTACCCTCATATTTTGGTGCAACAAATTAGATTAGATTGTTCCATCAATATTTGATTATTTTATGGCGCACTAAAATGATAAAATCGATGTTTTATCAATATACATCGATTTCTGTTTAAAGTGCCAAAGTATCAAGCGCCGCAACGATTTGCTAGAAGTCATGCCATAACATTTGATAAGTGCCATAACGATTTCTTCTTTGAGCGTATTGATTTGATAGAAGTCGTTCCCATAAACGATTCCTTAAGTGACCGAATGATTTTCCAAGAAGCATGCCATAACGATTTCATAAGTGTTCGCAACGATTTGTTAAGAAGTCGATGCCATAACGATTTCCTCTTTAAGCGCATTGATTTAGTAAGAAATCGATCTCATAACGATTCTATAAGTGAGCGCAACGACTTGCTCTCACAACGATTTGTTCACATCGATTTGTTTATAAATGAGCAACGACTCTTCACATAACAATTTCATAAGTCATGCTCATAACGATTTCTTCATGGATTCTGTTCAAAACAGATTGCCTTTATATTTCAAATATGCCTGGCGCTTAAATGAAAAGTCAAATATCTTCTGACAAAAAGCTGCATGCATATTTCAGAGTCTTGTCAAAAAGATATGACCTCTATTTTCAGTATGTTAGCAGAAGCACAGTACCATGCATCGTTTATCATAAACACTCTTTTATGCTAACACTCTCTTCTATGCTCACAGACATCGAAGACCATCGGAGTCTGATTAAGACAAATGAAGAGGAGATGAGCAACGGCTAGAACTCCAACGGATCTCTTCAACGGATCTATTCTAAAGCTGCTCAATATAAAAGATGGAGCATTGCAGAAGAAGAGAGCCTTTTTCCTGAATATCTTTGTAGGAGTACAACTGTGAGAAACACCTCAACTCCACACACACTCAAGAAGAGAGGAAAGAGCCTGAGCCAAGAAGAAGCATTCAAAGCATTTCAAGCTCTCAAGCTTCCAAGCTTTCAAGCATTCGAGCCTTCTTTTCTCTCTTCTGTTTCTCTCCGAGCTCTTTGTATATCTGGGGAGAGTTTGGGACTGTGAGCTTTACATGAGTGTTCATCTTGTAAGGTCTCTCAGTCTGATCTTTCTAAGAAAGATCTGTGTCCAGCTGTAGGACTGTATACAGTTGTTAACCCAGCTAGGGGGTGGTGTCTAGCAGAACCGCACTGGGGTTTGTTCCAGGAGGTTGGCTTCTTACCTGTAAGAGAAGTGGGCTGCCTTCTTGCCCGGGAAAGAGAAGAAGACCTGGTGGGGGATCCAGGGTGTTGTAAGGTCCATAAGGGGGACTGTACCCTTGGTTAGTGAAATCCCAGAGTTTGCTTGGGGACTGGACGTAGGACTTCCATGTGGGAAGGGCCGAACCAGGATAAATCTCCTGTGTCCTTGTGTGATTGTTTATTTGCTTCCGCACTGCACTCTCTATCACACTGAACTAACCAAGCTTTCAAGTGTTATTTTCTGTGTTTAAGATTCTATTTCAGATTTCAGAAAAATCTATTCACCCCCCCCCCCCTCTAGGTTGGCTTGCTGCCGTACCAAAAGGGCCAACAAGTGGTATCAGAGCGGTCTCTGAACTTTCAAAGAAGATCCAACGATCTTAGAGTAAAGATCCATGGCAGCTCAAGGATATGCTGAAGGCCAATCAGTCACCAGACCTCCATTCTTTGATGGAGAGACTATCAATATTGGAAGATGAGAATGGAATGCTTCATTCGAGGGACAGATTTCGATCTGTGGCAGGTAATCGAGGTAGGTGATTATGTTATTGTTCCTATCCAGGCACTACTGCAATTACAACAATAGATAAAAGTAAATATCTTTAAACTTTAAGGCTAAAAACTATCTATGTTGTGCTCTATCTAAAAGAGAGTTCAGTAGAGTTTCTGCATGCAAATCTGCTAAAGAAATATGGGATAAATTGCAGATAACCTATGAAGGAACAGATAAAGTAAAACAAACTAGGATAGATATTCTTATCTCTCAATATGAGCAATTCAAAATGCTTCCAAATGAAAACATTACTACTATGTATAACAGATTTTCAAGTATAGTAGTAGGTTTAAATTCTCTTGGAAAAATTCTTCCTAATGAAGAAACCGTTAGAAAAATACTTAGGTCCTTAACTATTTCATGGACACCTAAGGTAACGGCCATAGAAGAAGCCCATGACTTGACCAAATTATCGATCGATAATCTGATAGGTTCTCTCATGGCACATGAAATAAATATGGAGCGATTATCTGAAAGTTCATCTAAAATGAAATGCACTAACGCTCTTAAAGTTGTAGCCGCTCCTTCCATCTCTTCTTCTAGTTCCCAGGATGTAGATTCTGAAGACTGTAATATGGATGAAGTATTGTCCAAGCTTCAGAAAATTTGAGAAGAAGAAAAAAACGGATCAAGAAGGATCCAAAGAAAAGAGAAAAAGGAAAAAGGACCAGTCTGCTATGAATGCAGAAAACCTGGACATCTGAGACCAGATTGTCCAAGACTCAAGAAGACTGGTCAACCAGAAAAGCCCAAGAAGCAGCACAAGAAATTCAAAAGAAAAGCAATGGCAGCTGCTTGGGAAAATGATGAGGTCACAAGCTCAGAATCATCAAGCTCAGATTCGGAAAAAGAGCAGGTAAATCTAGCCCTCATGGTAGGACTAGATGAGGTACATCTTAACTCATCTTTTGATTCTTGCACAGATTCAGGATCAGAATCTGAAGATTTAGATCATGTTTTTAATGAACTTTATGATAAACACAAGGTTGTTGTAAAAGAATTGAAAAATATCAAGAAAACCTTACTGTTTGGAAAACACTAATTCTGATCTTAAATCAGAAATGGAACAATTAGAAGATCAATTAAAAGAATATAAAGATAAAAATTATCTTTTAAATGAAGATTTGAAAAGCAAGAACAAAGAGAAGTTAGAGTTAGAAGAAAAATTAAAAACTCTAACTGAAGAAAATCTCTATTTAAAAGAATCAGTTAGTAAATTAACTAAAGGAAAAACATCTTTAGCTCTATGCTTAAACGGATCAAAATCTGGAAATAACAAACAAGGGCTTGGTTATACACCTCCAGAAAAAGGAAAACAAGTAATAAACTCAGGAAAATATCCTTTACCAAAATTTGTAAAAGAAACCAAAATGCCTCAGAAAAAGGAACCTGAAACAACCAAGCTTTATCAAAAGAAAAAGGTTTCTAAAAATTATGTTCAAATCATGCATCACAAAGCAATAAGAACTGCAAAACAAATTATATTCATTGCTGCTCTCATTGCAATAAACTAGGACACACTGTGAACACCTGCACACTAAGCACTTAGTTTGATTCCTAAAGGTTATTTTCATGCATCTAACCATCAAGGACCCAAAAAGATTTGGGTACCTACTTCTGAGTAGCTCATTTGCAGGATAGCCTTGGGGCATCAGGAACAAAGGATGCTCAAGGCACTGAAGACTGCCACTCTTCATCCATCTCATATCTGAAGAGGGAGTAGTCATTAATTTATTCGTAAATTTTAAATATTACTAATAATTATTTTCAAGTTTCATTCAGGTGGAGTCTCTCATGCTCAGGGGGAGCACAGACTAAGGGGGAGTCTCATACTCAGGGGGAGCCTTCACTAAGGGGAAGCTATTCATTGAATATCTATTATTGTTGAACCCCTCAATGGTAAGAAATTTTCTCAAAGGGGAGAGAATGCATGGTAAGATCCTTCCTTTTTGGTTAATGACAAAAAGGGGGAGAATTTGTATGTTCTATGAATTTTCTGCATTTTTTTTATGCTCATATATTTGTGTCAGAAAATTCACATAAATTTTGTCATCACCAAAAAGGGGGAGATTGTTGAACCACTTTTATTACCCTCATATTTTGGTGCTAACAAAATTTATGATTAGATTGTTCATCAATATTTATGATTATTTTATGGCGCACTAAAATGATAAAATCGATGTTAATCAATATACATCGATTTCTGTTTAAAGTGCCAAAGTATCAAGCGCCGCAACGATTTGCTAAGAAGTCGATGCCATAACGATTTGATAAGTGGCCATAACGATTTCTTCTTTGAGCGTATTGATTTGATAAGAAGTCGTTCCCATAACGATTCCTTAAGTGACCGAAATGATTTTCAAGAAGTCGATGCCATAACGATTTCATAAGTGTTCGCAACGATTTGTTAAGAAGTCGATGCCATAACGATTTCCTCTTTAAGCGCATTGATTTAGTAAGAAATCGATCTCATAACGATTCTATAAGTGAGCGCAACGACTTGCTCTCACAACGATTTGTTCACATCGATTTGTTTATAAATGAGCAACGACTCTTCACATAACAATTTCATAAGTCATGCTCATAACGATTTCTTCATGGATTCTGTTCAACACAGATTGCCTTTATAGTTCAAATATGCCTGGCGCTTAAATGAAAAGTCAAATATCTTCTGACAAAAAGCTGCATGCATATTTCAGAGTCCTGTCAAAAAGATATGACCTCTATTTTCAGTATGTTAGCAGAAGCACAGTACCATGCATCGTTTATCATAAACACTCTTTTATGCTAACACTCTCTTCTATGCTCACAGACATCGAAGACCATCGGAGTCTGATTAAGACAAATGAAGAGGAGATGAGCAACGGCTAGAACTCCAACGGATCTCTTCAACGGATCTATTCTAAAGCTGCTCAATATAAAAGATGGAGCATTGCAGAAGAAGAGAGCCTTTTTCCTGAATATCTTTGTAGGAGTGTACAACTGTGAGAAACACCTCAACTCCACACACACTCAAGAAAGAGAAAGAGCCTGAGCCAAGAAGAAGCATTCAAAGCATTTCAAGCTCTCAAGCTTCCAAGCTTTCAAGCATTCGAGCCTTCTTCTTCTCTCTTCTGTTTCTCTCCGAGCTCTTTGTATATCTGGGGAGAGTTTGGGACTGTGAGCTTTACATGAGTGTTCATCTTGTAAGGTCTCTCAGTCTGATCTTTCTAAGAAAGATCTGTGTCCAGCTGTAGGACTGTATACAGTTGTTAACCCAGCTAGGGGTTGTGTCTAGCAGAACCTCACTGGGGTTTGTTCCAGGAGGTTGGCTTCTTTACCTGTAAGAGAAGTGGGCTGCCTTCTTGCCCGGAAAGAGAAGAAGACCTGTGTGGGATCCAGGGTGTTGTAAGGTCCATAAGGGGGACTGTACCCTTGGTTAGTGAAATCCCAAGAGTTTGCTTGGGGACTGGACGTAGGACTTCCATGTGGGAAGGGCCGAACCAAGATAAATCTCCTGTGTCCTTGTGTGATTGTTTATTTGCTTCCGCACTGCACTCTCTATCACACTGAACTAACCAAGCTTTCAAGTGTTATTTTCTGTGTTTAAGATTCTATTTCAGATTTCAGAAAAATCTATTCACCCCCCCCCCCCTCTAGGTTGGCTTGCTGCCGTACCAAAAGGGCCAACAAGGTTGATCCGCCGATCACATCACAAGATTCATAACGCCGTCGCCCCTGCACTTGTCAAGAGTGAAGGGTGTAGCCGATTTGGAGATTAAAAATAATTGTCTCTCTTTAAAAGTTTAACATGGCAAGTAGATGGGATAAATTTATGTTTATATTAAAACAATAGTTTTTTTATTCCCAAAAACGGGATGCCTGGAGTCTGTTGCCAAATAGTTCACCTTATTTTTCTGGAGAAAGGCTTTGTGCACTTTCCCATTGCACTTTCCCATGCACTTCTTTCTTTTCATTGGATTGGCACAATGTGCCTCTAGTGCATTGGCCAATAGGAAGGCCAAAGTGCAATGGAAAAGTGCAATGGGAAAGTGCACAAAGCCTTTCTCCTGTTAATAAATAATCTTGGTAAATCTTGCAACTCCATTTTTCAAAAAAGTTGCAATTTTATGCGACCTGAAGTTTTAGTAACCATAATCTTGGTAAATTTTCAAAATATAATAGTACATACTTTTTTAAATTTAAAAAATCTGTTCACTCCAGTATCAACAATGGCGGAACAGACTGGGTACTATACAAACAGAAATCACCTGCAAAGTTGACATAATTTTACTGCGCCAAAGTGAGGCACAATAAATACACTTATTAATATAAAAAATATTTATATATTAAAACAACTAACTATGTTAACTATTTTAGATATTATATTTATTAAATTTAAATATTTAAAAACTTTCCGTGCATCGCATGGGCAAAGAACTAGTATAATATATTTGTGGGTATAATCTAATTATTAGAATAATTTTAAAAAATAAATAAGGGAAGAAAGTCTGTTTAAATAAAAGAAAATATCTATCTTGACCACCTCCAGATGGCTGGAGAGTGATGTATGTAAAAGGGGATAAGTGGATTCGGAGGCAAGAAGCCTTCCTACGTCCACGGCCACAGCAGCTAAATACTTCTTCTGCAAGAAAAACACACACATACAAAGACTAGGAGGAAGGGGCGCCCCAATCGAGACACACAAGGGCAAAAGTGTCCTGCCTCTGAAACGCCTCAGAACTGCACAGTCATGTCCTGGTAAGAGGGAGTCGCATGCTTCATATTTGACATTCAACTGCATGAGTCGAATCCTTCATGCTGACATTCGACTGCATGAGTCGAATCATTCACATCTGACATTCGACTGCATGAGTCGAATCATTCAATCGACTCCTTCATTCTGACTTCGGCTATGGCGGTCGAATGCTGAGTAGTTCAACAACTAGCTCTCTTCGTGTTTTCTACAGTTAATTGAATGAACAGAGTTTGCACATACAAGATAACAACATGCACGAAAGGATAACTTATATTATATCGGATAGGCCAGAAAGAAGGCCGTTACAAAAACTCCCCAAAGTCGCTAATCCGACCCTGGAGAGGCGGGAGGAGAGGAGGAACGGGCAGGGGAGGAAGGGGAGGACAGAGAAGTTCGGCTTTAGGGCCGATCTCAGGCTGGATGTTCGTGAGGCCCTTGAGGTCGTAGAAGCGTTGGGCCTTCTGTAGAGCCATCGACCAGCCGAGGTAGTAGCCTTCCCAAAAGTCGGCGGTGAACTTGGATGGCGGTGGCGGTGGAGACGCTGGCGCCGGGGAAGAGGGCGACTCTGGCGGTGGTGCAGCAACTGCCTTGCCTTTACCCTGGGTAGACATCTCCAAATTAGTAGACGAGGAAAGGAGAATGAAGAAGTCTGTTCAGAAGCTTGGTTAATTGGAGGCCCCGGGTTCCTTTTATAGTGCTAGTGATGTCTTGCGCCTCGAAGTCTTGCGCCTCGAAAGGATTAGAAGCAAAAGGCAAAAACAAAAGGCAGAATTCGAACGGACGGATGTCAGAAGGTTTTAATGGTGAAGCAAGGTTCGAAGAGACGCAAGTGTAATGACCGCTTCGAAACCGCTGCCATTTGACCAAATATCTCTAGCGTTTGGGAACCGTCCATGAAAAAGTGGAAATTTGAAAGTCGATTCCACATGTTTCTGACATTTGTGGAGATGTTCTGATGTGTCATAGAAAAATGAGAAAGGCTTTGTGCACTTTCGGAAAGTGCACAAAGCCACGTCTTCCTGCACTTCGATGCGCCATTCGTCCACGTCTTACCGCTTCAATGGTCCGCGCCATGTCAGCACAGCGCTCTCCACGCCGCTGCTGAGCCCGCCACGCCAGCGCGAAAAGATGCACTGTCACCGCCACCCCACTCCGCTTCGGTAACATGACCCATGTCATGATGCCAAAGTCAAATCCCACTTCAAACGCCGGTTCCCAAATTACCCTCTCTCACCTCTTTCCCGCGTTCGCCCTCCCCTCACCATCACAGCTTCCTCTGCACTTCCGAAACCGCGAATTTGCTTGCTCGCGAACATTCACGGACGAGATCAACCAGAGCGATCCTGTGTGCACATCCAAAATCGAGAATTAGCAGAGAACCAGTGCTGTCAGGCAATGGAGAGTTCCAGCATGCGGTCGAAGGCGCTTCCGGAAAAAAGAACGGACGACGATGACAGTGCGCCATCAACTTCGAGTTCATCAGACGATGGGGCGAAGTGCCAGAGTACGCAGAGAAAGGCTTCTGGGGCACAGAGAAAGAAGAATGGTGCGCTCTCAAGAACCCTAATTTTTGCGTTTGCCTCTCAAGATTTGTGTTTTCTAAATCTCATCTTTTAAAAAAAAAACTGAATGTAGATTGTATGTATCCATTTTTTTTACATGACATAAGCATGTTAAGTATTTTGGACTCCCCAATTTTGAGCATTCTTCACATATACAAAATTATTTCATATTTCATTTGGCATGGCTTGTTAAATTGGGATGTTTCACCGGTTTTCCTACAGTTCGTCATTTCATTTTAGGGAAAGTTTCCAGGCTCATGTTTGATAAAAAAGAGCCTCTAGAGGATTGTTTGCATTCCTACAATTGTGTGCACATGTTTCAAATTCTTATTATTTGTGCATTCTTCACATATTTATAAATTTTCAAAAAATTATTTCGCACCACATTTTCATGTCAACAAGATTACTTACATCACTCTTTCTCTTTGGTAAACTTGACGTCATCACTCTTCACATATCTAGAATAATTTTAATTTCATTTGGCATGGCCCGTTAATTTGACATGTAATAAATTTTAACTAAAGAGAATGTTTCCTATTACGTAGCCTGATAGTAATTTTACAGCCTATAGACTGGAGCTCAAATTTTCTACAAGATCATTCAATATTAAGATTGGATCCCCTGTTTTTTTCTTTTTGACATGGCATAAGCATGTTATGTTAATTAATTTTCAGCCCCAAGTTCATGGACAGTTCACGTATTAAGATTTATTTCGAAATTTATTTTAGAAGATGGTCCGTTAATTTGGTATGTCTATGGGGTTTTGTACTTCTTGGTGCCATGTTTTAGGAAGTATGAGCACTTTGAAGCCCATTACCTGATCAGTTTAGAGGTTATATTCTTCTTCATCACTTCAATAGCCTGGTTTACATTTTATTGTTAACATGGAACCTAACAAATTTCTTGAAATTTCCTACAGAGTTTAAAAATGCTTTGAAAGGTATCTGCTCCTTGGAGAACTAGTCAAGGAGAGAGATCAATTGGGGTTTCGTGATTGCCATAGGGCCATTTTGAGGACAACCCCGTTTGCTCTTTTTGTTGACAGTAATCATCGAGCCATATTCAAGATGACTCTTATAGAGGAGATTGCTCATACCTATAAGGGTGCAAGTAATTTTCAGATAGGCGATAAAACTCTGACATTTACTGTTGAAGATGTCACCCTGATTTTGGGTTTGCCTTGCTGTGGGCAGAGGGTCCCACATTATTATTCACAATTAAGTTGTCAAAGTTGCACCACCGATTTGGGGCGAAGCTAACTTTTGATCGGAAGGTGGTTACAAAACTTATCCGACAACTGGTACAATCGGATGATGCTTGTGATGTTGACGACACAGCACGACTTTGGATAGTTTTGCTATTATCCACTTTCCTATGCCCACGGTCTTCCCCATGTTGTCCACCACAAATGCTTATTGTTTGGACAATATTGACGAGATTGGCCGTTATAATTGGGCGGCTGCAGTCACAGAAATGACATTGCACAAATTTGATCACTTTGTTACTATAGTCCGTGAGAAGAGATCTGGTCGGACCACAACTCCCAAGAGAAGGATAGGTGGGAGAGAGCATGGCAGTGCCAACATTTTTGCTGTTCGGCTGCTCTGGCTGTAAGTTTTTATAAAACATTTATACATTCTTCCATCATTCTGGGATCTATGTATGTAAATAAACCAATGATCCATGCAGGTGTGGTTCTTAGAGCACACAAGATTGCGGCAACCGATTGACCGAGAAGCAATTCCCCATCTATTTAGATGGGGATCTGTTTTGGACAAGAAGCTATCATTCTCCATTGATCTCTATAGGGGCAGCAGGTAATCCACAAATGGAAGGTTTTTATTTAAATTTATGTGATAATCTGATCCTGACATTTATGAAAATTGATGCTTACAGATAATTAAGCGGTTGAAGGTAGGAACAAAGGAGAAGACAATCACTACATGTGTTAGCCAGAAAAAATGCATCTACAAACTGAGGGTGTGGCTGCTCCCCCCCATCCTGAGATTATGGCCCTTCTTCAAGGTATTGGGGATGAAATCAAGTTGCTCCCTGAAAGGCTTCAGCAGGCTAAGTCGTCTAATGAAGCCCAGATTGAAGCATTTACAACTGCTGTCACCATGGGGTTCAACAAAATGGAGAAGTTGATAAGATCAAGCTCTATGCCACAAGACCAACCTATAGTTGGCACAGATGCAGAGAAATGGTTCTCCACCCCACAATCAATCACTCCTGCCCCTGCCCTTGCATCCCCCAAATATGGTGATGCAAATGCATTTGCTCTGATCGTGGATCAGGAGATTATTGCACCAGATCCAGTAAGTGCGGTCTCTACCACCGTACTTCTTAGCCCGACGTCCCTAGTAAAGAATATCAAGTGTCGGGACGATCGACAGCCTGAATATATGACCAATCACCATTCAAAAGGCTGGATAAGGCTTCAAAAAAAAAGAAAGGGAAGAAGGTACAGTTGCAAACTATATTCTTTGATGTTCTGCATTAGACATTTATATTTCTTTGTTTTCTAACTTATCTTTACACGATTTACGTTGGAGGCAATGAGTAAGCTTATGAGGTTTTATAAGCAATGGACATGGAAATCTAAAGCCAATGAGAGCCAGACAGCATTAGTCGAGGCCTCCTTGCCCAGGAAGGATATGTCGACCACAAGTAAATAACTTCTCGGACAATACAATTTATTTATTGTTATTATCTTCTACTTTCATAATATAAAATGTACTTCATTTCTTGATTGTCATGCATTTCAGACACACTGTGTTGACCTTCACTAAATTGTTCGTTGAAGTGGTCACATATTTGGGATATACTATGGGGCAATATGACGGATGATGAGGTAAATACTGCCCATTGCACGAACAGTACCTTCAATTACATTGTCCATTAATTTTCCTAATGTCTTCTTTTATATTATTTTTGGTGGTTGCAGGTTATTGACATTGTCTTACATGCTATGAAAGACAGACAAAGAGAGCAGGAAACCATTGTCCCAAATTCCTATCACCGATGGGAATTCCTTGGAACCATTATGGGATCATGGATTATGCTTACAGATGGCTCTAATGATGACAGGGGCCACAAACTGCATACTTGCTTCGGGCATGAAAAATTAGGTTGCCAATATCAGATTTTCAATTCCTTTTCTTTGTTGTCCATGTATCGAGCCATTGGTTCCTTCTTAGTCTACAACCGGAGCAACGTCTCATCGTAGTATACAATTCCTGCAGAGGACATGCAACTTACGACACATGCGCTAGGAATTGGGTATGCCCAACTAACTTTGCACTTTGCAGTCGGTTATAAACATCAGGAATAATTTACATTCTTTGTTTTATGTTCACAGGAACCAATTCTTAACGCATATCTTGGATATGAAGGCTACACAAATGCTGATGAATTTCAGTTAATATTTGATGAACTATGTCCTCAACAACCAAGCTCTAGCATGAATTGCGCTATGTACATTTTCATGTATGTAGACCACTTAACAAGGAAGCGGGAATTATGTTGGGATTTCTCTGACAATGATGTAAAAAAATTTCGGCTACTACTAGCTTGTGATTTTCTGTCAATGTATTTAAACAATGTATGAACAATTATGAACAATGTATGAATGGTGTTGTTACATTTTCCTTCTTTGTCTGTGTGGGAAAGAGGTTGTAAAAGGATGCTTTTGAAATTACATGCACACATATGTATATGACAATTATATGTGAAGGCCCTCCAGGAAGTGTTCCACAGGTGGTATCCAATTTTGGGTTTGGTTGTATGTTCAGTGATATGTGCTGTATGTTTAGAAAATGGGCTCCAGGAAATTGGAACCAAACCGTGCAGCCTTGAGGTCCATTGATTTTACCTTCATGGTTTGTATGTGCAGTGGTGTAATTGTTGCAGAAATTGGGCTCCAGGAAAATTGAACTCCATCCGAGGTAGTTGTATGTAAATAAGTTGCACTCCAACATACAAGAGTATGGAGTCAAAATGGCATACTTAGACTTCAAAATGCAAAAAAACCTCAGAGGATGTCGACAAGCAGTGGTCGACTGTCGACATGTGCTCTTCCACCCACAAACATATTCTTCAGGGTGGCCATTAGTTGTCAACAACCGGTTTGTGGTTGTCGACAGGATATGCTGAGTCCATGTAATGGTCAGCCATCAGTTGGCTCCAAAATAGTCATGTTGGGAGCTAAAATACTGGTCCTGGAATCCAATATATGTAGTTGGACGCCAAGAGTTGAGCAGTTGGTGTCCAAACTACCCAGTCTTCTTTAAATTCATCGGTTTATAATATTATGAATTATTTTTAATAAATGAAATGTTAAAAAATATTTGTGACATTCTTGGTATGAAGATGTTGCCAAAGGAAGGGTCATCATAAGATCATTAGACCAAAAAAAAAAAAGTTCATCATGAACTCCAATGGTGATGTAGTCTGATCAGTTGGGCTCCAAAATAGTCTTGTAAGAGCTAAAATACTGGTCCTGGACTCAATATATGCAGTTGGACGCCAAGAGTTGAGCAGTTGGTGTCCAAACTACCCAGTCTTCTTTAACTTCATCGAGTTTTGTAATATTATGAATTATTTTTAATAAATAAAATATTAAAAAATATTTGTGACATTCTTGGTACGAGATGTTGCCAAAGGAAGGGTCATCATAAGATCATTAGATCAAAAAAAAAGTTCATCATGAACTCAATGGTGATGCAGTCTGATCAGTTGGGCTCCAAAATAGTTTTGTTAGGAGCCAAAATACTGGTACTGTACTCCAATATATGCAGTTGGACCCCAAGACTTGAGCAGTTGGTGTACAAACTACCCAGTCTTCTTTAACTTCATCGGTTTTTGCAATATTATGAATTATTTTTAATAAATGAAATGTTAAAAAATATTTGTGACATTCTTGGTACGAAGATGTTGCCAAAGGAAGGTCATCATAAAATCATTAGACCAAAAAAAAAAGTTCATCATGAACTCCAATGGTGATGCAGTCTGATCAGTGGGCTCCAAAATAGTCTTGTTAGGAGCTAAAATACTTGTCCTGGACTCCAATATATGCAGTTGGACGCCAAGAGTTGAGCAGTGGTGTCCAAACTACCCAGTCTTCTTTAACTTCATCGAGTTTTGTAATATTATGAATTATTTTTAATAAATAAAATATTAAAAAAAATTTGTGACATTCTTGGTACGAAGATGTTGCCAAAGAAAGGGTCATCATTATAAGATCATTAGATCAAAAAAAAAGTTCATCATGAACTCCAATGGTGATACAGTCTGATCAGTTGGGCTCCAAAATAGTTTTGTCAGGAGCTAAAATACTGTCCTGGACTCCAATATATGCAGTTGGACGCCAAGACTTGAGCAGTTGTCCAAACTACCCAGTCTTCTTTAACTTCATCGGTTTTTGTAATATTATGAATTATTTTTAATAAATGAAATGTTAAAAATATTTGTGACATTCTTGGTACGAAGATGTTGCCAAAGGAAGGGTCATCATTATAAGATCATTAGATCAAAAAAAAAAAAGTTCATCATGAACTCCAATGGTGATGCAGTCTGAGCAGTTGGGCTCCAAAATAGTTTTGTTAGGAGCTAAAATACTGGTCCTGGACTCCAATATATGCAGTTGGACGCCAAGACTTGAGCAGTTATGTCCAAACTACCCAATCTTCTTTAACTTCATCGGTTTTTGTAATATTATGATTATTTTAATAAATGAAATGTTAAAAAATATTTGTGACATTCTTGGTACGAAGATGTTGCCAAAGGAAGGGTCATCATAAGATCATTAGACAAAAAAAAAAAAGTTCATCATGAACTTCAATGGTGATGCAGTCTGATCAGTTGGGCTCCAAAATAGTCTTGTTAGGAGCTAAAATACTGTCCTGGACTCCAATATATGCAGTTGGACGCCAAGAGTTGAGCAGTTGGTGTCCAAACTACCCAGTCTTCTTTAACTTCATCGAGTTTTGTAATATTATGAATTATTTTTAATAAATAAAATATTAAAAATATTTGTGACATTCTTGGTACGAAGATGTTGCCAAAGGAAGGGTCATCATTATAAGATCATTAGATCAAAAAAAAAAGTTCATCATGAACTCCAATGGTGATACAGTCTGATCAATTGGGCTCCAAAATAGTTGTGTTTGGAGCTAAAATACTGTCCTAGACTCCAATATATGCAGTTGGACGCCAAGACTTGAGCAGTTTTGTCCAAACTACCCAGTCTTCTTTAACTTCATCGGTTTTTGTAATATTATGAATTATTTTTAAATGAAATGTTAAAAAATATTTGTGACATTCTTGGTACGAAGATGTTGCCAAAGGAAGGGTCATCATTATAAGATCATTAGATCAAAAAAAAAAGTTCATCATGAACTCCAATGGTGATGTAGTCTGAGCAGTTGAGCTCCAAAATAGTTTTGTTAGGAGCTAAAATACTGGTCCTGGACTCCAATATATGCAGTGGACGCCAAGACTTGAGCAGTTATGTCCAAACTACCCAGTCTTCTTTAACTTCATCGGTTTTTGTAATATTATGATTATTTTAATAAAAATGAAATGTTAAAAAATATTTGTGACATTCTTGGTACGAAGATGTTGCCAAAGGAAGGGTCATCATAAGATCATTAGACAAAAAAAAGTTCATCATGAACTCCAATGGTGATGCAGTCTGAGCTGTTGGGCTCCAAAATAGTTTTGTTAGGAGCCAAAATACTTGTCCTGGACTCCAATATATCCAGTTGGACGCCAAGTCTTCACCAGTTTTTGATTGTTGTCGACAGACAAAAGCAGGTGGTCGACAGATGTCTGTCAGTTGATGACAACCAGAACTCTGTTCTGCCTTGGATGTGAACCGGCGGTTCACGTTCTCTCCCGGTTTGGTTGTGGCGGTTCTATTCCAAAGAAGCAAACCCTAGTTGTCGACAAACCCTATCACCTCCCCTCGTTCCTGCAACTGCCCCCGTATTCTACCCTAAAGTCCAGGTTCTTCTCTCCTGGGCGAAAAACCAGAGTTGTCGGCACACGCATGTCAGAGCCTTCTACTTTTTTCCATCGCCTGTTCCCCAAACGACGCTGACGCTTCGATGGCCCGTGAACTCTGAACGATGGGAAGTTACATAGCGTGCGGATAAGTGTTACAGCAATCAATAACAGCATACAAAGAGCGTTGGAGGACCGTTCTTTACACTATAAAGGAACCCCCTGTCATACCTATCCTTCATCACAAGCTTCTAACGCTCTTGTTCTGACTATATTTCTGGCTCTTCTTCCTCTTTATCGCAGATGTCTTCATCTAACCGTGCTCCCCAGAGGTATGGCAAGGCACCTGCCTCACCGGTGCCACCGTCGCCCCGGCTCCCCCGGCTCTACTTTCCCGGAGACGTACAGTCCCGACTACTGGAACGGTTTTTACGTTGGGTGGACGATGGCTTTACAGAAAGCCTCTCGGTTGTACCAACACAAGGGCCTCACCAACATCCTCCCTGACATCGGCCCTAGGGCAGAACACATCTGTTCCTCACCTTCCTCTCGTCCTTCCCCTGCCTATCCTCCCCTCCCTCGTCCCCGAGTAATCGGGTAGGGAGTTTAGAATGTCTCCCTCCCCGACCCGTTCCTCCTCCTCCTCCTCCCCTCTCCTCCCATCCTTCCTTCTCACCTCCCCTCCCATCCCGGTCACTTCCTTCTCCTCCCCTCCCCTCCCATCCCGGCCCGTTCCTCCTCCTCCCCTCCCCTCCCTTCTCTGCTGTCCTTATTCCTCCCCTCCCTTCTCTGTAGCTGTCCTTATTCCTCCCTTCCCCTCCCCTCCCTTCTCTGCTGTCCTTCTTATTCCTCCCCTCCCCTCCTACCTCTGCTGTCCTTATTGTCCCCTCCCCTCCATTTCATTCCAGTGTCCATGCTATAGGGATACGGCGTTTAGATTGTAACAGTGCTTGTTTATGGAATATACATATATTTCCTTTTATGCAGTCTTCTGTGGGCTTGTATGTGCTCTCTATGATGCGTGTACTGTAATACTAACAGGTTCCTCCGAAGCGGTCAAGCTGTTGAACATGAACTCTCTACATGTAACAGTGCTTGTTTATGGAATATACATATATTTTCCTTTTATGCAGTCTTCTGGGCTTGTATGTCCTCTCTATGATGCGTGTACTGTAATACTAACAAGTTCCTCCGAAGCGGTCAAGCTGTACTGCTGGAACTGTAACCCCATAGCATGGACACTGTAATGAAGAAGGGCACATACTGTAACACAGGAAACTATTAATGTAATAATGTAGTTGTAGGTTTAGTTCTCGAACTGTAACCTCCTATCATGCATACTGTAATGATAATATGCAGCTATTGTATCAGGTTGTACGTATACTGTAATAATGTAGTTGTAGGTGTGCGGTCAAAGCTAAAGGAACGATGTACTGCTCGAACTGTAACCTCAATACATTATAATGACCATAATCTAAACGCCAGTTAGTACAGCAACTCCAATTGGTGCTTAATCCAATAACAGTTAGTACAGCAACCTCCAGCTGCAATGGTGATGTGCTCTCCCCAATGGGCTCCAAAATACTCCTGTTGGGAGTCAAAATAGTAGACATGGACTCCAATATAGATAGTTGGATCCAAGATCAGCATCTGTCGACAGCCAACTTCTCTGCTGTCGACAGGTAGACTCTTTCCCGAACTGTCTCTTTTCTGACAGGTATATCTGTCGACAACTAGCATTACAGCTGTCGACAGGTTCGTATTGCCTGAACAAAATTTACGCTGACCAGTTGGGCTCCGAAATACTATGTTGGGTGTCAAAATAGTTGAAATGGACTCTAATATACATAGTAGACTCAAGATGTTCAGCAATTTGTAATGGTTGTCGACAGACGAATGCTTGTTGTCGACAGATGACTGTCAGTTGCCCACAACCGGAACTCTGTTCTGCCTTGGAATGTGAACCGGCGGTTCACGTTCTCTCCCGTTTGGTTGTGGCGGTTCTATTCCAAAGAAGCAAACCCTAGTTGTCGACAAACCCTATCACCTCCCCTCGTTCCTGCAACTGCCGCCGTATTCTACCCTAAAGTCCAGGTTCTTCTCTCCTGGGCGAAAAACCAGAGTTGTCGGCACACGCATTCCTAAATTGCATTTCGTCTTCTATTTCCAGAATGAGTTCCAGGGGCGGGCGGGGAAAACGCACGACTGTTGGGAAGCAGAGCGTTGAAGGAGAAAGTCAAAGTTCAAGAGCCCCTGCTGAGCGCCGATCAAAGTATAGGGATGACAGACTCCCAGAGTTGAATGTTCCAACAAACATCAATATGTTGAATGTCAAAGGCGTGTTCAAGAAGATCATACAACCTCGGTATGTGAATTTTCCTTGCTTGGAAAAAATGTTTCCCGGGTTGAGTACACTATTTGAAGAACAAGGCTGGGTTGGATTTATGAGGTCTCAGAAGTCTTATTCTCCATCAGCAGTTTTGGAGTTTTACAACAATTTGGGTATGCATGAAGATGACCTTTACACTACTGTCCAGGGTATCTCCTTTAAGATTACTCCTAATCTTTTTAGTAGAGCACTACAAATACCAAATAATGGGGTAGATGTCCTCATTGTCGAAGTGGATCCTGCAGTCACATATACAATGATGACTAACGAACCCTTTGATGAGATGAAAAGGATAGCCAAACTGAATGCAAACACCTTTCCTCCTTTGAACAGAATGATACATCATATGTTGACAACTATCATCTTTCCAAAGGATGGAAGCAGGGAGCTAGTGAATGAAGCACATAGGACATTGTTCTACCACATTCTTCGGAAAGAGCAAATTAATCTCCCAGAGTTGATGGTCGATGTCATACATGAGTGCTTCCATGATCCAAAAAGGTCCATCCCGTATGCTTGCCCTATCACATCTGTGATCAAGTTTCTGCGAGTATCACTAACTCCTAATAAGGTCATAACTCTCAAGAGCCGAAGTGCATATGATATGAACACTGCAACTAGGATGGGGTACAAAATGATCAATGGAAGAGTCCACAGGACTCTAAAAGGACAAGAAGATGAACAGCAAGAAGATGAAGGCAGAGAAGAAGATGGTGAGGATGTTGGTGCAGATGAAGCATCTGAAGAAGATGACATTCGTCAAGAAGTTCATCCAGATATTCCTACTACATCTCAAGTTCCAACGTCCGGAGATATGAAAGAATTCTTTGCCGAACAATTCACTCAACTTCAAAGAAATCTCATATACGATTTGATCACTTGAACAATAGAATGAATGCAATTGAAGAAAATCAAGGACATTCAGAGGCAATTAGATACCATGGAATATGAAGTGATGCGGCTTCATGATGATTATCAGAATCTCCGTCGTCCCACTCCTCCGGGGGATGACAATCCTTAGCAATGTATTGCACAATTTCTATTTATGTCGAAGCAGTTGGCCACAAAACTTGTCATGTTTTGGAACGTGTGTCAAGTGTAATTCTTTCCCACTGTTACAATGAAAGGATTTATGATCAATGCTTGAAAAGTGTGTATGTTCTTAAAACCAGGCAATATCCATTGCTGTTGAATTTTGTAGATGTTGGGCTCCAAAATAGTCTTGTTTGGAGTCAAAATAATGGTCATGGACTCCAAAATACTCCTGTTGGAAGCCCATGATCTCACTGAATTATACATTCCGTGTAGCAATACCCTAAAAATTTTCGTCAAAGTTCGACTTATGTATTCGATTCATGTTAAAAATCAAGGTATTCGATTCATGTAATCGATTCATGAAAAGTTAAGGTATTCGATTCATGTCAAAACTTATGTATCGACGACTAATGGATTTGAATTCCTAAATTAACTCCCCTAAGACTCTGAAACGACTAAATATTCAATTTCTCATAACTGACATCAAATTAAAGGCGTGTCCCTTCGTAACTCAAATCACATCCCTTCATGAAACGACGGTCATTATCCCTCTCTATATATAGCTCTCCTCATCTCCGTTAGAAAATACCCGTTCGAAAACTCTCTAGTTGCTCTATCTTTTTCGCGCCTTTCTGCTCTCCGGCAAAGGACCTTCAGGAGCTCTCTGTTAAACTTCATCCTTTCACGAAAAAGGTAGGATCTTCTAACCCTTTCGGGTACATCTCATCCTCCTCTGAAGGATCTCCTAAGTTTCCTTTTCATCTGTCTGTCTAGATGGCATCTCCTAGGGCTCAGGACTCCGTCCAACTCACCTCTGACCAACTCCAAAGACTAGCCAAGATTCCTATCTGTTCCAGCAAATCAGTTGAATTCTCTCATTTGAGTGGCAGTCTAGCCTGGGTGGAGGAAACTCTCACAGAGATGGGATGGACCAAACTGTGTCAGATCACTGAACTCTCGTAGCCAGTGTGTAAGGGCATTCTATGCCTCTCTCAAAGTTTCATCTGGAAATACAGTCGTAGGATGTTTAAAGGAGTAAGAATCACTATCTCTGAGGAATGTCTTGTAGAACTTTTAGACTGTCCTAACACGGACACTGTCTTAGTGAGTCATCCCCCTTGAGAAAAAAATTTGGGGATTATTGGAAATTTGGGGACCTTGAGCAAAAGGGGTTTGCAAGTGAATGAACTTTCTGCAGAGAAAAGGTTACTGCATTCTATCATCTCTAATATCATAACTCCTAGATCAGGTTCCCATTCCTCCATCACAGCCAGAGATGGGAATCTCCTCTTTTGGGCTATTCAGAAACTTAGAGTCAACTTCCACAGTGATTTTAGAAAAAATGATAGCAGCCAAGGACCTTCAAGATTCTCTTCCGTATGGATCTCTGCTTACTTTGATCTTTAAGAAATTTGCTGTGGATCTATCTGGAGAAGTGCCTATCAGCACCAAAGAGAAAATTGGACTCATTAGTCTGAGAAGAGGTCACTACTCCCTAGTTAGCAAGAAAGAAAACTTATGGTACAAAGATTCAGTTCCGGAGTGTGACCATGAAATTTATCCAGATGAGCCCCTAGTCTCTGTGCTTCCACAAGATATTCCCACCTCAGGTATTCAGATTGAAGCCCCAGCAGATCCAGTTGTGTTTGCACAGTCTCCTCCACCAGTTCAGCCAGTTGAAGAACAGCTTCCAGCCTCCTCCTCTCTCAATGAGCAAGATGCTCCTCTGAAACAATGCATGAAGACTTAAGAAATCTCAGAGGTAAGGGAATCATGTCTGAAGATGTTCCTGTCCCACCTATGGAACAAACTTTCAGAGAGAGTGAGCCTTCTTTCTCCCCTTCTCAGTTTGAGACCCGGCCAAGGTCTCAGGGGGAGAGTAGCAGCAGTTGGCACCATTCTAGAGCTTGTCAGATCACATCAAGAGAAGCTCTCACTTCTTCATATGCAAGTCGAGCTCATAGATGTCAAGTTTGATAGTTTTACTGATGAGGTCAAGCAGATGAAGGAACTCTTACTTCAGTTAGTGTGCCATCAGGGCACTTCCATGCCATCAGGGCCTGCTCCCTCTGAGTCTCAAGAAGAACAGCTTCTACTGCTCAAGAGCCACAACACCAAGAACCAACCCAAGAGAAAATTCCTGAAGATCCAGAGCTTGAGCCAGTAGTACAGCAGAATCAAGAGTTTTCGGCTGAACAGCAGCCCATATCAGATGTCCTCCAACAGGAGCAGGAGCATGCTCCCAAGATCTCCTAGCAATGGTTGAATATCAACCCCAGCAAAAGCAGCATCAAGAACAGCAGCAGGAATCAGAGGCTAATCAGCAGCCAGGAGTAGCAGCAGTTGAGGAAGGTGTATCTCTTGGAAAGAGACCTCATCAGGCCTCGAGCTTCACACCTTCAAGAGAAAGGTTAAGAGAAGGCTAGTCAAAGATGGCCATCTATCTCTTCCTCTCCTCCAGGCCTACCTCACCTGCCTATCCTTCTGACAATCCTCCAGAAGATACTCCTCCAGCCACCTCTTCAAGTATTCCCTCTGGTTCAATCATTTCCCAGGATCTACCTCTATCTAGCCCCCCAGTAGATCCAGTTTCAAAAATATCAAATTCTCCACATATCCTTTAAAATACCCAATCAAGCCTCTTAAGGCTTTTGCAATGAATCTGTCCACTCAACCTCCACCTTTTTATTCAGCTATGCCCTCAAACCAGGTTCTCAGCAACCTCACTTACAAATCCTTGATATGGGTCCAAGTCTCAGACTTCCAGCTTCCGTGGTCCTAAAATGGCAGACAAACCAGCTCTACTTCTTCCTCCTTTCTGGTATGCCTTTGTCTACCATTCCCCTGAATTCATGGCTCTATTTAGAGAATATCTTCAAATCAGGGCCTTTCTGAGATTCATGACATGCCAGGTTTCACTTTTGAACACTGGCTTCCATCTTTGATCAAAACATCTCAGGTTTCATTTCTGATCTTCAAACTGTCTCTCAGAAGAGTCATTATCTGACTCCTCCAGAGTTGTTCATCTCCATCCTGAGGAAGCCATGAGATTTCAGGAAGCTCATTCCAGGAACCACCAGCTCAAGCTCTACACTCATTTATCCCTTCAATTTCATGTAATTTTTGGCACTCTCCTTAGAGATTCTCAGGCCAAATTTACTGCCATGAAAGTCTTCAACTTTGAAAGGTACAGCTCAGTCTGCATGATGTCTCCAAAGGCAATATGATTTGCTCCTCAGCGGACCAAGGCCAGTGGTCCCTTCTATGCAAGCAGATCTTTTGCCCAATCTTTATCCTCCCCTTGTAGGAGCTATCTTCTACAGAGGTGCCTTTGGTGAAACCATCTTCAACAGTCATCAGAATCTCCACAAGGTTCAAGATAAAGTATCAGTCCAAGCTCAGTTTTCAGAGGTTCATTTTTTTGAACATGCACAAGTTCAGAATAACCTTCTTGATCTTCAGATAAGCTTTGCTGAGTCTGAACGATTCCCTCCTCATCTATGGGAAAAAGCCTACCCTGAACACCATGCTCAGTGTAGAACTTTAGCACTCCCCCTCAATGATTATCACTCCAAGAGTCTTCTAGATTTGAGAAAGCACATTGGCCTCAAATGGGCACAGAGGTATGTACATTATTATCAGGCCAAGGATGCAGCGATCTCAAGTGGGCTATATGGAATATCACTCTTCATGAGTCTTCACTTTGGCAGCCACCAAGAAGTTCACTCCTCTGCACATCAGGTGTCACTTGGACCATGACAAAGCCACCAACAAACAATCTTTTTACAGAAGGCGCACATCAAATCAGCCAGGAAATTACCTTACAACAATCCAAATATGAGGTGGATGCTGCGAAGTTTAACCACACTTTCCAGTCTAATGAGTTGAAACTTTGGCAACTCATAGAGCCTTTCTTGGCTAAAATTCCACAAACTCTTTATCTTCCCTCCTCCAGCACTACTTAAAAACATTTTTTTTTAAGTTGTGTAATCTTCAAACATTCCTTTTATATATGGCATTTACTGCTTTCTTTTAACTCCTGTCTTTGTGCTTGGTTTCTCCTTTATGTTAATGCCACAAAGGGGGAGAAAAGGGAGAAAAGATAGGGTAGCTACATTTTCAAAGTTGTTTCTGCCAAATGCAAAATGCAAATTTTGTTAAACAAAATGCAAAGTTGTTTCAGCTACCATTTAAAGATTTTTGTCATAACAAAAAGGGGAGAATTGTTGAGCAACTCCTCATAAGTCTTTACAAAAATTTGTGACATTCTTGGAACCAAAATTGCATGCCATCAGAACCTTCCATAATCAAATTAACAAATAATTGACCAACCAATGTTATACCGGTTCATTCTTCGTACGAAGAACATCAGTAGTCTGAAATAATTGACCAAACATTAATCCATACATATCTAAAGCGGGAAAAAAAAATATCGAAGCACCATCAGCATGACCTCCTGGTAATGCATCCATCCATCATTTCAGACAATTGATTTTGTCAGTAATTATTCGATAAGTATCTGATCGACTTGCCTCTCAGAACAATTCGATATAAGTATCTGATCGACTTGCGCCTCTCAGAATGATTTGATAAGTATTTGATTTTCTTATAGGAAATGGATGTGGAAAGTGCCATTTTGATTCCGAATACAATAAGGGATAAGCGTACATGAAAAACACTCTGCAAATGATCGTGTTATATGGAGTGGAGTATCTTCAAATCAAGGTTCGTATATATGGGAGTCAACCCCGTATTTCTTCATGGGTCGACCTCATACTTCTTCTTGGGTCGACCCATTATAACCCCATTTCAACACTGGAAAATGAGGTCGACCACTTCTTTCAACTGAGGACGACCTCAAATGAAAAGCAAATCTTCTGTGTTTTGAGGTCGACCTCATACTTCTTCTTGGGTCGACGCCTCCGTGTTGCTTTTTAGCACTGCGAAATAGGGTCGACCCACAGGTCTTCTGGGGTCGACCTCACCTTTTCAATTCATTAGTGACATTATATTTTCTACTTTTATATATTAAAGTAAATATATATATATATTGAAAATTTTACAAAATGATTCTGTAACGTCGCGTGCTTTTCGGATCCATGCGGATCGTGTGTTGTGGTTGTGGCGGCCGTTGTGAGGCCAGTGTGAGTCGGTTGTATGGAATGCATGGTGTGGATGCGTGGTTTGAGCAGGTGCAGCGTAGGGTTGGTCCGGAAATAGAATAGGACCTGCTGCTGTTCTGTCTAAGTTGGCGGCCAGGGTGTGGCCGTTGACTGTTGGCGTCCAGGTTCATGGACGTTGACTTCTTGAACTTGGCGCAGCTTTTGTGAGTTAGACTGCGTGGCGGTGCTTTTAGCGGCATGGTGGTTGACGCCAACCTGACAGTTCTGCAGGTTAAAGGCTCACCCGAGGGTAGCTTTCTCAGCTCACTCTCTTCCCCTCTTGCCCCAGCTTCGCGCCCCAGAGTTTCTGAAGCTTCCAGCAGGTGCCGAGGAGTAGTTGGACGATCGTAGAACGCGCGGCGTCGCCGAATTACGCGAGAAAACGTCGCGTCGTGGTGCAATTCGCGTGGGAGCTCGCGGAGGGCTCGGCGTGAACGGGGGATTGCAGGAGATTCAACGCGTTCTGAGGTAGGGGACGAACCCGTTTAGCTCCGTAGGAACATTAAAACACATCATAATCACTTGAACCAGCATGATAATCCATGTTTGGATAGAGTTGCACCAAGCGGGATAATGGGTGGTTTGTGTTATTTAATGTTCAGAGCATGTTTTAGTGGGTTGTATTGGGTTCTAGCATGCTAAAGGAATCGCATTTGCATGTTTTTCAGTAGTTAGAACAGTTAGAAAAACCCGCAGGACCGGATTAGGGTTTCTGCAGGGTTTATGGCCGGAGAACTGGCGTCAACATCGCTTGCCGCAAGGTCCTCAGCCAGGAGGTTAACGGCCAGGACCCTTGCCGTTGACTCTTAGTAAGCGGCAATCGATGTGGCCGCCTACTTCTATTTGAGCAGAAATGACTAAGTACAATAATATCAATAATGCATGTGTGTTGACGCATGAGATGCACTGAGTGCACTTGGTTTACGTGTTTAGCATACAAGGTATGCTGTTAGTTGTTTACTTCGGTGACTACGCGTTGTGTGTACGCGAGTCAGTTAGGTTCACGTGTAGTGGACCAGTGGTTACTTGTGGTTTACGTGAGGTTTCACGTGGTTTGTGTGTGACGTGCACGTGGTTCTGTGTACGTGGCGAGTAGTACGACGCCTACTGTGGTTACCTCTCCAGTTGGGTGCCCCAGGTTCTTTGTGAGCCAGGCTGTTAGCTCGGGGCTTTGTCCCGGTACTTGTGCTGTACCGTCGAGGTCTGTGTCGTCTGACCTGGACACCCTCACTCTTGTGTTAGAGTTGTACGTCCGGCTGAGGGAAAGATGACAGTGGGACAGTGACACTTGTGTTGTTTTTAGTCACTTGTAGCGCGCTCGTAGTTGGGGGTACGGACACCAGTAGTCGACGCTGGTCCCCAGCTAGTCCTTTCCAGTGCCTCACTCTAGCGAGCCCAGGCCAGGGTCTCTGGAGGTGCCAGGCATGGGCCTGTGACCGTGTGGTCTACAGGTTGTGGTGTTTAGTTGGTCTCCACAGTTGCTTGACCTTTTTACGTGGAGCGGCAGTTGGACCTTTCGTCCGTGGCTGCGAGACTGAGAGGTAGACTGTGTTAGTTGTCCGAGTCAGTTTCTGTGTCGCGAACCAGTTTACGTGGCTCGTGTTGGCTGTCTCTACTTTAGCTTGTACACCTGTACTGGTTTGCCGTTTAATTATTACTGTTGTTTCTCATAGCCGGCAGACGGTGAGTACTTTTACAGCTTTACTTACCTGCTTAGCTGTTATATAAATTGTTGGTGTTGTTAACTATTCGTACTCGTGGTGTTTGTTTCGCTCGGTTTTGGGGGAGTTCCCTACTGAGCCAGTGACTAGAGAGGCTCACCCCTACCCCCACAGGTGAGAGCGAGGAGGACGTCTCTCGTCCGACGTCCAGTTTCGGGCCGCGTCGTAGCGGTGCAGGGTCAGCACCTCCAGCAGAGTAGCTTCAGCAATGTAGTTTTGTAGTTGTTTACTTCCTTCAGTTGTACCTCGGGGTATGCCCCAGGCTCTTGTACTTCTTTTCAGTTTTTGTGAAAATTTGGCTATGTAACTTGTGAAATATATATAAATGTGGTGTGTTCCTTTATGTTTACACGGACTATGGTTTGGTATCCCTTGCGAGGCTTCGGCCCGTTCGCGGGAGGCGGACTCGGATCAAGTACGTTATCGGTTTAACGGGCTTGACCGAGGCGATCCGCCACAGTTGGTATCAGAGCAAGGTCCGTGTTAATATAAGGGAATTAAAAGGATACATAGCCTTATTTTGGTCATTTTACACTGCTGGTAGGGACCGTGGTTTTTGATCATTTGTGGTTTTGATTTTTGTCTGGTGTTTTGTGTATGTAGAAAATTTCTGAAATGGCTGATAGGAGAGATTGGGGTGGTGGAGGAGATGATCCGGAGGAAAGCACCCAGCATATGATAGAAAGGATTTGGGAGAGCCTCACAGATATTGGGCAAGAATGGATCAGCAGGCGCCAGTACCACCGATTGCAGTGCCACCTGGGGATGGAGAGACTGTACCTGTTGCTCCAGTTCCGCCGAGAATGGAGGTACCTTTGTAGCTCATGTGCCACCACCAGTGTTGTTAGCGGAAGAACCAGTGTTGCAGGTTGAAAAGTTTCTGAGATTGCAGCCACCTACTTATTCAGGAGGGCCGAATCCAGATACAGCTGAGCATTGGGTTCATGAAATTGAGAGAGTTTTTGCGACTATGAGGTGTCCGGCAGCGGATAGAGTGGTATTAGCTGCTTACCAGTTGAGAGGTTTTGCCTTGGAATGGTGGCGATTGAAGATGCAAACCACTTTTGCAGGCAGGACGGAAGAAGCTATCACTTGGCCGGAGTTTCTTGATGTATTTAACGATACATTCTTTCCGATCCAAGTGCAGCAAGTAAAAAGAGAGCAATTCCGAACTCTTCAGCAAGGTAACTCTTCAGTCTTAGAGTACCAGATGAGATTTATGGCACTTAGCCGTTATGCGCCATATGTGGTTTCAGATAAATATGATGGTTGAGTATTTTATCAGAGGTTTGAGAGTGGAATTGCAGGATGCGATAGTACCTCTTATGTGCAAGACAGTGGAAGAAGCAGCGCAGAGGGCAGCTACTTGGAGAGGTCTATGTACTCGTCAGGCAGGTGAATCAGGTTCAGGTAGTTTCCGACTACCGCAGCAGACAGTAGGTGCAAGCAAGGGCAAGGCACCAGCAGGACCTTCTTCATCTGGTTTCGGGAAATGGGGCCAGAAGTTAAAGCAAGCATTTAAAGGCAAAGGAAGAGGATGGGGGGTCGTCAGCAGTTGCAGCAAGGCCGTGGTAGGCCTGGGGTGGAGGAGTCGCAGCAGAGTACTGCCAGGCAGCCTATTGTTCCTCCAGGGTATAGGTGTTATAATTGCAATCAGCCGGGACATTTGATCCGCAATTGTCCGTATGCAAGAGAATATGGATATGGTAGAGGTGTGCAGCAGCAGCAGCCTCAGCAGTTCCAGCAGCCACAGGCAGGTCGTGGCAGAGGAGCACCGCAGCAGCGAGGAGAGGCCGGTTATGGCTATCACCCGAGCCCAGGCAGAGGCGTCAAATATGATAGAAGGTATTTTACCTCTTTATGAATATTCAGCAAGAGTCTTATTTGATTCGGGTGCCTCTCATTCTTTTATTTTCGAAGATTTCTAGATTGCATAGCTCATCCTTTAGAAGAGAAGTCTTGTGAGTTAGTGGTGGAGGTTCCTTCAGGTGAGTTCTTACTCACTTCGAGCTATATAGATGAAGCTCCTGTTATGATTGAAGGGACCAGATGCCGGTCGGTTGTATGCCTTGCAGTTGTCAGATTATGATATCATTCTGGGTATGGATTGGCTTGAAATGTATGGAGCAATGTTAGATTGCAGAAAGAAAAGGATCAGATTTTGTCATCCTAATGGTGCAGTGTTTGAATATCAAGGTATGCCTTTTTATACCTCCAAGTTTCTAATTTCTACAATTAAGCTAGAAATTGATAAATGATGGGTGTGTGGCTTATTTAGCCTCAGTAAGTTTGGTAGAGGCCAGTCAGCCAATGGAAGCAGTTCCCGTGGTTAGGGAATTTGCTGATGTTTTCCGGAAGATTTGCCTGGTTTAGCTCCACACAGAGAGCTGGACTTTTCTATTGAGTTGCTGCCAGGTACCATGCCGATTTCTAAAGCCCCATATCGGATGGCACCAGCAGAACTCAAGGAATTGAAAAAGCAGTTAGAAGAGTTGTTGCAAAAAGGTTTTATTAGACCGAGTCATTCCCCGTGGGGAGCGCCAGTTTTATTTGTGAAAAAGAAGGATGGTAGTTTTCGGATGTGTATTGATTATAGGAAATTGAATGATGTGACCATTAAGAATAAGTACCCATTGCCGAGGATAGATGATTTATTTGATCAGTTGCAATCAGCAAAGGTGTTTTCTAAGATTGATTTGAGATCCGGGTACCATCAATTTGAATTAAAGAGGAGGATATAGATAAGACAGCGTTCAGAACCAGATATGGTCACTATGAGTTTGTGGTAATGCCTTTTGGGTTGACTAATGCTCCTGCAGGTTTTATGGATCTGATGGATAGAATTTTTCATCCATATTTAGATCAATTCATTGTGGTCTTTATTGATGATATTCTAATTTATTCAGCATCTGAAGAGGAGCATGCAGCTCATTTGAGGTTTACCTTGCAGTTGTTAAGGGATAACCAGCTGTTTTCTAAATTCAGTAAGTGTGAATTCTGGTTAAAGGAAATTCAGTTTTTGGGTCATGTTATTTCAGCCAAAGGAGTAGCAGTAGACCCGAGTAAAGTGGAAGCTGTGTCTAGGTGGGAAGTGCCTAAGACAATAACCGAGATTAGAAGTTTTCTGGGGTTGGCAGGTTATTATAGGCGCTTTATTCAAGATTTTTCTATGATTGCAGCACCTATGACTAGATTGACCAGGAAGGAGTGCCTTTTGTGTGGTCCGGTGAATGTCAGAGAAGTTTCATGGAATTGAAGAAAAGACTCACATCAGCACCTATATTGACATTGCCGGCAGGGAGTGGTGGTTTTGTGCTGTATACTGATGCTTCAGGAGAGGTCTTGGTGCAGTGCTTATGCAGCATGGTAAAGTATAGCTTATGCATCCAGGCAATTGAAGCCAGCAGAGGAGAATTACCCCACTCATGATTTAGAATTGGCAGCAGTTGTATTTGCTTTGAAACTGTGGAGGCATTATCTGTATGGCGAGAGATTTGAGATTTTTACATATCATAAAAGCTTGAAGTATATCTTCTCGCAGAAAGATTTGAATCTTCGCCAGCGCAGATGGGTGGAATATTTGAAGGATTATGATTTTAGTTTGGCTTATCATCCGGTAAGGCCAATGTTGTAGCTGATGCCTTGAGTAGAAAGGCATATATGAATTGATGATGATTAAAGAATGGAAGTTGTATAAGAAGTAGCAGAGAATTCCTTGTATGTGCCCAGCAGTCAGCGTCGAGCAATTTTAGCTGCTGCAGTTAGAGCCATCTTTATATTGGCAGATCATTGAAGCTCAGAGAGCAGATGCAGGTTTACCTGAATTGTGAAAATGGAAGGAGTTTCTATTGATGATATTGTGTGGACAAGCTTCGGGGCAGGTTGTTTGTTCTTGCAGAAAGAGAAGTGAAGCAGCGAGTTCTGGAAGAGGCTCATAAATCAAGTACACTATTCATCCGGGTAGTACTAAAATGTACCATGATTTAAGAAAACATTTTTGGTGGCCTCATATGAAGAAAGAAATAGCAGAATTTGTGGCAGATGTTCTATCTGCAGCAGATTAAAGCAAGCATCAGAAGCCTGGAGGTCTATTGCAACCGTTGCCTATTCCACAGTGGAAATGGGATGATATTGCGATGGACTTTGTGGCAGGTTTACCAAGGTCGAGTTCAGGGCATAATGGAATATGGGTGTTTGTTGACAGATTAACTAAGGTGTGCAGATTAGTGGCAGTAAGTATGTCTTGGACAATGGACAGGTTGGCAAATTTTATGTTGAAAGAATTATTCCACTGTATGGTATTCCAAAGACTATTGTATCTGATAGAGATCCAAGATTTACTTCTGGTTTTTGGAGAAGTCTGCAGAAAGTGATTGGTTCTGAGTTGAGGTATAGCTCTGCTTATCATCCCCAGACAGATGGTCAGACTGAAAGGACTATTCAGACAATTGAAGATATGTTGCGAGCTTGTTGTTTAGTTTGGGGAGGTAGTTGGGAGCATCATTTGGGAATGGTTGAGTTTGCCTACAATAATAGTTATCATACCAGTCTTGGGATGGCACCGTATGAAGCTCTATATATGGAAGGCCATGTAGAACCCCATTGAATTGGCATGAAGTGGGAGAAAGGCAATTAGTAGTCCTGAATTGATTCAGCAAACCACTGAAGTAGTAAAGCTTATCAAAGAAAATTGCAGGCAGCTCAAAGTAGCAGAAAAGTTATGCAGATGTGCGGAGGAGACCACTTCAGTTTGAGGTGGGAGATTTTGTTTTTCTGAGAGTTTCCCCAAGTAAAGGTATAATGAGGTTTGGAAGTCTGGAAAGTTGAGTCCAAGGTATGTGGGACCTTTCCAGGTAATTGAAAGAATTGGGGAAGTGCTTATAGGCTGGAATTGCCAGCTGATTTTGCAGATGTGCATGATATTTTCCATGTCTCTATGTTGAGAAAATGTATTGAGGATCCAGCTCAAATAATTAATATCAAGGAGGTGACCTGAAGCCGGACATGACTATGCCAGAATATCCGTGCAGATCACAGATCGAAAGATAAAGAAGCTGAGGAATAAAGAAATTGAACTAGTTAAAGTGAGATGGGAAAATAGGTTGGTGGTGAGGATACCTGGGAGTTGGCCGCGGAATGGCTAAAGGGTATCCCTATCTGTTCGAGTAAGTTTGTGTATTTTCTTTTTAGATGATAGTGCTTGTAAAGTTGTGTATGTTTAAGTTGTTTGACTCTGTGTTTGTGTTATGAATTTCGAGGTCGAAATTTTCTTTTTAGATGATAGTAATGTAACGTCGCGTGCTTTTCGGATCCATGCGGATCGTGTGTGTTGTGGTTGTGGCGGCCGTTGTGAGGCCAGTGTGAGTCGGTTGTATGGAATGCATGGTGTGGATGCGTGGTTTGAGCAGGTGCAGCGTAGGGTTGGTCCGGAAATAGAATAGGACCTGGTGCTGTTCTGTCTAAGTTGGCGGCCAGGGTGTGGCCGTTGACTGTTGGCGTCCAGGTTCATGGACGTTGACTTCTTGAACTTGGCGGCAGCTTTTGTGGACGTTTAGACTGGCGGTGCTTATTAGCGGCATGGTGGTTGACGCCAACCTGATAGTTCTGCAGGTTAAAGGCTCACCCGAGGGTAGCTTTCTCAGCTCACTCTCTTCCCCTCTTGCCCCAGCTTCGCGCCCCAGAGTTTCTGAAGCTTCCAGCAGGTGCCGAGGAGTAGTTGGACGATCGTAGAATGCGCGGCGTCGCCGAATTACGCGAGAAAACGTCGCGTCGTGGTGCAATTCGCGTGGGAGCTCGCGGAGGGCTCGGCGTGAACCGGGGGATTGCAGGAGATTCTAACGCGTTCTGAGGTAGGGGACGAACCCGTTTAGCTCCGTAGGAACATTAAAACACATCATAATCACACTTGAACCAGCAATGATAATCCATGTTTGGATAGAGTTGCACCAAGCGGATATGTGGTTTGTGTATTTAATGTTCAGAGCATGTTTTAGTGGGTTGTATTGGTTCTAGCATGCTAAAGGAATCGCATTTGCATGTTTTTCAGTAGTTAGAACAGTTAGAAAACCCGCAGGACCGGATTAGGTTTCTGCAGGGTTTATGGCCGGAGAACTTGGCGTCAACATCGCTTGCCGCCAAGGTCCTCAGCCAGGAGGTTAACGGCTAGGACCCTTGCCGTTGACTCTTAGTAAGCGGCAATCGATGTGGCCGCCTACTTCTATTTGAGCAGAAATGACTAAGTACAATAATTATCGATAATGCATGTGTGTTGACGCATGAGGTGCACTGAGTGCACTTGGTTTGTTAGGATCGGATATTCGTTTATGGCAAAGCTAGAAGGGGGGGTTGAATAGATTTGCAGCGGAAACTTAAGCATATGAAAATTACTTCGTATTAAAAGATCTACTCAATTAAAACCCCTTTGATCGATGCAATGTGTGTGAGCAACTAACATTTAGTGTGTAGACGAAATCCCTATGCATGCATCTAGGCAATACAGTGTAACCACAAGTCAAACCACAGTGCACAAGGGATTTTTTAGGTGGTTCGGAGATCACATCACGTGACTCCTACGTCCACCCCCCCACACAGTGAGGACACACTACTCAAGAACTGAGTACAACACACACACGAGCACACCGGCTCAACCACACACACACACGCTAGATCAGTCCACAAAAGATCAGATCCTCTAGCCTTGATCTGACCAACACACCAACACAACGTTGTCTGATGCAAACACGCAATCAGAACAACAATCCACACTTCCACAACATCCACGTACTGATATCAAATCAGTGCATCACACACAGATATATGAAAGTAGTGAAAGGAGAAGAGTTTAGAGATGAGAATCAAATCCCGATGTAGATC
>CM024754.1:20380459-20430202 GCA_014218235.1 Colocasia esculenta | reverse complement strand
GTACCATTATTCATTGACAATTATTTATTATGATTTCCTTCCTTATGTGTGTCTATGGTTGGAATACTTTACACATCAAGAACTGTCACTAGGCTCTGAATGGACCCCCTCACACGGTTCATTTGCCTTGGCGCTAAGAAAGCGAGCAAGATGAGACAAGTTATATTTATGGGCGCTATGAGAGCGAGCAGATATTTTTCTTTTTATTGTCGCCTTAACTGAATTAAGATGAGATCCCTTTAGATCGATCACGGCAAGAGAATCAAATCCGTGAAGCCTTTATTAAGCCGGTTGTGAGTTTTATAATACGTCATGAGACTCGGGTTAGCCACAGTGGAGTGGCTAGACTAAGAACCGTATGGTTTTTTTATTCTGTTATATGCACACCGCCCATAATGATGGAAGAACAATCATAGTATGTGTTCCATCCACATGTGCTAAGACAACCGTTAAAGAGAATGATGATGGGATCTCTGCTTCATCATTGTGTGAGCTCTTGGATCATAATTTATTGATCCATCTATACCCTTAGGACTTGAGATCTATGTCATGAAAAAGAAGATTGGTGTTGCTACTTTAGCATGCTCTTTAGGGCTATGGTTGATACAGTCCAGCGGGACATGACTAGGAAAGCGTTCAAGACTAATTGACTTGACATAAAACTCAAGAAAGGCATCTAAATATTGCCACAATGTTTTGTGCTCTATCTCAAGGGGCCTGTCGACTTAGTGGCGATAAAGTCATGAGTACAAAAACATTCGAGTTTTACGTCGCTGTTTTTTAAGAGATCCAAGATGTCAAGCTGGTGAATAGTATTGTGATCTGTTAGTTTTGGTGATTACTTAATAGTCACTACTCATCTGTAGTATTGACTCTCATAAGGTCGCTCACTCCCTTCGCCGTATGAAAGATTGAGAAGGAACACTCTAGAGATGAATTGCTCTTATTGAGCAACTGCCATTTTATTATGCCCTATGTGGGCAAGTGGGAGATGTTAACCGATGGGCATGGTTGCCCACATGGGGCACCAAAGTTTGGGATGGAGACAAACCGCATGGCGTTTGTCTCCTGAGTCATATGGACTCTATATATCTCTCCCATGTGCATCCACTGTTTTTTGGTCCTGCTCTTGTGTTCACCCTACGCAAGTCTCTCTCTCTCTCATCTCTCTCTCTCTCTCCTCATGTTAACTTCTCACAAGGACGATCACCATCACATTCCTAGACATTTGAGCGAGGAAATAAGAAGAAGACTCTTATAACCTTCTTCTCGTTCTACGTTTCCCGCAACGACAAGGTACACCCCCCAATCGAAACTAACAATTATAATTAAACTTGGAACCACTTCATGTTTAAAAATCTTGGAATGAAACTTAATTTTCATGTGAATAGATTGTTATGTTAATCAATTGTCATGCAACTGGACACTAGTAGCGCCACTTTGGATGTGGTTTGGAGTTAGGATAACTCCAACCCATGGGTAAAGTTGTACATGGTAACCTACTTTTTCACTTTGGTAACCAATGAGTTAACTCACTTGGTCAAATAGAGTTAACATACATGTTCCTTGGTGTGCTTTGGTTGGCATTGTGGGTTAACTCACCCAATTTGTTAAGAATACCATAAGTACCCCCTCCACCAACACTTTATTTTTTTCACTTCTATGAGTATCTCTTTAGAATAATTTAATGCAACAAAATAATTTATAAATAGGATTAACATATTACCATCAATTTAAAATATTAACATTATGAAAAAAATTGACAATAGTAGTAAACAAGTGCCGTATTATTTTATAACATTTTATAATTCTGTATTACTCTTACATTGTTTGAGAACTTAATAATGTGAATACCTAATTGAATATAAACTATTTAACAACAATTTATGAAGAAATTAACTGTACTTAATAAGAAATTGTTGTCTTCATTATACCTCTACTTATTTGAACATTAATTACTTTTAAAAATTGGACAGCACCTCCCCTGTTTTTCTTATATTTTTATTCTCTGTACCTGTCCCTGTACATGTAATAGCAACAAAACTTTGTAACAAAAATAAACAAAACATTTACTAACACCAAACACTTCTTCTTCATGTAGAGACATAACATTGCAAAAAAAAAGACATTACATAGTTCTTCTCATTTGACCACTTTAAAATGTACAAATTTGTCGATGAGTAATTAAAAACATAACATGGCTTTTCAATGCAGCCTTCAAATTTAACTTGGAACTATTCTAATACCCCTGCTTCATTTTTCCGTGCACCCCCATTGTCTGCATGAAAATGAATGTAAAGTTAGTTCATGAGAGGCAATATAATTTATGAAATGTTGAACATAAATGTATATGAAATATGAGCGTACCTTCAATGTTTTACTGTACTAATATTCGTTGCCATTTCACCATTCAACCATTTAATGGATTAGGATGCCCACTGATCATTGCCTTTGTACGTATATAAGTGATATCAATTGTTCAATAATTTTCATTATTCAGTTCTAGGCTCAGATCAACTACACAAAAGTATATCCGCATTTTCAATGGGGTTGCCAAATTGACCATCCCAACATTGAATTGGATACAGATGTCCACTCATCATGCCATTGTAAGTATATATTTTATATCACATTTATCATAGTTTCTAGTAATAATTTTGTGGCTCAGATCGACTACACAAAATATATCCGCATTTCGATGGGGTTGCCAAATTGACCATCCCACATTGAATTGGATAAAACTGCCCACTCATCATTGCCATTGTTGTATATATTTTATATCCATTTATCATAGTTCAGTAATAATTTTGTGGCTCAGATCGACTACACAAAAATATATCCGCATTTTCGATGGGGTTGCCAATTGACCATCCCAACATTGAATTGGATAAACCTGCCCACTCATCATTGCCATTGTAAGTATATTTATATCACATTATCATAGTTCATAGTAATAATTTTGTGGCTCAGATCGACTACACAAAATATATCCGCATTTTCGATGGGGGTTGCAAATTGACCATCCCAACATTGAATTGGATAAAACTGCCCACATCATCATTGCCATTGTAAGTATATATCTTCATCACATTTAGAATACTTTATAGTTATTAATTTGCTCAAACAAAATTCTATCCGCATTTTCAATGGGGTTGTCAAATTGACCATCCCATCATTGAATTAGATAAAGCTGCCCCAGTCATCATTGTCATTGCAAGTATATATCTCATATCACATTTACAATACTTTATAGTTTTTAATTTTTGGCTCAAACAAAATTATATCCGTATTTTCGATGTGTTTGCCAAATTGACCATCCCAACATTGAATTGGATAAAGCTGCCCACTCATCATTGTCATTATAAGTATATATCTCATATGACTTGTATATTCATTTATAGCATTCATTTTTCGGGCTTATCGAGTGCCCAAACCGTTCAATTCACCAAGGCTTGAGTTTACCCAACCACCGAACAAGTGCACAGGTCATTGTGTAATGGCAATGTCCTTCCTTTGACCCTGTAGCCAATGGGTTGAACTGCAATGGAAGAAAACACAGTAATTACTTAATTTGGTCACAATATTATGCATAATTGTCATACCTAAAATTTATAAAATCCTCAAGATATTGTTGCCAAGCTAATTCTGAACCTCGTATTTCTTTAATGTCGTCATCCCAGTGAAATTTAACACATTTATGAGATCATGAGCGATCAAATAAAATGACCGATAGAATGTAAAACGGTGTAGGAAATGTGATACGGGCCAAGCCACACAACTCCCTGTTGAAAATGGTTGGACGTTCTTCCATCCATCCTCATTCAAAGATTCTCGTACGATGTTTTTAATTTTTGTTTGTTGTCCAATTAAATGTATGAGGAGAAAGTCCTTTTCCAGGTCCCAAATTGCACCTACATGTATTTGAACGACTCATTAACTGCAAAATGAAGTATGATTACAATATAAAGAAGGACACACAAGCGAAGTAACTAGTTCCTGAAAAAGTTCTAAACATGCTCAAATAAATAGATTATGAAGAAAACATGTCAATATACATCTCAAAGAATCCATAGTTGTGTGGCAATTGCATCTCGAAGAGCTCCTCCTGCCGTCATTCAGATGGACCAATCGAAAGATTTGGATCTACCTCAGGTTCTTGATGTGCGTCCCCCCTACCTCCGTCACGGCTTGAGTTAAAATAAAAGTCCTCCCCTTGTTGACGTCGGACAAAATTGTGCACAACACAACATGCAAGAACAATCAACACTTGTGTCCGAAATGGATAACAGTTCCCCTCTCGCAATGTTTGAAATCTATTCTTCAACACCCCAAATGCACGTTCCACACAATTGCGAAGTTGGGCGTGACGATGGTTGAACTTGTCTCTCAAGTTCTTATACCGTGCATTTCCACGTCCTTGATATTCATGGATATGGTATCTTTCCCCCCGATATGGAGCAACAAATTGACGAGTGTTTCCATATCCTGAGTCCACTAGGTAGTACTTTCCTGTGAAGGTCAATTCTAACACATTACATTACCAAATTCTACGTTCAACGAAATATACTTGGTTAGTCATAAATAGACAATCATACCTTCCAAAACGTGAAGCCACCTACATCCATAGCCCTCCTCAGGACAGACATGTCAGAAGCTGCTCCCCCACAAACCGCCCCCATATATTGAAGACAAGGTCAAAACCACACACCGCCATTACATTTTGACTGATGACTCCTTTGCGGTTCCTATAGCGTGCATGCTTTTCTCGCAATATATGCGCTGGGATGTGGGTACCATCAATTGCTCCAATGGCATCCTAAACAATGTGAAAATGAGAATGTTTACACGAATAAGACATTTTTTAAGTTGACGTAATTGAAGCATATGGAATTTACCTTGAAGTAAGGATAAAATTTGTCATCATGTCGGATGCGGGGGTGCACAGGATCAGTCGAACTTGGTAGTTTAATGTAATTGAAGCATAGGAAGCTAACGCTTTTGTGACTTCGCGGACGTGATTACTAATTGTCTCAGAAGAGTGTTGAAAATGTTCACACATAGCACCGGATGCAACACCATGACCCATTGCATACAAGAAATTGCGAGTTTTCTCGGTTGCCTTAACATAACGGAATCACGAATGGAGTTCCCTTTCCATAAGTTCGTCTCTTAGTCTCATGAACAGAACAGTCGGTATGTAGTCTGAACACGTTGTAGCAACGTTCTTCATGTCCCTGAAGAACTTCATTAATCCAAATGTGACCAGTATGACTACTTGTGTGCATAGCCTTGGGACACTGTGTTGCTCATTTGATTCTAAAATCTCATCTGCAATGGCTTCATCGATACTTAAAAAGAGGGCATTCTCCTCCAAAGGATTCTCTCGTACTGCTGCGTCCACTCAACAGAAGGACCTAATAATTAGATAAACATAGTACATTCTATTCAGAAATACAAGAAGTCAATACATGTGACATAATACAACAGTAGCATGAAGTAGTCAGCTACGTTTCCTAAAGAAAAACAAAATTGACAACTAACATTAAGAAGATCAGAAAAACAATGAACAATATCATCAACATAATAAGTAAGGGAATGTCATTCTTCAGGTCATGGCATTCCGAATCTCTTCCTGCATGGGTAACTGTAACATTAGGTGCATATGTAGATCTCCTTTGTACTTGTGACGTTGATCCGTGTACAACCATTCCATGGTAAGCGTGTTGCGCTTCTTCTCTAAGTTTGAGAATCCCTTATACTTTGCTCCCGATAACCATTGACCTGGGCATAACAATCAGACCAACTGTGGTATATTCCTAGTTGACGACCAACCCAAACTACATAGCACATATACTTGCCCATTTCTATGATGATCTATTGGCCTGCAATACCATAAGTGAACACTCACATTCATAGTTAATATTACATAGGAGTAGAAGAGGGATAAGTTATACGAGATACATAATTTAAAAGCAAATGATGTCCTTAATACATTCAGAAAGGAAGAAGTCACCGAAATATGAAACTAACATCTACAGAAACAACCAGACAGGGCAAAGACTAACATGAAGGAAGGAGGAACATGGCGAGCATCTTAGGAAGTAGCATTGATGATCCATGCTATGCATCCTCATCATCAAGAGCCATGAACCATGCTCTCTTCTCAGGCTTCTCGAAGAGGGTCGATGCTAGAATAGAAGTTGTTGGGTGTAACCTGGTAAAGATTTCATCCAACACACATTCTCTCATTGTGTATTGCTCTTGTGGTGTGGATGACGTGCTTGATGAATTAGGAAACAAAGTCCGAACCAGATTCATGCGCTCATTGTTAAGCATACAATATTGAGAGAGTACATTCGGATCAAATGACTTCTTCGTCTTTCTCTTTCAAGAACCTGTGGATCCATGATCAGTTCTCCTTCTACTTGGGGATGTTGCCTCATCTTCCACTGCGTTAATATTTGTCGGTGTCCTCTCTCCAACCGACCGTGATGGAGGATTTCGTTGCGAGGATGATGGGAATCAAATGGGTTGAAATTGTCACCATCCATAGATTGAAATTGATTGAGTCTAATCCCATTGCGTTAAACTGTTGTCGGTCAGCACTATCATCATCTCCAAAAGAGCGTGTACCCTCCACATCTACGTCTTGTTGAGCCCATGAAAATATTGCCCCCGAACAGTTGTCTTTCCACACAAGATGTCCAGCTGTCTTTTGTATGGAAATGGTTTGTCTATATACTTCTTGTAATCAGAATTGATCTGTGGATTATGAAGGTCATTTACATGTGATAATAGACAAAATGTGTAGTTTGGACTAAATTTGTATTGCTGCCTTACCGCAATTGCCGCCTGTATGCTTTCTTTCGTCAGGCGGAAGAGTAAATTTCGTTCATCATCCCATCCCAACCAGAACGTGTACGCAATTGTTCGTAGATGTGGTACACTTTCTTAATGTTCCTCCAACGATACTTTAATGAATCTCTATCCTTTATCACATTGGCAGTGGTATTAAACTGATGTAAAATGTCTTGAAAGACATGTAGTTTGAAGGTGCCTTGACTACCATGGTTTTCATGTGAACATCATCAACAATCTAATAATATCCTATCTTCTCGCAACGTCCAATTTCGTGAACGACCCTTTCCCGTGGAGAGAGCCCCCGAGTTTTCTAACATAAATAACATAATCACAACACAACAAGTCAATATAATTACTATTACGACTGTAAATATGAAATATTAATAAGTAAATTCCTTAATTTTGTACTAACAACCAAATGTGAACAAGTCATCAACTCCTTAGAACTAAGTCATGGGTCCTCAGACTCACTAAATATCTGAACTATGTCAAGATAAAATGGCAAGCTCCTTCTCTTAAACATATAGCGAACGGGTTGAACTGCAATGGAATAAGCAATTAGTATTTAAACACCATTTACTAATACCTACAACGATTTTGTGAACTACAAACCTCATTGTACGCATCCCACTGAATGTCGTTGCCGCCCAATGTTGAATTTTCATCATCCCACGTAAAACTACGTTGTCTTGTAGGTCTTTGGATATGAGATATATGTTTTTGTAAAAACATAATTTACTTTTCAATTGTGTTAAAGTCACATGAGAACCAAACTTCCTGACAAATGTCTCCTTAATCATGTCCATGCATGTTTAGGTATAAAGTCCCCATGTAATAGGTCAGTCCTAAGCAAATGAAGAAAAGTCCGATCCATTTCGCAGTCCACACATAACCTAAGTGGTTTGTAAGAAACAATAATGAGAACTATATGTAAACAAAATGAAGGCAGAAATTCAGTCTACAAATTTAACGTAATCCTTCATAACATGGTTTTCTAACATAATAGTGCACAACATTATACTCTATCATAGCTGATAGGAAGTTGAATTTGTACCTAGTTGAGACAGACGTTCAGCCATTGGGGCAGATGGGCAGCAGTAAGTTGGTTTCTGAATGCTGGAATTTTTTATTTTTAACCGCAGTAAGGGCACTAAGTAGGTTTCTGAACAGATATTATGAAGCAAGATTTCAGTTTATAAGAAGGCAGTAAGTAGATCATGGAAACACCATGAATAGATTTTAATGTACTCTTTAACAGAAGGCATAAGAACAGATTTTTGAACATGATACCAACAATCCTAATTTCAGTTATAAGGAGGCATTAAGTAGAACAATAGGTAGAATAGAAGGACAAGAACAAGTACATTGAACACCATGATAAATTTTAATGTACTCTTTAACAGGAAGGCATAAGAACAGATTTCTGAACATGATACCATCAATCCTAAATTTCAATTTATAAGGAGGTATTAAGTAGAACAATAGGTAGAATAGAAGGACAAGAACAAGTACATGGAAACACCATGAATAAATTGTAATGTACTCTTTAAACAGGAAGCATAAGAACAGATTTCTGAACATGATACTATTAATCCTAAATTTCAGTTTATAAGGAGGCATTAAGTAGAACAATAGGTAGAATAGAAGGACAAGAACAAGTACATGGAAACACCATGAATAAATTTTAATGCACCTTTAAACAGGAAGGCATAAGAACAGATTTCTGAACATTATACTATTAATCCTAAATTTCAGTTTCGAATGAGGCATTAAGTAGACAATAGGTAGAATAGAAGGACAAGAACAAGTACATTGAAACACCATGAATAATTGTAATGTACTCTTTAAACAGGAAGGCATAAGAACAGATTTCTGAACATGATACTATTAATCCTAAATTTCAGTTTATAAGGAGGCATTAAGTAGAACAATAGGTAGAATAAAAGGAGAAGAACAAGTACATGAAACACCATGAATAAATTTTAATGTACTCTTTAAACAGGAAGGCATAAGAACAGATTTCTGAACATGATACTATTAATCCTAAATTTCAGTTTATAAGGAGGCATTAAGTAGAACAATAGATAGAATAGAAGACAAGAACAAGTACCATGGAAACACCATGAATAATTTTAATGTACTCTTTAAACAGGAAGGCATAAGACAGATTTCTGAACATTATACTATTAATCCTAAATTCAGTTTCGAATGAGGCATTAAGTAGAACATAGGTAGAATAGAAGGACAAGAACAAGTACATTGAAACACCATGAATAAATTGTAATGTACTCTTTAAACAGGAAGGCATAAGAACAGATTTCTGAACATGATACTATTATCCTAAATTTCAGTTTATAAGGAGGCATTAAGTAGAACAATAGGAGAATATAAGGAGAAGAACAAGTACATGGAAACACCATGATCTATTTTAATGTACTCTTTAAACAGGAAGGCATAAGAACAGATTTCTGAACATGATACTATCAATCCTAAATTCAGTTAGAAGGAGCTTAAGTAGAACAATAGGTAGAATAGAAGGACAAGAACAAGTACATGGAAACACCATGAATAAATTGTAATGTACTCTTTAAACAGGAAGGCATAAGAACAGATTTCTGAACATGATACTATTAATCCTAAATTTCAGTTTATAAGGTGGCATAAGTAGAACAATAGGTAGATAAAGGACAAGAACAGTACATGGAAACACCATGAATAATTGTAATGTACTCTTTAAACAGGAAGGCATAAGAACAGATTTCTGAACATGATACTATCATCCTAAATTTCAGTTTAGAAGGAGCCTTAAGTAGAACAATAGGTAGACTAGAAGGACATGTACAAGTACATGGAACACCATGAATAATTGCAATGTACTCTTTAACAGTAAGGCATAAGAACATATTTCTGAACATGATAATCAATCCTAAATTTAGTTTAAAAGGAGGCATAAGTGGAACAATGGGTAGAATAGTATGAGAAGAACTACTACATTGAAACACCATTAATCATTTTAAAATAACTCTATAACAGGAGGCATAAGAACATGGTTTGTGACATTATATTAGCATCATAATTACAGTTTATAAGGAGGCCAGTAAGTAGAACAATACGTACAATAGAAGGACAAGAAGCAGAACATGGCAACAGCATGAATGAATTTTAATGTACTCTTTAAACAGGAAGGCATAAAAACAGATTTCTGATGACATTTTTATGAAGCATACAATTCACAAGCAGCCAAAAAGCAGGATGGAAGTCCATCTACAATGAGTTATTGTACAATAGCAGCCGAAAAGCAGTATGTAGCGCTTCTATCAGTCCATAAAGTAGGAAAGCAAGCACAATAATGTATACATAGGGCAGTAAAATGTATACAAGAACTCTAACCTTGTTCTGCTGAAAGTTCGAAAAATCTGGAGAATCCTCTCATGATCATGAACGCAATGACATATATAAAACACAACCCCCATTAGTCTGTATTGGATGAGAAAAATGAATTTGGTAAACACTCACCTCCTCAACAACAGGTTGAACTGAAGAAGACCACTTTCGCAAGAGAGTGACAATAGAGACGTCGGGTTTTATAGACAAGGAAGGTGCAAGGAATGGTGCAGTCACGGGTGCACAGGTCATCGTCAGAGTTCAAACTTACCAGGGTGAAGGATCGGCACTGAACAGTACATCAAACCTGGAGGACGAATCTTCGCACGGCCTCAGAGAGGAAGGACGGGAAAAGGGCAACCTTCTGACAACGATTCCAACTCACGGGCAAAAGGAACAGATTCGCGCGTGGATGGTGGACAGCTTGTACCTTTCTCTTCGTCTCCAACGGCGGCCAGGACAGGGCAGCGATGGCGGTCCCGTTCGGGGAGGAAGCCTGGTCTACGAAGTCGGGAGGTAGCAGGTGCGGAACGACGGCGGAGAAGCTGGAGCAAGTCTCCTCTGCGCGGCCGGAGGTAGCAGGACCGGGGAGCGATGGCGGAGAGGAACCTCGTCTGCGATGGCGGAGGTAGCAGTGAGGGGAAGGACGGCGGAGAAGCTGGAGCAAGTCTCCTCTGCGACAGCCAGAGGTAGCAGGACCGGGGAGCGATGGCGGAGACGAAGGCTCTTCTGCGATGGCGGACGTAGCAGGTCGGGAGGGCAGCGATGGCGGGGATTTCGCGGAGGAAGACGAGTCACATCGCCCATGTGTCGTGCCAGGCGCGTACGGTGGAAGGGTGAAAGGGGTAGCCACGGTGGGTTCACTTCAATCGCAGGAGGGGGTGGGTTAAGTATAGTGGGTTAACAGGGTTTTAACTCTGAGTAACCACCTTAGATGTAGGTTAAATAAACCACCTCTAAAGTGGTTTTTTGGGTTAACTCTGAGTTAACTAGAGTTAACTCAGAGTTAACCTCTTTCAAAGTGGTGCCTAGGATTCGAAGAAAAGGAAAGCGTAATTTTGTGATAAGCAATTTAATGATAGAGTGTTATTCATGATTTTACAAGTTACATGCTCGTCTCCTCAAATGAGACAAAAAGGAATTTTAGAAGCATTGTTTCAATTAAATTCATGTTTTTTTACAAGTTGCACACTCGCACTCAGGCTAGGCAATATATGCATTTTAGAAGCATTCTTTCAATCATGCATCTATATATGTTTATACGCACAAGCTAGTTGCATGCATGGTTGCATTCAGTCGTGCCATAAATTAATATATTTTAGAACACTTTTTCAATGATTCGTGTTTTCATACGTTGCATGCTTTTGTTCGAATGAGGTGATAAATTAATGCATTTTAGAAGTACTATTCTTTCAATCATTCATATTCTTACAAGTTGCATGCTCGCATTCTAATGAGAGGCCGGCCGATACATGTGTTTTAGAAGCATGCATATATATTCTTTAAAGTATGCATGCTTCGAAGATAAATGAGATCTTTAATTTTACACCTCCACTAATTATGGGGGATGTAAGAGTGGCAAAGTACATGTAAGTGATTCAATTCCTCTAAACAAAAGAATCATGTGTGCATGATATATATATGAACATCACCCCGGTAATAAGAATTTCCATTTTTCTCTTTTTTCTGAAAGATTTAACTAAGATTTTTCTATGATCGATATGCCTTTATGCACATCTCCAATTTTAGAGGATTAAAGAGTACACAAGGACTTGGATCATGCATTTTTAGAAGGATGTCATGTCATGATCCATTTCTATACTCCAAATATTAATGAGTATATATATATATATATATATATAGAGAGAGAGAGAGAGAGAGAGAGAGGCTAAGAACACAGGCGTCGCTTTTCTCCATGCGCACATGAGAAATTCCATGCCACACCTTGAACGTGCGCATATGAAGTAAGGGAAAATAGTAATCATCGTTAAGAGAAGGTATATCATTTTTTACGTAAAGCTTTGGAACATATCATGAAATATTATGTTTTTTATAAGATATAAGAAGATATGATAGAAAACAGTACAAAAGAGCTCATTTTCTTCTGATAAAACATGTTATCATATTGTTAGATAAAATAGGACCTTAGAATATTAACTGGTGAGCTATTTTCTTGCAAACTCCAGATTGAAATTATTTTGAGCTTTCGAAACTTCTTGGGCATATCAAAACCATATAGACCATAAAACGGTCTGTTAGATGAATCGTTCAACCTACGCATGTTTAAGATTTATGGTAGAGGAAAATTGCGGGGGGGGACACGCAAACTGTAACATGCAATCATGGGCTTCAAGTGTTTTTCTAAGAGGAAATCGTAAGATGCTTAACTTGGAAATTGATGAGAGAACGGGCACAGTATGTAAGGGGATAAGTAGACAGTTGGATGCTCAGGTTTAGAGTGTATGTGTCCCAGAGTATGTACCTCACTCCATTTCGGTAGATCCTCTCATATGTTTCAGACAGGATTCCCATTGTTCTCCATGATTTTCTCTACTCCCCATGTGACATGGCTTCGGATGTAGTTCAAGGCTCTCACATGGGAGAATTGGTCATCATTTGGGATCGATATATCATTTTATGAAGCTTGCAGGGAAATGGAGCATGTCTTGTCATCGTCACCACCATACTCTGGATCACAGATATACCTCGCCACTATTGTCATACTCTAAAGACTTTGGGGATATGCCTCACCACTACCATCACACTCTCATAGTTATGCGATAACTTACAATGACCTACCTCTCAATGGCTAGCAAATCACTTGGATGTCAATGCGCCTGATAGAGGAACATCTCATCCATTCTGATCAAACCAATGAGGGCGTCTATGGGCGAAAGGTGAGGAATTAGACTCTAGCGAGATATAGTCACTTTCTCTCATCATAATAGTCCTGGTGTAAGGAACATAGCTATGGTGGACTATGGATATTATTCTCCCTCCTCAATAAGTCAAGTATTAGGAATTGGGCACTAGTAAACCTTAACCACTTTGTCCTTCCTCACTTGTGCCCCCCCCCCTCCCACCCCACTCTTGAGCATGAAAGTACTGAATTAGGAGAGGATAGATAATTCCCATCTTCAAGTAGAGGGCCAACTATAGATAATCTGAATCCATCTGCCACAATCAGGCTAGTGCACCTGACCTTGAAGTTGATAGATGGTCGAGCATCACAAGCGCTTCATCCCCTCTGGCTGAGATCAAGGTAGTAGCCTGCTCTTGTTTGATGTCATGGATTCATTGGAGTAGCATGAAAAAAAAGGTAGCCAATGCTCAATGACCCTTTATAGGAAGCGACTTAATGCAACAACTTGTCTAGTCAAACACTACACCTTTCATACCTTTTGGGGTCGCTTCATCTCTAGCACTATCTTGATTTGCTCCATATTAGCCCTTATTCCCCTATAAGTGATGAGAAATCTGAGGAATTTTCCATACAATACCCCAAATGCGCATTTGTTCAAGTTCAGCTTCATGTTTTACCTCTTAAGAGTGGCGAAGGTTGCTACAAGGTCAGCTAAATGCTCATATGCTTGGAAACTCTTTACCAGTATGTTATCGATCTAGACCTCCATGTTCCAACTAGTTTGAGACTCGAACATATAGTTGACCAGCCATTGGTATGTTACATGTGTTTTTCAGACTAAAAACAACCATATGTACTATTAGTAGAGCTTGAGATCAATGAAGAATGCGATTTTGTCCTTATCAGGCTTATGCATGTTGATTGAATGGTAGTTTATAACATCTCTAGATATTTAAGTAAATATGAAAAGGACATAAACACATTGTTAAAGAGTGAAGGTAATTAAGAATAAAAATATTAATAAAATAATAATAAAACAAGAATAGACTCCTTAGATCTTTAAAATCACTAGAATCGATTCTTGGAACTACCAATTAAAAAGAATAAATACGAAGAATGTGTATAGAATTTATAAATAACTAAAACAACGATTAGCCTTGATTTGTGTGCATGGGTTTAGAGTTTGCATTGCTATATAAAAATCAACTATCTTGACCACTTAAAAATTACTAAGATCGATTCTTAAAACCAACTTAGTCTTAGGCGGTGTTTGGAACCGCCATTGGAAAAGTGAAAATCGACAAGAGCCGATTTCACGAAATGCGCTAACATGGGTGTGTTTTTGGGCCTCGGCGCTTGCGCCTTTCGCGGCGTGGGCGACGAGACCTCGTCGCCCCACAGTCACTCCCACTCGCAAAGGCGAGTGAAATAATAACAAAAACTTTTACCACCCTCGTCACCCACGCCAACTCACAAAAGGTGAGCAAAATTAAAAAAAAAAAAATTACCGTCGTCTTCACCAAAGTCTCTGAAAACGGAGTCCCACCCACTTTTTAGTGGCGAGGAGAGAAGGCAAGACTTCCCTCTTTCTCTCTCCTTCCTACAAAAAGTGATGTTGCACAGAAGTCGAAGTAGTTGATTACATTTGAGATTTTGCGGTATTATCAGAGATTTCACAATCAAAATCTCACCCATAAGTGTTTACAACCGCTACCTTAAGCTTCTTTTGATGAGATTGGCCAATTAACCCTTATAGTTGGTAGGGGCTAGCTGCCTAGAATATTTTAACCATATCTGAAAATCTAACTAGATAACCCTCTGACTGCAGCTGACTCACCCAACTATAATAAATGCCAAGTTACTTAATTAGCACATAAGTACTGACCCTTATGTAATTATTTACCAATTTAACACTTGGTAAAAAGAAATGGTTACCTCGGGAATTATGTCGATCTTCATTAATGATGAGTTGGTTGTGTAAGGAATCGATCAGAGCGCAGCGGAAAGCGTGATTCCCTCAGGTTTGATATCGTTGCCGGTGGTCGGATCGAACAAAACGGAAACCCGCACGGGAAGATCTGATCTTACCTTTGCGGGGTTGCGAAACTCCCAAATCCGGGGAGGTGGTAGCGCTGGATGCGCTGGTGCTTCAGGCCGCTCAGTGTTCGGCCTCTAGACGTATCCACGCGAGCTCCGGATGCAGATGGGGTCTCCTCGCTCCACGCGTCTCGGATCTCACTCCACCATGTGCGGTGAGAAGTGAGAGAGAGAGAGGTGGTGGTGCCCCAGGAGAGAGAGAGTATGGGGGCGGCCAGAGAGAAGACCTGTAGCCTGGACCAGTGTTTGACTCTCCACATATATTTAAACACTGTAGGTTTTTCACAAAAACCCATTATTGTCTATAACGACCATCCTGCCCAGTCTGCTCGGAGCTCTATTGCGTGTGACTCTCTAGGCCCAAGTGCTAATCCAGTTTTCAGCCCATTAAGTCCAATAACTCTTTATTGACTTACTGTAATTAATTAATATCTCATATTAATTAATTACATAATCAATTATCATCTTACGATAATTGACCGGGCTTAAAATCAAGTTGGGTGCCAAGCAACACCACTTGATCCTGGAATCATTGGGGTTCAGCAACCCATCAAGGAACCCTTTTTGTCAACAGATACACATGACTATAATCCCTCGCTCGTACAATACTCCCGAGTGCACTTAGGGTATGGTCAACTGTCAAACCCTAATATGTGCACTCACTTGGTTTAGATGCGCATAACAATATCAGAAAACTCCTTTTCTGATAAGTCTCTTGCCCTGGCCAGGGACTATCATGCATCTTTCCCTAGAGCATTCACTCTCTTATTACCAGAGCGAGCGATCCCATATTGACCACACAATCACCTTCGAAGGTATTCCGCTAGATCCGAACACGCTTAACTGATTAAGATGTCATGGCTAGAGATCTATAAGTTAAGGTCAAAACGTAGAAGTCCCCGACAAGGTTCTTGGTGTCTCAGGTCTAAGGACCAATCACGCCACTGTGACAATGAATCTAGCTGGTTAACATTAGGTAATATTACCATCCAGCGATTCATAACAATCAGTTCAGTGAACTCATTCTCCAATGAGCACCTACAGATTCACCTTAGTGTCTCCAACAAGTGACTATGAGACCAGTCACCCTCATCATATGAGCAGGTGCAACCTGTACTAGTCTAACAGGATATTCGATGTCCTTCTCGAATATCCTCCGACTAGGAACAATTAAGAGTAACGTTTAAAATATATTAATCCCATTGTTATGATCTCATCATAATTAATATCCATTGCGCATATTCATGGACTTCATAATGAAACAGCAAACGATTACACATAATGAATATAAAAGCTTATTATTATTATTAAAGAACAAGAATGTACAAGTTATGATTGGCTTGAGGACCACCTAACTAACAATCTCCCACTTGGACTAAAGCCAATCACCTTTATGTCTTAAACCCATAGACTCTAGGTGGCGCTCAAACACAATTTGAGTCAGAGGCTTCGTCAGTGGATCTGCAATGTTGTCAACTGAAGGAACTCTTTCCACCAGTACATCTCCTCTAGTGATGATCTCCCTGATCAGATGAAATCGCCTCAGAATGTGCTTTGACTTCTGATGAGACCGCGGCTCTTTCGCTTGCGCAATGGCCCCATTGTTGTCACACAGCAATGGGATCAGATCAGAGTCCCCGGCACCACACCAAGGTCGGTGATGAACTTCTTCATCCATACTGCCTCCTTGGCGGCTTCAGCTGCAGCAATGTACTCAGCTTCTATCGTCGAGTCTACAGTGGTTTCTTGCTTGGAACTCTTCCAGCTCACTGCACCTCCGTTTAAGGTGAACACAAACCCAGATGTAGACTGCTATCATCTGGATCTGATTGGAAACTCGAGTCAGTATATGCCCGAAGTTTCAAGTCCCCTCCTCCATAAACTAGAAATATATCCTTAGTCCTTCTCAGTCTTAAGGATACATTTCACTGCCATCTAGTGTGTTTCACCTGGATTTGCCTGATATCTGCTCGTAACACTTAGAGCAAATGCCACATCAGGCCTTGTACATAGCATGGCATACATGATAGACCCTATAGCTGAGGCATAGGGGACTCTATCCATGACTGCCCTCTCTTCAGGAGTCTTAGGAGACTGTCCTTAGAGAGATTGATTCCATGTCTCATTGGTATGAGACCTCTCTTGTAATTTTCCATGCCAAACCTTTTGACAATGGTATCTATGTACATGGATTGGGTCAAGCCAAGCATCCTCTTAGATCTATCTCTATAGATACGTATTCCCAATACGTAGGATGCTTCTCCCAAATCCTTCATGGAGAAGTTCTTTGACAACCATACACCTTACAATGATAACATCCCTACATCATTCCCAATGAGCAAGATGTCATCAACGTAAAGTATGAGAAAAGTGATAGCACTCTCCCACTGATTTTCTTATATACACATGGTTCATCTTCATTCTTAATGAAGTCTTAAGTTTGATGGCCTCATCAAACCTTATGTTCCAACTACGAGAAGCTTGCTTCAATCCATAGATGGATCTTTGAAGCTTGCATACTTTATCCGACACTCTTTGGATGTAAAACCCTCAGGCTGTATCATATACACTTCTTCCTCAATATTTCCATTGAGGAAAGCAGTTTTTTACATCCATCTGCCAGATCTCGTAATCAAAGTATGCAGCAATGGCGAGAAGAATTCTGATCGACTTTATCATAGCAACTGGTGAGAAAGTTTCGTCATAGTCATTCCTTGCCTTTGACGATACCCCTGGCCACCAACCTTGCCTTATAAGTGTCGATCTGTCCATTGCACCAATCTTTCTCTTAAAGATCCACTTGCACCCAATAGGTACAATACCTTCAGGCAAGTCTACCAAGTTCCAAACTTGGTTGGTGTACATGGACTGCATCTCAGAATTCATGGCATCTCGCCAATTCCCTGACTGAGGACTATCAATAGCTTCTTGGTAGGTCTTTGGATCATCATCCTCATATAAGACATGCCTTCACTGATATATCCAACATATCTTTCAGGTTGTCTAGGTACCCTACCAGACCTACGCTGAACGTGTGTATAATCCTGAACAGGTTCCGGAACCGATGTATCATCTGTTGGATTTGCACAGTTTGTGGATCTAGAACCTCTTCTAGATCTACCTTACTCCCATTGTCCTCCCGGGTAAGGTACTCCTCTTCCAAGAAGACAGCTCTCCTGGCAACAAACACTCTTTGTTCACCAGGATGGTAAAGTAGTACCCAAACGTTTCTTTTGGGTATCCAACAAACCTGCACTTATCGGTTCTGGATTTCAGTTTATCTGGGTCGTGTCTCTTCACATGGGCAGGACAGCCCCAGATTTTAACATTTAAAATCAGGCTTCTATCCTTCCATATCTCATATAGAGTAGAAGACAAGATTTACTGGGAACCCTGTTCAATAGATATGCCGCTGACTCTAGCGCATATCCCCATTGGGAAACTGGTAACTGTGAACGGCTCATCATGGATCGTACCATGTCCAACAAGGTACGATTCCTCCTTTCGATACACCATTCATCTGTGGTGTATAGGGAGGAGTCCATTGAGAAAGGACACCATCCTTAAGAATTGTGTGAACTCTATACTCAAGTATTCACCTCCTCGGTCTGACCGTAGGATTTTAATGCTTTCCAGTTTGCTTCTCACTTCATTCTTAAATTCTTGGAACTTCCCAAAAGCTTCAGATTTGTACTTCATTAAGTAAACAAATCCGAACCTTGAGTAGTCATCCGTGAATGTAATGAAGTATGAGTAGCCACCCTTGGCTTGGGTAGACATTGGACCACATACATCCGAGTGTATTAGTTCCAATATGTCCTTGGCTCTATCCCCATGTCCACTAAATGGAGATTTGGTCAACTTACCCATTAAACAGGATTCACAAGTTGCATATGATTCATAATCAAATGGATCCAAGTATCCATTATATGCAACTTTTGAAGCCTATTCTCGCCAATGTGACCAAGCCTACAATGCCACAAGTAGGCAGTGTTCACATATTCTTACTTCTCTTAGGAGAAACATCAACATGGAGATTTTCGTAAGAAACATCAAGTAGATACAAACCATTCACCAATTGCTAAAGCAACTAGTTTATTTCTCAAATAAACTGACAACTATTGTTCTCAATGGTAAACTTGTATCCAATTCTGTCTAAACAAGAACAGAAATAATGTTCTTAATAAGCTAGGCACAAAGTAGCAATCATCTAATAAAAGTAAATCTCATGAGGGTAACTTGAGCTTCACTGCCCACAGTATGTGCAGCACACTTACGCCGTTTCCAAGCCTCAAGTTCACCTCGCCCTTGCTCAGCTTCCTCTACTTGTCAGCAGCATATCATTGCAGACATGAGAAGCACATCCAGTGTCTAAAACCCAAGATGTAGAATCTCTAATAGACAAGTGAAGATCTATCATATAGATACCTGAAGCTTCGCCAAGATTCTGCTTCTCCTGAGCCTTCATTGCAAGGTAGTCCTTGCAATTTCTTTTCCAGTGCCTTCTTCTTCTTGAAGGGAAGCAGCCCTTTTCTTCTCCTTTGCTTATGTCCTTCTTTTGTTTTTGCTTGGACTGCTTCTTTGCATTGTCTTTCTTAAAGGCTTGCACTGCTTCCTCTTCTTGTTGGACTTTCCAACCATGAGAACAGTGGGCTTTTCCTTCTTAAGGTTGCCCTCAACAGTCTTCAGCATGTTAGCATCTCAGCTAAACTCACCTTTCAGGACATAGGCAATGCGCTCAGACCTGAGGACAATCTCAGGTTCCTGAGCCAATCCGAATAGCTCAGGCCTGTCAATTTGTTGGCATCAAGTATGCCACAGAGTGGGTTACCCGACGACATTTTTGCCTATAAAGGAAATGTAAACACAACTAGCGATTGTCATAATAATAATTAAATCTATATTAGGACTTTAATTAAGATTAGCTCCCACTATTTTTCGACAGACTGTATAACCCTCAGATATACAGAATGAGAGATGCCGACGGTCTCCTAGTGGGGATCGGAATCTCACAGACTCATAGCATGATCTTGTGGATAGCACAACAACCATACTATGATCTGAAAGCGGTCAACTCTTGACACTTGCAACTCTTGCAATATCCGATCTTTTTCGGCCCCTGAATTTTAATGACCTTGTGGATAGCACAACAAGTCATTAAATCCAGTTAAGCAGTACCATCATACGTAATGAGCATAGGTTTGGATGTAGCCCTTGTGGATAGCACAACAAAGCTACACCATTCCTCTACCCCGTCTAGGTATCACCATGCCATAGTTTTAGTTTGTCTTAGATTTGACATGCCTTGTGGATAGCACAACAAACTTGCCCGATCTAATGGCAATCCTAAAACTATAATGATGGAGGGCACGTAATTCATTCTAAATGATTATGCTATGGCTTAAAGTTTGAACGAGGAGGGATTTTATCATATTTTATCTTGATCTCTATATCTGCGTGCTATTGATATATAGAATTTGGAATATCATATATTAATTATATATATCGTAGCACATTCCACATATATCAATCTATGAAGAAATACGATGGATGATCATGGACTTTAAAATAGAGAGTGGCATTACCAGAGCCAGTTGTAATCCACAAACATGGCAACATCTGGCAGCCCCGCATCGTATGCTTTTGCTTGATGTAACTCTATCTCCAGGAGGCCTTGCATGGCACTCTCCTCCATCTCCGCCAATCCGCTCTTAAAATTACAAGTAATATTTTAATTAGACTCGCAGGCCCATAAATATACATCAGATAATAATAAGAAATCTTGAACAATCAAGGGAGTACATAACAGGAGGGAGATAGAATGTAAACCCAGATTTAATAGAGGAGAGAGGGAGGCACGCAGTCCTCATAAATTACACCACATGCCATAAACCATAAACATCATCACATGAAATCTAGGTCCATGTCATCCATACACACATCACACATCACAGCATCAATAAGAAATTATCACATAATTACTTCTGAAATAATTTTTATTTCAAAAATATAATAATTATATTTTGAAAACCATTTAACTAAATAATTTAACTAATATGGAAAATATCTAATCAACATTAGATAAACGCCATTCACCGTTGCTGCATGAATCCGCCAAAATTTACTGTTAATTAATTTAATGAGAATCACATTCTCAAACCAATTAATATGCATTAATTGGATAAGAGGAAATAACTAAAACAATTTTAGAATTTCCTTAAACTAATTAAACATGGGTCAAACATCTAAAAATTAATTTACAAAGAGCTAAACATTTTAGAACCCTCAAAATAAATTTTCAGAAATTTTTTTTGGAATTTTTTTAAAAACATTTGGCTTTTAAACAATTTAAAAACATTTTAAATCTTAAAAGGGGGAAATGCGCCGGTCGGATCCGGCGCGGCCGGATCCGCCCGCAGCCTGCTCGGGACCCGCGGGGGTCCGCCCGCGACTTACTCGCGGGCAGACCAGTGCGCAGCCCGCGGGGACCCGCGCGGGGCTCCCCTCCCGCCGAACGGGGGGGGGGGGGGGGGGGGGGGGGGCTCTCCCTCGGCGCAGGGCGGCCCGCCGGCCCCCGCGCCACACCGGCGGCTGCGGACGGCACCGGCGACGCCGGAGGCCGCCTGCCAAGGCCCCCAAACGCCGAGAAAAACCCGTAAAACCCCCAAAACTCTGCAGAAATCGTCCCTTCTTGGACTGTCCAAGAAGCATGGCGGCGGCATCTTGCAGAGGGCCGTGTGACCTCTACAGAGGGCCAAACGATGCCACAAAGGGTTCTTCGTGATGCCCTTGGTATAGGTAACGATTCCGATGTACCAAACATGAAGTGCACATCCCATGTGTGACCCAAGAACACAGCAAACTTGGCGATTCATGCAGAACGTGAATCGACTTGCAGAACGTGAATCGACAAAAACGCATGAAATAACATTCATATGGTGTCGATTCCGACCGAGCCAGCAACCTGTCTCTGATACCACTGTAAGGAATCGATCAGAGTGCAGAAGAAAGCGCGATTCCCTCAGGTTTGATATCGTTGCTGTGGTCGGAATCGATAAAACGAAAACCCGCGCGAGAAGATCCGATGATACCTTTGCGGGGTTGCGAAACTCCCGAATTCGGGGAGGTAGTAGCGCTGGAGGCGCTGGTGCTTCAAGCCGTTCAGGTGTCCGGCCTCTAGATGTATCCACGCAATCTCTAGATGCAGACGGGGTCTCCTCGGTCTCCACGCGTCTCCCGGATCTTAGCTCCACCATGTGCCGGTGAGAAGTGAGAGAGAGAGGGGGGTGGCGCCCCAAGGAGAGAGAGAGGAGGGGGGCGGCCAAGATAAGACCTGTAGCTGGACCAGGGTTTGACTCTCCACATATATTTATAGACACTACAGTTTTTCACAAAAACCCAATTATTGTCTATAACGACCATCCTGCCCAGTCTGCTCGGAACTCTATTGCGTGTGACCCTCTAGGCCCAAGTGCTAGTCCAGTTTTCAGCCCATTAAGTCCAATAATCTTTATGACTTACTGTAATTATTATATCTCATATTAATTAATTATACAATCAATTATCGTCTCACGATAATGACCCGGGCTTCCAATCAAGTTGGGTGCCAAGCAACACCACTTGACTGGAAAGCATTGAGGTTCGCAAACCAATCAAGGAACCCTTTTGTCACAGATACCACGTGACCATAATCCCTCGCTTACAATACTCCCGAGCACACTTAGGTATGGTCAACTGTCAAACCCTAATTGTGCACTCACTTGGTTTAGATGCCGCATAGCAATATCAGAAAACTCCTTTTCTGATAAGTAGTCTTGCCCTGGCCAAGGACTATCATGCATCTTTCCTAGAGCATTCACTCTCTTATTACAAGAGCGAGCGATCCCATATTGACCACACAATCACCTTCGAAGGTATTCCTCTAGATCTGAACGCTTAACTGATTAAGACCTCATGGCTAGAGGATCTATAAGTTAAGGTCAAAACCTAGAAGTCTACCGACAAGGTGTCCTTGGTGTCTCAGGTCTAAGGACCAATCACGCCACTGTGACAATGAATCTAGCTGGTTGACAGTTAGGTAATATTACCATCCAGCGATTCATAACGGATCAGTTCAGTGAACTCATTCTCCAATAAGCACCTACAGATTCACCTTAGTGTCTCCACACAAGTGACTATGAGACCGTCACCCTCATCTATGAGCAGGTGCAACCTGTACTAGTCTAACCGGATATTCGATGTCCTTCTCGAATATCCTCCGACTAGGAACAATTAAGAATATACGTGTAACGGCCCTGGATATTTATATCCGATAAGGGTCCATATCCATATTCTCTCCCGCGAACGGACCGAAGTCTCGCAGGGATAGCTCGTACGCGTGTCCAGGAAGAATATAAAAGACAAACCACAACAGTAAGAGACACAAGAAAAGATATGTGCTCATATCTGCTTATACAATTTACAACTGTCCCATTACATTATTACATGTCCAATTAAAAGAGTACAATTACCTGGGCATACCCCGAGGGAGCACCAGCTCACAAAACTGTACTAACACTACTGCTGTGGTATAAGTCTGTCACAACACCTCGTCAAGTGACACCAACGGTAACCCTGAAAAGAACTATAAGGGAGTGAGCCTCAACAAGTCACTGGCTCAGTAGGGAACCACCTAAAACCACACACAACACAGGAGAACCTCAACCCCAACAGGTCTCACTGGCAACACTGGAAGCCACCATTTCATGCTCATAATAAAGCGTAATTATATCAATTCACACTAATTCCAGAAATAAGATGAGACAACGGCAGAACTAGCACCACGCTACTAGTCTGCCCAATAACTAGAAAGCCTAGGCCCAAGCCTCATAGGCACACCACCTCAACAACTGGTCGCCTAAGCTGTAAACCACACAGGCAAAGCATTGCCTAAGCTACTAGCTTCACTGGCAAGCCTCTAACATATAGGCAATAGGATTGCTAACCAAAAGCTAATCCTTTATACCCTTAAATCACGATGTATCAAATGTCATACTTTAAGAAATAGGACTGGCTACCACGATGCCAATCCATCGCACATTAAATCATATTCGGAAACTTACCAAAGGAAGGGTAAAATACAACAAGTGGAGGTCTCACCGCATGACCTCCACCTCACCATCTGAAAAGGGCTAGTACTCAGCGTACTACGAGAAACCAGTATTCACAAAAGGTACAAGTACCTACCACCACAAGGTACCACCATGGAACACAAACACAACTGTGCCACCACGAGGGCACCCCATTACCAATCAAACCACTACCAGTGAGTCTATGCTCACTAACCACAATAACAACCGTGCCAACACCAGGCACACCTCAATGGGTAAAATTACAACAAACGCATGCTATAGCCAATAGCAAAGCACGAGTCGGAAAGCACGACGCCACCACACGGGACAGACTACTGGTTCATGACGCCAGTATCCAACCCGGACAACACAACACAAGAACTACCTCTCAGTCTCGCAGTCACGGATGTAAGGTCCAACTGCAGCTCCACAACACAAGTAAGCCAAAGAACTGTGGAGTCCAACCAAACCACCACAACCTACAGGTCACACACCCTGCAGGCCCATGCCTGGCACCTTTAGAGACTCTGGTCTGAGCTCTCTAAAGTGAGGCACTGGTATAGGACTAGCCAGGGCCCAGTACGTCTACTGGTGTCTGTAAACCCCAACTACGAGCGCGCTACAAGTGACTAAACACAAACTCTCACAAGTCACTGTCCCACTGTCGTCTTTCCCTCAGCCGGACGACAACTCTCCCCGAGAGTGAGGGTGTCCAGGAAGACGACAAGACCTCGACGGTACCACTGCACCGGGACAAGCCCCGAGCACACACATGTGCCTGGCTCACACAAAACCTGGGGCTCCCAACTGAAGAGGCATTCCGGAATAGGCGCCGGACCACCAAACTCAGCAATGCACAAACCGATATATACTTATATATTCTCTATTACAAACCAAAGTACAAATGTCAAGAATAGCTTAACCTCGGTCGCCCTGTGATCTACAAACCACCTCACACTATACACATGTAAACCACCATAACCAATTACAAACTGACCTATCATTGGTCATCACATGACCTCCTTGCCACATACATACCATATACACTAACTCTTAACCTTACTTGCATTACATTGATTAAACCATCTCTATAGTCCACATAGGACGCTACAAGACTGAGGCTAGGTTCATACTGGAACCATCATTGCCTAGCCACTACGACAACCAGTGCATGTGCCATGCACCACACACACCTCACACGCGTAACACCACCACAACGGAGTATGTGCCATGCACATCCTCAAACCACGTAAACACACGCACACTATTTTATGACAAGCTTTAGAGAATTACAGGTGCCAAAGCACCTCACACCACGATAACCACTCCGAATATGTAAACCACCTACTAACCATGTGGGCAACCTGCTCACAGAGTTTCACGAGTGTCAATGCACCTCTTACAAACCATGCATGTTAAACATCGATAATCGGATATCCATAATACGAAAAGCACGCAAAGCAGAATCCTCGGTTGTGATCGCGACAGAGGCCATGACCGCCTTCTAATCACGACGCCACGATATGTCGCGATAAAAATCTTGTCGCGACGGGTCGGCCTGTCGCGATCTAGTCGCGACAGCAGAGACCGTCGCCTTCTCAGCCAAAACCCTAATCTGGAAACCATCTCTGGATCTTCCATACAACCACCCTAAACATGATTTCAACCCGTTTTCATGCTCATTTCACCTCCTAGACATGGTATCTACTGTTTTTAAAGCAGTAAACAAGCCAATATGCAATCTACGCAACAAATCATGGTAGAACTCCCTACCTTCACGAAGACGCACAATCCATGCATGGTGCGGCGTTTCCCCCACTCCTCGCGACGTCCTCGCGTCGAGAGCGCATCGAACACCACGTCGGAATGCTGAATCGCCCGCAGCAGCTCCTCCCCGGGTCGAGCAGAGCTTGTGAAAGCTCTGTTCGGCCAGCCTACTTAAAAAACCGACAGCGGTTAGATCGCGACGTACCTTCCCGTCGTGACCTGATCGCGGAGGACTAGGCGTCGCCTTCCAATCCTGACGTCAGCAAGCTCCACTCCATGCGCGACATGCGGCGCACATGCAGACGTCGACCCCAGCGGCGGCAACCAGAACGCGACCTCCACTACCGACGCGTTCAGAACGCAACTTACACCTCTGTCGCGTTCACATCAGTGAACCAACGGCACCACGGGCCTAACCTGCCGGCCCACTAAGCTCCACACAGCATGCGGGAACCACAACCAAGGCCCAATGACCCCATATTGGTCATGAGCACCACACCAAAACCAATAAATGCAGATCCGAACTACCACTAATCAACAATCCGCGAAGATCCGAAAAATGCGCTATGTTACAATACGTTTAAAGGATATTAATCACATTGTTATGATCTCTCATAATTAATATCCATTGCGTATATTCATGGACTTCATAATGAAACGGCAAACGAATTACACATAATGAATATAAAAGTCTTATTATTATTATTAAAGAACAAAATGTACAAGTTATGATTGGCTTGAGGACACACATAACTAACAGGTTTGTTAGACTTTTTTAGAGCACGTTTGCAGCCAGCCCTAGAGGCATAAATGAGTGTCTATAAATATAACTCGTAGGCTCCTTCTTCCTCCCTACTCACAACCAGGGGAGAAAGGACAGAAGTCTTCTAGCTTTAAAAGATTTGAGCCTTCTAAATCAAGTAGGTATCATTAAACAGTCAGGTTATGAATCAATCATATTCTTCAGTCCATGTTTCTTACAATATTTATCATGTTTTTCAGTTCATGTGCTATTCATCATGATTTTCGGCTCATGTTACCCATGCTACTTCTGAAAGGCTAGTCTACTTCTAATATGTATGGCTTTAATATTGCTTTGTTCATAATCCTAGAAATAAGTCAGGCTCATATGTCCTCCATCAAGCTATACCTTTTAAGGGTATTAGATACAAGATGTGTATCTTATATCTACAATGATGTGCAGGTTCTAACAAACAGTAGGTGACTTGAGACTAGGGAATGTAGCAAAGGCTGCTACCCTTGTTGTGGGAGCAACGAACCTCGAGTTATCATCAAGAACTACATTACAACTTTAAGACTATTACTATGTACCTTTCATTATTAAGAATATTTTTTCATTACATGCCTAAATAAATATGGATTTATTGTGAGCTTTAGGAATAAGAGTTGTTGTTTGTTCTTAAGTGGTGAATTGTTTGCCAGTGGGAGTTTAGTGAATGGTTGTTCATATTAGATATGTTTGCCCATGTGATGTGTGTGGATGGACCTCTTAAGATAAAGAGAGATGGTGTGATCCAAACATATCTTAATTTGGCACTATAAACTTGAGCATATTAGTTTTAGTGAAGAAATAAGATTGAAAAAGGTTGTATAAAGATGGATGCATAGATCCATTGATTATGAATATCTTATGTAACTTGTGAATCTACATCATGAGAAAGATGACCAACTCTCTATTTACTGAACATGGAGAGCGAGCTAAAGAGATATTGGAACTCATACATTCTGATGTAGGTGGATCTATATCTATTAAGGCTAAAGGAGGTTATTCTTACTTCATTATTTTTACCGATGATTTCTTTGGGTTTGGATATATGTACTTAACAAAGTACAAATCTAAAGTCTTTAGAAATTAAAGAGTTTATGAATGAAGTAGAGAAACAAATAAGAAAGAGTGTTAAAGCTCTTCAATTAGATCAAGGAGGAGAACACTTAAGAGCACAATTCATACGATATCTAAAGGAGAATGGGAATTTATCTCAATGGGTTCCTCCGTACACACCTTAGCTAAATAGTGTAGCTGAAAGAATGAAATGTACCTTATTAGATATGATATGTTTCATGATTGCTTTGCTGTAAGTTGTTAATGGATGGAAGGGTATTCATCATCCATTGCTATTGTGTTGTCATCATGGCTACAAACTTGTTGAGAAGACCCCACTAGATGAGATCAACGATCACATCCTTGAGTTGGATGTAGTCTTTAGAGTTGTGATTGTGATCCTGATGAAAGCGTGGTATTTCTTCTAGTTCCTCCTCCTGGATTGGCCTTCAACTTCTTAGACCTCTAGAGGAATGTCTTATCTTGTATCTCCATCAGGACCTTATCTAGGGGAGAAATTAGGGAGGTGTACCATTTGTAAGCAAGCCCTCCCCTTAAGATGTCTCAATCGCTTGGTCAAGCGTTTCTCTCCAAGAGTGTCCCCTTGATGATTGGTCAAGGGCAACTACGATCCCCTCCTTTTTAGAGTTAGGTTAACGTGATAGATATTGTTCAACAATAAAAACTTACTGCAAGTGCAGCAAACATAATAAGTCTTAGGTGGTAGCCCACATGGCAGCCTGTGTGGCGCCCAACACAGGCACCATGTTGGGTGCCACACGGGTTGGCAAATAAGGGCAGTCGGCGGCGAAGACAGGCAACGACAAATTCAAAGTCACTATTTTGGAGCCTAAGATTTGTAGTTTGAACTCCAAGTTACTATTAAAAACCTAGTCAATATATTTAAACCCTAAAGACAATATTTTAGAACCCAAGATTTATATTTGAAGCTCAAGATTTGTATTTTGGAGTCTAAGATTTATACTTTTGAAGCTCAGTTGCCGTCGTCATCCACCACCGCCACCCACCATTTGTTGTCGATGTCAGTCGTCGATTGCTGGCTATCGTTGTCGTCGCCTCTTGATCCCCCCTACTTGCCAGCCCACGTTGCGCCCAACTTGACGTCATGTGGACTGCCATATCACTATATAAGTGTAGCAAGTGCACTTGGATAAGTGCATTAAACTTTTCTCTTATACGACCTTCTAACTTTGGATTTTCATTATATGATTGGTCTGATTGATTCTTTTTTTCAACCGTCTGATCTTTCTCTCTCTAACATATCATCATGGTAATGATAGAGCTAGCGTGCAAACACAGAGGATCTAGCATCCAAGACCTCTTCTATTCTAGCTCAAGACTTGAAATGTACTCACTACACACATCAAGAACATTCACCTCTTCCACTCGATTGGATCCTTAAATTAATGAATAAAGTCTGCATCACAAGGACTCTGGTTGAGTTCGGACCAAATGATTGGAGGATGGTGCAAGCTGGCTCCTGCCATGTTCTCACACGGGTGTAGGAATTAAAAAATGGATAAAGACGAATCCACTGCTATGGTTCTATACATAGCAGTGGACTTGTCTAGTATGGTTCTCAAGGAAAGAGCCATAAAAATCAGAATATCCATAAAACCATTCCAATCAAATAAATAACGTTGTTTTCTAAAGTGGATCGCCGTATTGTCCTAATCCTTTATACATTTGGCCTTTGAATGATACAACTCATTCACGAAAGCTTATAGACTCAATTCATGTCTTCTTTTGTTTGGTGAAAGTTCTTTATCTTCAAATTTCACATCTGCCAGCAGTTAGACCAAAATTAATTAACTTACGTATTTATAGTAATGTATTTCTTATATTCTTCACAAATAGTGAGGTTTATAGAGACTTTATTCTTTATTACGATGAAGAAGAGAAATATTTATTATATTTTTTGTTATTCATGTAACACCGAGGTCAGCTCAATCCGAGATGATCTTTGTGGTGACCAATGCGAGGCATTTGAGCCGAGACGACTAAGTCGAGGGACCGACCCGAGCTCCTCTTAGCCGACGTGGGACATGTGCTCCAAGCTCTCGACCTGACCTACAAAGCCCACCAAGAAGCCTTAGTGGGGAGACACTCCGATGTTCAGTCAGTGGCTAGCTGAACAAAATGGCCTAGCCTAGGGAGTCGAACAACGTACCTACGTCTGTGGAGTGTCTGCCTCTTTTATAGGGGTTGATAACCCATGCAATAGTTGGATGACCCCGCGAATCCTGCGGCGGATCTCCGTGATTGTCATCGGATCGTGGTCGTAACCGCCATGCCAGATCGTCCAGATTGTGGTCTTAATGGCCGCGATCACCAGATGCACGATCTTCGATAATAACCTCGTTGGTTGATGTGTCGACTATTACACGAGCCACGCTTCAGGAACCCCGCAGACACGTCATACTCTATGTCAATCAAGGCTAAGCCGGGTAATCCTCGTCCTTGGTCGAGCTAAGGTTGTCGGCCAAGGGGTGTCAAGAGGTCGTTCTAGACGACACGAATCCGTCGGCCTAGACGACGCCACAGGCGTTGGTCGAAGCCACATCAAGATGTCAGCTCTGGTACTCTGGGAGGTTGTCCTAGTCAAGGCTCTGGCTGACCCATGGGGACCCCCGTATCATTAACTCCCTAGGTTCACGTCGGATCGCTCTAGTGGGCCGAGGTGAAGCTACTGTCCGGAACAACTTTGTCGACGACACGTGGCTTGTCAGGTGGCCCTGTCAGCCCACGTGGTCTACACCATTGAACATCGCCAAGCTGTCAGTGTCGACCTGCACCGAGTCGCATTGACATGATGTCATGCCGCCCTGCACCGCGTCGTATTGGCAGGTAGCCTTGGATGTTGTGGGCGACGCTGATGATCGAGTCGTCACATCAACTCCCGCGAGCCATCATGGCACTCCTCGCTAACCGCACTGATTGGAATTCGAGGCGATGCTTGGAAGCCAATCCAGGTCTACCAGTGGGACGATCTGGACCCTTGCTGAAGATGATGAACCCCGATCATTGGATCTGTTCGAACCCCGGGCACTATAAATAGTGGGGTCTGAATTCACTGAAGCGGTCCGACATGAACCTGGGGGGCCAATGATACGGGGGTTCCCCATGGGTCGGACGAAGCCTCGGCTAGGCCAACCTCCTAGAGTACCAGAGCTGGCGTCCTGACGTGACTTGCACTAGAGCCCATGGTGTCATTTAGGCCGACAATTGTGTAGGCTAGAACGACCTCTTGACACCCCTTAGGACGACAGCCTCAGCTCGGCCAAGGATGAGGATGAGGATTACTTGGCTCAGCCTTGATTGACAAGGAGCACAACGTGTCTGCAGGTTCCTAGAGCGTGTCTCACATAACGGCGATGCATCAACCGACGAGGTAATGACCGAAGATCATGCGCCTTGTGATCGTAGCCATTAAGACCACAATCTAGACACTGATCTGGCAGTTATGACATGATCCGATGACAATCATGGAGATCCGCCGTAGGATTCACGAGGTCGTTCAATTGTTCCATAGGTTATCAAACCCTCTAAAAGAGGCAGACACTCTACAAACATGTACGTTGTTCGACTCCCTAGGCTAGTCCATTCTGCTCGACTAGCCACTAACTTGAACGTCAAGTGTCTCCCCATCGAGGCATCTTGGTGGCTTTGCAAGTCAGGTTGGGAGCTCGGAGCATGCATCTCACGTCGGCTAACTGGACCTCAGCTTAGCCGTCTCGGCTTAGACGCCTCGCATTGGTCGCCTCGGAGATCACCTCAGCTTAAACCGACCTTGGTGTTACATGTCGTAACATTTGGCGCCATCTGTGAGAAATGCTACTAAAAGTTAGTATGGCTTCCCTTACTCTCTCTTTTGATCGATACCAAGACTCATGAAAGTAGGCACGGGGGGCCGAGTCCCGGAGGTCATCCATGGCCTACGTGGAGGCTCGTCATGGAAGTGGATGTCATAGAGCTCGGTGACAGCGCAAGGATCGCTTAGAGATCTCGGCTGCCCCGACCCCGTGAGCGGACGGAGAATGTCTTCTCATCCCATAGGCTGAAGCGTCGAAGGAGACAACGCGAGGAGGTCACATGACGATCTTGGTTACCCCGACCCCATGAGAGGATGGAGAACGAGTTGTCTCATCCCATGGGTGAGTATCGATGGAGGCAGCACGATGTGGTCGCTTCGGCGCTCTCAGCGGCTCCGACCTCGTGAAAGATGTGGATGTCATAGTTTGCTGGAAGAGGTCGCTTCAGCACTCGTCAAGAATGTAATACGACGTCTGATGTATGATGAGGATGAGGTCGCTTCAACACTCGTGAAGGACGTGGATGTCGTAGTTCACTAGTTGAAGTCACTTCGGAACTCGACAAGAATGTAGACACGACGTCTAATGTATGGTGAGGAAGAGGTCGCTTCAGCACTCTTAAGGACGGGGATATCATAGTTCACCAAACGAGGTCACTTCGGCACTCATCAGGAACGTAGATACAACGTATGACGTATGATGGAGATGAGGTCGCTTCGGCACTCGTTAGGAATGTAGATACGACGTCTGATATATGGATAGCATGTGGAAAACGAGGTCGCTTTGGCACTCGTAAAGAAGTCTGATTGTTGATCACATCGGGCCTGATGGCCGATGCGATGGTCTACCTAACGTCGGCTTGATGGCCGACGTGATGGTCTGGCTGACGTAGGACCTGATGGCCGACATCTGAAGGTGATGAGATGCTTTGTAGCATCATTCCCCATCAAATGGTGAGTCATTGTAGGATCACCCCTGACACAGTTAACGTAGTAGAGGTGACGGTGAAGTCAGCAGCAAGGCTCGGCTGATTTAGACAAATACGAGGTGAGTGATTCTCTCCTCCCACGGGGGGAGGCTAGATGGTCGATGACCAGACTCATCGGTGTCAACAGCCTTACCGTATGTTAGTGGACTCAGATCCGAAGTCAGAAGTTGGTAAGCTCTCTCTGAATTGAGAAGGCTCATACCGTGAGTCAAGGACCTCGGTCACAAGGCCTGCCAATTATTGGACCTAAGCAGGTAGGCGAGTCTAAAGACTTGGAATGTCGAGCACCTGCGAAGGCATTTCTTTGAAATATCGTTTCGAGGTTATTTACATTGTGAATTAACTGTTGACAAAGTATTCACAACTGAAGAGTCGCTTTATAGCCTCATCGCCTATTAAATCGTATTGGCATCAGTGGAGTCGGCCACGAGGTGCCTTGGTATGTGGCTGGTGCCGATGGAGACAACGCGAGAGGGTTGCTTTGTCGATCTCGGCAGCCCCAACCCAGTCAGTGGATAGAGAAAGACCCTTCTCATACCCCGGTATGAGGTGTTGGTGGTCACAACGCGAGGTGGTCGCTTTGGCTCTCTCGGCTATCCCGACCTCGTAAGCGGACGGAGAACAGTTCTTCTCGTCCCATGGTAAAAGCGTTCGGGTCATAGAGGTCAGATCCAACCTCAAGAATTGACCTGTGTTCGGTGGTCATAGAGTCAGATCTGACCTAGAGATTCAAACCTGCGTTCGGTGGTCATAGAGGTCAGATTTGACCTCGAGAGTCGACCTACTTTCGGTGGTCATAGAGAGTCATATTTGACCTCGAGAATTGACTCGACCTATGGGGTTTTTTTACGCATCGGCCAATAGTCGTGGACGGGGTCAGCCATGAGTAGGACCACGTCAGAATGAGCTAGAAATGGCATTATGCTATGGTCTCGGCTGTCTAGAACTAAATCTCCTAAGGTCAAGTTCTCGGAAAGCATCGATGACCCGATCACATGAAAATCATCGCAATTGGCAAAAAGTTGCAATTTGTGAGAAAAGAAACGGTATTGATGAACAAGAAAATACAAAAGGCCTTGGAAAGTGCCAAGGAATGAAGAAGGGTACATTAATTGTTATCGATGTCTCAGGCTCTTAAGCCATAACGACATCATCGATCTGTGCTGACCTGAGTCTCCTCGATGTCAGGAGTGACATGCGTGTTAGCAATGACGGCTTCGGCGGTGGCCTCGAGGCCCTCTTCGATGGCGGCAACCAGTGGATCGTTGATGGCCACAGTGATGTCCTCGTCCTCAGCGTTGGCATCAGTGATGTCCTCGTCCTCGACGTCGTTCACCAACCCCGACATGTCATAATCGAGATGGAGGTCTCGGAGACATCCGAGGCAGAAGTCGTAGCCCACTTGGAAGAGTTTGTCAATCTCTTCCTTGAGTGCCTCAAACTCGCGGTAGTCAACGATGGCCTGGGAGTGCTCCTCTTTGGCCAGCTTTATGATTTGGCCTTTGTCACCGCATGCGCTTCCTTCTTGACTCAGAAGGACTCGCTGAGCTTCTCGATTGACAACGTCAATTGGGCGGCGTTCTCTCCCGTTGTTGCTTCTCGGCGAGGAGCTTTTCAGCCTCCTCGGCCTCTTCTCGGCTGCCTTGGCCTTCTCTCAACCTCGGCTAATCGTCTAGAGGCACTGGTTCGGGTCGTCTTGACTTTGCGGAGTAGGGTCTCGACCAACGCCAACTGATCCAGCATAGTACGGTAGAGGTCTTCGACAACCTCATACATTCACCTTCAAGCCTGAGGCACGAGCCTTTGCTCTAGCTGGGATCAACCGACGACCCCTTTCTATGGCAGAGAGCTCCTTTGCCTGCTGCACCGATCGTGGTGATGGGAGGAGCCTGAGATCGGCATGTCAGGGACATCGACAGACTGCGTCACAATCGGCTATTTCCTCGACCGCTCGGGAGACCTCGTTAGCTGGGTCTCCAACACCCGCTGGCACTTAGGTGTGGCGGATGAAGGAGCGGTGTCGTCGTCGGCCTATTCCTTCATTGGTCGTTCGGAGGTCTTGTCACGCATTCTTTCCCAGCAGGACAAGAACTTCTGAGCGGCCACCTCAGTGAAGGAACCTTTCTTTCCTTTGGCAGTGTTCGGAGCTGCTGACAACTTTCCTTGTCGGCCATTGCTGCAAGAGAATAAATGTAACGCCCCGAAAATTTAAATTGTTAGGAAACTATAAATAATGTGGTTATTATATATTAGTATAGTCATTAAATTGAAATAATTATAATTGGGTTTAATTAGTGGTAACATACGTTACACTAGTGTCGTACATAGAGGTGCGCGTTTCCACAGGGCGACACCAGAAAACTATAACGAAATAAAAATTCGAGAACACCATAATTTTCAGAAAAAATGTGGAGATCTCAGAAATATAAATATCTGAATTTTCGACGTGCGGACTTCGAGGTAAGCTGACACGACTATTTTTCGAGTGATTTTTCACCTAGTGTAAAATAAATTTCAAAAAATAAATAAAAATCACCATAATTTGAAAAACCATCATATTAGGCTATGGATGAAATTTTATGACAAATGGATACCATTTGAACATGTTTACTTAGTGGTTATGGGCCAGCTGAATTTTAGGCCAATTACGGTGGCCATTTTTGGGAATTTCTGGGCGCCTACGTGTGAGGCTTTGGGGAGGCCAGCATATTGATGGGAGAAGGTAACACATTAGTTACCTATGTGTAACTACGGAATAGCTTGCATGGGCTACGTGTTGAAGTAAAAACCAACTGGCTTTTACCATGACACATTAGCCGCTAACGTGTTGCTGTGCATGGAGAGATCTTTGGGTTATAAATATACCCCAATGGCTATTGTAACCATTTCCCACCTTTCTCCCATTATGCTGCTGCTGTGTTTGCAAGGTTCCTGAGTTGGATTCGTAGCTGGAGTGATTGTCTTTCTTGCACCCTTGTTTCTGCTCGAGCTGTTGCTGGAGCTACTGCAGGGTGTGACTGTGAAGCTAGCGAAGCAACCTTGGAGGATTCAACTATTTCTCTCTTTGTTTGTGGCTACTTCCTCATCTGCTACACGTTGTGTTCTTGGGGGAGTTCGGCGTCAAGAAAGAATTTGTGCTATTCAGATAGGTAGGACTCTCTTCCTGTTTCTTTCTTCTTCTTACTCTTCAATCTGGGATTACCAGTTCAAAGACATATAGTACCATAGGTATGTTATTCTTCACATCTGTGAAGTGGTTCCATGAGAGGAACTAAGCTTTCCATTAGGTGCAAGCCGGTATTCAGTCATGGGAATCAACACCTCATTGCTTTTATCATCTCAACTTATGTTAAAATGGAACCATGTTGATTCCACTGTGTAGGAATATGTCGATTTATGGTAGTTCTTTCTACCTTCGTGATAGGAATCATTAAGAGACCATGTGAGTCTTTAGTGTGTGTATCTGGTTCAATTATAGCTAAGGGATAAGAAGAGGTTCAAACCATCTTGTCCTTGAATTGTCTCTCCATTTGGATCAACCATGTACACCATGAACCATCATTTCTTTTTCATTTCCTTGTATCCTTAATCTGATTCTTAAGTTGAGATTATACTTGTTTAAAGTCTTAATCATGTTAGGAGTGATAGAAGAGCTTGGTAGTACAAATTCTAGTTGGTTTTAATCCATTTTTGGAAGTCTACATAGCACCTGTCGACAGCCCTGCTTCTAGCTGTCGAGAGGGCCACCTTTCCAGAACCTAGAAAATGGAATCTGACAGGGGCTGTTTACAGCCACCCCTCGGCTATCGACAGGCACTGATAGGCTGAGAATTCAGCTTCTGGGAAAGCCATATCTAACGACAACCACCTCCTTGCTGTCGACAGGCACAACCAGTCCCGAATTTCAGCACCTACCTTGACTCATTTCTTGATCGGAACTACCCAATTGTTCTAACATAATGCTTACTCATTCCTAGATGTTTCTACCACTTAAACACCTACTAAACCAGTCAAGTTTCCTTTCTTTTTACCATGGATCATCGCTTCAAAGTTCCGAACATAATGATCTTGTGAGAGCATCAATTTCTGAAATCAAGAAAGAACAGAGTTCCTTAGTTCTTGTGTGTGATCTATGAGTGATGAAATCTTGTGTATCCTTGATCTATTGCAAGAATGTATGTGTTATGATGACAAGCTTTGAGTCTTTGGACTCGTTTGAGAAATATGCCTGGCAAATAAAGGGCTGGTTTAGTCCTGGGGGAGAGCGCCCAAATTCATCAGTGGCCGCGCGGTGGTGATGAGGACTAGTGGATGTTGGCATACATCAATCGTGTTTGATAGTCATCACATCATGCTTGTGTGTGTGAAAATGTCTGATCTGATTCATGAATTATCATATGATATCTGAGTTATTGATTTGTTCTAAACTATTCTTGTTCAATACATGTTATCGAATTGACTCATTTGATCATTGTTTTGAACACTCAGTGCTAGCAATCTATACATGTTCTTACCTTGAGAATTTACATCTGAATCCTTTTCATTTTAAGGAATTGAGTTCTACTGGCTAGTTAGCTCATTCCATTTACCATTTTCAGGTGGACCAAACGGAGATGAAGCTTAAGGGGGATTTTGTGTGCTGAGTGGACCACATCATGACGCATTACTGTCATCTTTTGTTTTTCGTGTAGATAAGTGAAATGTAATAAGGCTACAGTTTACTTTTGCTTGTCCTCATTTGACTACAATGAGGGATTCATGTAATAAGCTTCCGCTAAACTAGTTGCTTATGTATAAACATTTATGTTAGTTCTTGTAATTAAGATCTGTCATATTCAGTAAATGGAATTTTGCTAGAACGTGACAGATAAATTGGTATCAGAGCATTAGTACGATAAACCTAGGGATAACCAGTGAGTTGGGGTAGAATCATGGATTAGTTAGCATGATATTTGTAACTATGTAAATGCTTGACATGATATTTGTTAAGTATGGATACGAATGCCCAAGATAGGATGGTAGCAGCGCTAGAAATGCTACGTCAAGACATAGAGTTGTATGCTCAAGCACAGCAGGAAGCTCATGTGCAATTAAGGAAGGAAGAAGTGCTTAATTTAACTGCAGGTGCTTTCTTTGTCGGCAATCCTGGTGCTTCACTGGACGTCATGACTCAAGTTATGTGTAGGTTGGACAATCTAAGGCTGGGGCAAGACATGTTGCTCCATCAGTTTGAGGGCTATTGGGAAGCATTGACGGATGCGGCAAGGGAACTGTATTACGGAGTTGGAAGAGAACAACAACAACCATCGGTGGAATCTGTTATAGACCTGACCCAGAACTAGAAAGGACTTAGGCAACTTGTCCTTCTTTTTGTAAACCTCTCCTTTTGTTTAAATGCTGAATGTCTATATAACTCCCATGTGAAGGGGAAGTGAGAGGTTAGTGAAGGTATGTTTTGTAATATGGAAAATTGGAAGGAGGAGATGGCTGGTCTATGTTAGTATGTTTTGATGTAAATACTTGACTAATGAATAGAAATGGTGTGTTATATGGATTTGAAATGTGTATGTGATGAATGCAAGTTTGAGTGGATTGTGGATTAATGTATGTCCTATTGAATGTTGAGATATATTCCCAATTTATATATGGAATGAGGTGACGCCAATTGGAGGAAAATGGAAAGTTCAATGCACGACTTGACCCGAGTGATGAAACAATAGCCAGGAATAACATCCATAATGGGACAAGTCTATTCAGAGATTTCCGAAGTTTAGATCCTCCGAGATTTGAAGGAAGTACAGACCCGGACGAGGCCGAAAATTGGCTAAAGGACATTGAAAGGATATTTGGAGTGATTAAATGCACCGAGGAAGAGAAGATTCTGGTTGGTGACTTTTCAGTTGGATCGGGACGCTAGAGCTTGGTGGGAAACAGTAATATCCACTTTGGAGGATCCGACCCAAATTAGTTGGGATGAATTTGTGGAGTTGTTTAATGACCAGTACTTTTCCGAGGTTGTCCAGGAAAAGAAGGCAAATGAATTTGCTAATCTAAAACAACTAAGGATGTCAATATCTGAATATGAGGCCCAGTTTGCTCGATTGTCTAAGTATGCTCCTCATCTCATAGCCACGGATAAGTTAAAAGCCAAGAGGTTCATGAATGGACTACATCCTATCTATATTATGCAGTTAACTTCACATTTGATCACTACATATTCGGATATGGTTAAAAGAGCTTTGGCTTGGAAAGCTGCAAATGATATGGTGGATAAAATTAAAGGAAGGTCGGGAGAAGGATCTTCGGATCGGAAGAGAAAGTTTGAGTCGGGAAATACCCCGAAAGTTCAGCAATCTGGAAAAAAGACAGAGAAGGCTCCAAGTGGAAGCAAGGACATGTGCAAGCATTGTCACGTTAGTGGACACAAGGCGGAAAATTGTTGGCGTAGGTTGGGAGCATGTCTCAAGTGCGGAAGTACTCAACATCGAATTTCAGATTGTCCGATGATCAAGAATACGCCAGCCAAACCAAATCCCCAAGCAAAGCAACCAAAGCAAGAGAGAATACAAGCTATTCAGGTGGTAGAGCCTAAATCCCCGCAAGAAGGCGGACTGATTGAAGGTACACTGATAATAAACTCAAAACCTGCACATGTATTGTTTGATTTAGGAGCTACGCACTCCTTTATTAGTTATGATTTTGCTAAATCTTTGGAAATACAATCAGTCCCATTGTCTACACAACTGGAAGTGGCAACTCCTTTGAGTGAGGGTAAAAAGCTTAGGGAGCATTACCCTGATAGTCAGATTCTACTTGAAGGACATAACTTATTTGGTGATTTGATATGTTTGGAAATGTGGGATTATTATGTGATCCTGGGATGGATTGGTTATCTAAGTATCATGCCAATTTAGATTGCCAATTAAGGTAGATCACTTTCAGGAAAGGAAATTTGTTCTATAACTTTTGATAAACCCCACACGAAGAGAATACCAATAATTCAGCAGTAAGGCTTGTAAGCTAGTACGGAAGGGTTGTCAAGGGTACTTAGCTTCTGTAACGATATTAAATCAAGATATCACGGGATTGGGAGATATCCAATGGTAAGGTAATTTCTTGATGTTTTCCCTGAAGAGTTACCTAGCATACCACCTAATAGAGAGGTGAATTTCTCGATTGAATTGGTATCGGGAGCTACACCAATCTCAAGAACACCATACAGGATGTCAACAGAAGAGTTGAAAGAACTGAAAGGCAGTTGTTGGAATTGATAGAAAAAGGATTTATTAGACCTAGTACCTCACCTTGGGGTGCTCCAGTGTTATTTGTGAAGAAAAAAAATGGGTCTATGCGATTATGTATAGATTACCGATAGTTAAACCAATGACTATAAAGAACAAATACCCACTTCCAAGAATTGACGATCTATTTGATCAATGTCTGGAGCTCAGTGTTTCTCCAAATTTGATTTAAGATCTGGTTATCATCAACTCATAATTCAAGAGCAGGACATTCACAAAATAGCTTTCCGAACAAGATATGGGCACTACGAATTTGTAGTGATGCCATTTGGATTAACTAATGCACCTGCCACATTTATGCGTCTAATGAATGACGTGTCAGACCTTATTTGGATCAATTTGTGGTTGTGTTTATTGATGACATACTAATATTCAAAGAGCATAGAAGAACACGAGACACATTTATGGATTACTCTGCAACTATTACGAGATCACAAACTATATGCAAAGTTTAGTAAATGTGAATTTTGGATGAAGCAAGTGATGTTTTTGGGACACATTATTTCAAAAGAAGGATTGTCTGTGGACTCTTCGAAGATTGAGACCATACAAAAATGGGAGCAACCAAAGAACCTCACTGAGGTTAGAAGTTTTCTGGGTATGGCTAGTTATTACCGGCGATTTGTCCAGAATTTCTCTAGAATTGCCTCGTCTCTCACACAATGGACCAGAAAAGGAACTGCATTTGTATGGAGTGAGAGTTGCGAGCAAGCATTTCAATTATTAAAGAATGTCTATCATCGGCACCAATTCTAGCTTTACCGGTAGAGGTAAAATATTTGAGGTTTATACGATGCTTCAAGTATTAGACTAGGATGTGTATTGATGCAAGATAGAAGAGTCATCGCTTATGCATCGAGGCAATTGAAGACCCATGAGAAAAATTACCCAGTACATGATTGGAATTAGCCGCAGTAGTTTTTGCACTCAAGCTATGGAGGCACTATCCATACGACAATCAATTATAGTGTACTCTGATCATAAGAGTCTTAAGTATTTATTTCACAAAAAGAATTGAATATGAGACAAAGAAGGTGGATGGAGTATATTAAAGATTATGATTTCAAAATTGAATACCATCCAGGGAAAGGAAATACTGTGGCAGATGCACTTAGCATAAATCCTATAGCAAAAGTGTTTCAATTACACGTAAAGGAATGGAAATTGCTAGAGGAATTTTCCACATTAAGCTTGAAGGTTGAGTCACAAGAAGGAAAAGTTGTAATTGATAACTTGATAGTTCAATCAGATTTGATAAAACAAATTGGAGAACAATAGGATAATGATCCTATATTGGCAGAGATCCGAGAAAAGTTAACTTTCAACCTGATTTTAATGAGGATAGTCATGGAATCTTAGATTCCGAGACAGGTTGTGTGTGCCGGATAATCCCGAGATCAAAAAGCAAATTTTAGAAGAAGCTCACCGGTCACATACACCATTCATCCTGGAGCTGTAAAAATGTATCAAGATTTAAAGAAGCATTTCTGGTGGGCAATATGAAGAAAGACATTGTGGACTTCATAGCAAGATGTCTGACATGTCAGAAAGTTAAAGCCGAGCATCAGAAACCAGCTGGAAAGCTAAAACCACTCGAAGTGCCAGAGTGGAAATGGGACAGTATCGGTATGGATTTTATTGTGGGATACCTAGGACACGAAGTGGATTTGATGCCATATGGGTAAACATTGACCGACTTACTAAGTCAGCTCATTTATTAGCAATCAAGACAAGATGGTCTGTGGGTGTCTTAGCAGCATTGTATATGAAAGAAATTATCTGATTACATGGAATTCCGAAAGATATTGTCAGATAGGGATGCAAGATTTACCTCACATTTCTGGAGAGAACTACAAGACGCATTGAGGACTAAATTAAAGTTTAGCACAACATTTCATCCTCAGACTGACAGACAAACAGAACGGGTAAACCAAGTTATCGAGATATGTGCCGTGCTTGTATATTGGAGTTTGGAAATGACTGGAACACTCATTTAGCAATTATGGAATTTACCTATAATAATAGTACCGTCTACCATTCAAATGGCACCATTTGAAGCCTTATACGGTCGCCAATGTAGATCACCACTGTGTTGGGTGGAACTAAAAGAATCCCATATTCTTGGACCTAAAATGATTCAAAAAACCACAGAAATTATCAAATAGTGCAAGACAGAATGAAAGCTGCTCAAGACCGACAGAAAAGCTATGCTGATCGTCGAAGAAGGGAATTGGAGTTTCAGCAAGGAGAACATGTATTCCTTAAAGTATCTCCTCGACACGGAATTAGAAGATTTGGAATCAAGGGAAAGTTGAGTCCAAGGTACATTGTGCCATTTGAGATATTAAAAAGAATTGGAGAAATGACGTATCAACTGGCACTTCCACCACAGTTATCTAATGTACATGATATTTTTCACGTGTCAATGTTGAGAAAATATGTTTATGACCCGGAACACATCATTGGATATGAAGATCTGGAGATACAAGAAATTTAGCATACGAGGAAAGACCTGTACAGATCCTTGATCGAAAAATCAAGCAACTATGAAACAAAGAAGTTCCTTTGTTGAAGATTCAATGGAGTAAACGTGGACAAGAAGAGGCAACATGGGAACTAGAAGATGCCATCAAGATCAATACTCAGATTTGTTTACAGGTTAGTATCCATACTTTGTGCTATTAAATTTGGAGGACCAAATTTCTTTTAGTGGGGGAGAGTTGTAACGCCCCGAAAATTTAAAGTGTTAGGAAAATATAAATAATGTGGTTATTATACATTAGTATAGTTATTAAATTGAAATAATTAGAATTTGGGTTTAATTAGTGGTAACGTACGTTACCCCAGTGTCGTAATAGAGGTGCGCACTCCTAGGGGTGGAAACGAGCCGATACGTTCGACGAGTAGTTCGAAGCTCGACTCAATAAAAGCTCGGTCCGGCTCGTTTATTTAATTAACGAGCCGAGCTTGAACAAAAAAAAAAGCTCGATTCATAAACGAGCCGAGTCTGAACACATGTGAGCTCCACTCGATTATACTCGTGAACAACTCATTTAAGAGCTCGATTAAACACTCGTTAAGAGCTTGTCTAATTACTCACTAACACTTCGTTTAAATATTTATTTAAATATAATAAGTATATATTGACATAAATTATATTATTTGTTTTTATACAATTATTCTTACAATATAAAATATTATGAGAGTTTAAATGTCATAGACTAAATCCACAGTGTATATACACAAATTATGTAAATGAGAGTATATACACAATTCATAAATAGGGGCATGAACATAAAATTTAGTGTTGCAAGGTCCACCAGCATATCAAGCATCTTCTTCCTCCCAAGACCGACCTGCGCAGTAGGTGAGCCCCCGGTGGGGCCGAGGGCCACGTTGTCGGCCACTGGCATCTCCGGCGACCACTGTGGACATCTGTTAGTGACGGACGGTGCTCTCGGCGGCTGCAATACTGTCACCGATAGTGCAGAAAGGGGGCTCTGGGCGGCGTGAGAAGGAGAATTGTAGCACCGCCTACCTTGTCACCACACCAACCCTCTCCCTTGCGGTGTCTATCTATTAATCTCATATTGCTTGTGACAAATTATGAATATATTTCAAACATTATATTAAAATAGTTAAATTAAGTAACTTATCAAAACTATTGAGATATGAGCTTTAAATAAGAAAAATTTAGGTCTTATGAACAATCAATTTTTACTTATAGAATGGATTGGACTTATATATACGAACTCACAAATTCAATTAAGCTCGTTAAGATACTCGTTAAGGGCTCGAACTCGAGAGTATTAAACGAGCCGAGTTTGAACAAGTATTTTCAATACTCGATATAGCTCGAGCTCGGCTCGAACTCGATTAAAAGTTAACGAACAGAGTTTGAGCAGCATACTACTCGGCTCGACTCGGCTCGTTTACACCCCTACGCTCTCCCACAGGGCGACACGGAAAACTATAACGAAATAAAAATCCGAGAACACCATAATTTCTAGAAAAATGTGGAGATCTCAGAAATATAAATATCCAAATTTTTTGACATGCGGACTTCAAGGTTAAGCCGACACGACTGTTTTTCGGGTTGATTTTTCACCTAGTGTAAAATAAAATCCAAAAATAAATAAAAATCACCATAATTTTCAAACCCATCATATTAGTCTATGGTTGAAATTTTATGACAAATGGATACCATTTGGACATGTTTACTTAGTGGTTATTGGGCCAGCTAAATTTTAGGCCAATTACGGTGGCCATTTTTGGGAATTTCTGGGCGCCTACGTGTGAGGCTTTGGGGAGGCCAGCACATTGATAGGAGAAGGTAACACGTTAGTTACCTATGTGTAACTATGGAATAGCTTGCATGGGCTACGTGTGAGATAAAAACCAACTGGTTTTTACCATGACACATTAGCGCTAACGTGTTGCTGTGCATGGAGAGATCTTTGGGTTATAAAATACCCCAATGGCTATTGTAACCATCTTTCCCCCCCTTTCTCGTTGCTGCTGCTGTGTTTGCAAGGTTCCTGAGTTGGATTCGTAGCTGGAGTTATTGTCTTTCTTGCACCCTTGTTTCTGCTCGAGCTGTTGCTGGAGCTGCTGCAGGGTGTGACTGTGAAGCTAGCGAAGCAGACCTTGGAGGATTCAAATCTTCTCTTTGTTTGTGGCTACTTCCTCATCTGCTACACGTTGTGTTCTTGGAGGAGTTCGGCGTCAAGAAAGAATTTGTGCTATTCAGATAGGTAGGACTCTCTTCCTGTTTCTTTTTCTTCTTCTTACTCTTCAATCTGGGATTACCAGTTCAAAGACATATAGTACCATAGGTATGGTATTCTTCACATCTGTGAAGTGGTTCCATGAGAGGAACTAAGCTTTCCATTAGGTGCAAGCTAGTATTCAGTCATGGGAATCAACACCTCATTGCTTTTATCATCTCAACTTATGTTAAAATGGAACCATGTTGATTCCACTGTGTAGGAATATGTCGATTATGGTAGTTCTTTCTACCTTCGGGAAAGGAATCATTAAGAGACCATGTGAGTCTTAAGTGTGTGTATCTTGTTCAATTATAGTAAGGGATAAGAAGAGGTTCCAACCATCTTGTCCTTGAATTGTCTCTCCATTTGGATCAGCCATGTACACCATGAACCATCATTTCTTTTTCATTTCCTTGTATCCTTAATCTAATTTAAGGTTGAGATTATACTTGTTTAAAGTCTTAATCATGTTAGGAGTGATAGAAGAGCTTGGTGTAGTACAAATTCTAGTTGGTTTTAATCCATTTTTGGAAGTCTACATAGCACCTGTCGACAGCCCTGCTTCTAGCTGTCGACAGGGCCACCTTTCCAGAACCTAGAAAATGGAACCTAACAGGGGCTGTCGATAGCCACCCCTTGGCTGTCGACAGGCACTGATAGGTGAGAATTCAGCTTCTGGAAAGCCATATCTGTCGACAACCACCTCCTTGCTGTCGACAGGCAAACCAGTTCCGAATTTCAGCACCTACCTTGACTCATTTCTTGATTGGAACTACACCCAATTGTTCTAACATAATGCTTACTCATTCCTAGATGTTTCTACCACTTAAACACCTACTAAACCAGTCAAGTTCCTTTCTTTTTACCATGGATCATCGCTTCAAAGTTCGAACATAATTGACCTTGTGAGAGCATCATTTCTGAAATCAATGAAAGAACGGAGTTCCTTAGTTCTTGTGTGTGATCTATGAGTGAAATCTTGTGTATCCTTGATATTGCAAGAATGTATGTGTTATGATGACAAGTTGTGAGTCTTTGGACTCGTTTGAGAAATATGTCTGGCAAATAAAGGGCTGGTTCAGTCCTGGGGGGAGCGCCCAAATTCATCAGTGGCTGCGCGGGGGTGATGAGGACTAGTGGATGTTGGCATCCATACATCAATTCGTGTTTGATTAGTCATCACATCATGCTTGTGTGTGTGAAAATGGGTGATTCTGAATTCAAGTATCATCCTGAGTTATTGATCTTGTTTCTAAACTATTCTTGTTCAATACATGTTATCGAATTGACTCATTTGATCATTGTTTTGAACACTCAGTGCTAGCAATCTATACATGTTCTACCTTGAGAATTTACATCTGAATCCTTTCATTTAAAGGAATTGAGTTCTACTGGGCTAGTTAGCTCATTCCATTTACCATTTTCAGGTGGACCAAACGGAGATGAAGCTTAAGGGGGATTTTGTGTGCTGAGTGGACCACATCATGACAAGCATTGCTGTCATCTTTTGTTTTCTTGTAGATAAGTGGAAATGTAATAAGGCTACAGTTTACTTTTGCATGTTCCTCATTTAGACTACAATGAGGGATATCATGTAATAAGCTTCGCCTAAACTAGTTGCTTATGTATAATCGTTTATGTAGTTCTTGTAATTAAGATCTGTCATATTTAGTAAATGGAATTTTGCTAGAACGTGAAAATAAAGGTGCAGTTAGTTCTCGGAAGTCATCAACAGTGGTGAAAGGGAAGCATCAGCAAGGAAGTCAGACCTCGGTTGGCCTTGGTTATCAAATAAAATAGCTCATCTTATGGTTCGTATAGGTCGGAGGACTCCATCGCCTATAGAGATTTGAATTCTGAGACCTCGGAGGCAACGAGGGTCGAAGGTCAGAAGGCTTTGTCACGGATATTCACTGCGACCAAGTGGTCGGGAAGGGAGGGGCAGTTCCAATTGTGAACCAAGGAGGAAGTTCGGTCGAGGAGCTACAACCGGTCTGAGTTGCAAAATATAGCCAGTCCCCGAAGGCTTTCACGGAGAAGCAAAAGAAGAAAATGCGAGTGGTCGGTAGGACCTTGGCGAGGGCACAAACTGCCAGGAAGCCGACTGTAGACACCCGATTATGGCCCGTAAGTTGAACCATATTCTTGTTCTCTTAATGAACCCCAAGTTGGTCACTCACCTTGAGCCCATTTGTAGCCGCATTTGAGCCCATTAAAATCCAACTTTCAGTTTGTCTCATTCAATTATCACTTTTAGAGTGCTTGTGTTAGGGTTTCAACCCTCAGATATTAACACGATGGCCTTGAGGGTCACGTTCATGCCACTTAACCGATTAAATTCCTTAAATAATCGATTATCTTCTAAAATAGTCGATCAAAATTCCAAAATAATCGGATATCCTTAACGCGACAGGTCGTGGCGTCGTGTTAATCTTAAGGTCGCGTCCAGCCGGCCATCGCGACAGCCCATGCATATCCATTCACATGTCCTCATGGTCTCAACCATCTTGGCCGTCGCGACAATCCTTGTCACATCCCTACGACCCGTCGCGACATGGTTTACATGTGCTGGCCTTCGCAACCACCTCTCATTTATCCTCCATTTAGATTATCTTCATCCAAACAACCCCCAGCCATGATTTAAGGTTCAATCTCTCCTTGGAACTCCTAGGACACTCCTCATGCAGATTTACTGATTTTTTTTTATTTCATGGGTCATTATCACTTATGGACGGGATTTTCTCTCTCCTTTCTATATAAGTGACACTGCCCTTTTAGAAGGAGAGGAGGACCCCATTTTGCCACGAAGTGCTGCCAAAATCTACCCAGAGCTCACCTTTAGCTCGTAGCCCTCCCATTTCCACCCATTTTCTCATTATCTCCTTCATCAAATCATGATTCTTTCTTCAAGTATGGAGCTTGGTAGCTAAGGAGGCGACTTCCACGTCCTTCAGAGGCTGCTGTACGACCAAGGACATCCTACAGCAGGGAGTCGCCCTTTGGGGCCCTTTCTTCCTTTTTCCCTTCTCATTTCCCTTATGCATGTTGTTATTTTCTTTTAGATAGAAGCACACCTTCCTTTCCCATGTTTTTTTTATATAACCCAGGGGTTTAAAAGACCCCCCAGGTTCATTCTCCCCATGCTTCATCCTTTTCATTTCATTTTGAATAGATGCTTCACTTAAATAAGGCCTAACATGGTTTCTTCTTAGATTTTCGTTGTTTTGGCAGGCACTAAAGTAAGGATAGCGAGGGGCTCTTGTTCTCTAGACGATTGGAGAGTAGGAAGAAGGTCCCTCCACTCATCTCCCGCGTTGTTGAAAAGGCGTCGGCATCTTGCGTCGCGATAAGGAGAATGTGCCCGGTCGGGGTGTCGCAAAAGTCATCATATCGCGACCGGTCTTCCCATCGCGACATCAGTAAGTGCTCGCTTCTCTGTTCCTCTTCCTAGCACGTTAGCCTTAGTCTTCATCTACATCTTAGGGCAACTTGTTAGTGGCGATCACATCCATATACCATGCAGTGAACATAGAACATGTTGTATGTTTCAAAGGCGCGCAACCCCGTGATTACACGACAATTGGGGGTCAGCTGCGAAAGAGCGACTCCTAGCTTGAGGAGAAGAAGAATGATGAAAGGGTGCAAAGGATACCGAAGCTAGCTCGGACAGCTTCGGTATATACACAGAAGCTGAGCTCCATCAAATGATGGGCTCGAATGCCATCAGGGACCGACAAGGTCGTTCCTTCGATGAAACTGAGATGGGGTGTGTTCCTAATGACTTGAAGGTCGTCGATGGTTTCAGAAGGTGCGCTGGCCACATAGTCAGCCTAATGATGCTCCCCCGAGGTATGTGTAGAAGGTTTTCAGGGAAAGAAGGACCAAGGAGTAACCTTGGGGTCGCTAGGGACTAGTCCAAGACATCTATGACGGCCTTCGGCATGGAGGTGTTGGAGGGATCCATACGGTGAACGTCCCCTCGGATGGACAAGGCATCGCGAAGTGTGACGAGGAGGTAGAACATTCATAGGAAGAAGAATTAAAGGAAGCTGAGCTCATGGCTTACCTTTGGGAGAAGTGAGCGAAGGAGAAATGACAAGGAGGACGGCCGAGCAGCAAAGAAAGAAGTAATCGGAATGTCAGTTGGTCATCTGATGGAAGCTCGTGCACGAAAATAAGGGTGGCTTTTCGACAGCAGACCCCATATTTATAGTGCCCGAGGTCCAAACAGATCAAACAATCGGGGTTCTTTGTCTTAGGCAAGGGTTCAGATCGTCCCACGTGGCGGACCTGGATGGCTTCCAAGCATCGCCTCGGATTCCAACCGACGCGGTTGGTGAGAGCGCCATGATGGCGTATGGTAGTCGATGTGAAAACACGACCGTCAGCGTCACGCACAGCATCCAAGGTGACCTGGCAGTACGACGCGGTGTAGGCCGGTGCTGACATCATGTTGATGCGACCGATGAGGCGGCACTGACAGCTTGGCGATGTGACGCGGTGCAGACCACATGGGCTGATAGGGCCACTAGTAAGCCATTGTCATCAACAAAGTTGTCCATACAGTATCTTCACCTCTGCCCACTGGAGCAGTCCGACGTGAATGTGGGGGGCCAATGATACCACAGGAATACCGGAGCCTTGGCTAGCCCAACCTCCCAGAGCACCAAAACTGACGTCCTAATGTGGCTTCAACCAGTGTAGTACTCAGGAAAATTTATAATTAAAAATATAGATAAATAGAACATTTGTCAATTAATATTTAAAACTAGTTAAAAAAGTACACATATTATTTCATGTGTGTAAATGCATAAAAAATTTTGTAAAAAGAATAGTTATACTTTAAAAATTATATCTAATGACCCATCAAGAAATTTGGGCATAGAAAATCATTTGGGCCAAGTTTAAGAATTATTACAACTTATTA
>CM024754.1:20348791-20380359 GCA_014218235.1 Colocasia esculenta | reverse complement strand
AGTGTGTTGTTTACGAGGCTAGCGTGTTGTTTACGAGGCTAGCAAGTGGTTCATGTGATTGCGTGGTGTCCACGCGGTTAGTGTACTATGTTCAAGTGGTTGACGTGATATTTCACGTGGATCGTGCGGTGTGCACAAGGTTTGTGTGTGCGTGGCGAGTAGTACGACGCCTACCATGGTACCTTTTTAGTTGGGTGCCCCAGGTTCTGTGTGAGCAGGCTTTGTGCTCGGGGCTTGTTCCGGTACTTGCGTACCATCGAGGTATGTGTCGTCTGTCCTGGACACCCTCACTCCATTGCTTGAGTTGTACATCCGATTAAGGAAAGACGACAGTGGGACAGCGACTTGTGTGTGTTATTATTTGTCGCTTGTTGCGCGCGCTCGTGGTTGGGGGTACGGACACCAGTAGACGTACTGGGCCCAGCTAGTCCTGTTTCCAGTGCCTCACTCTAGGGAGTCAGGCCAGAGTCCTAAAGGTGCCAGGCATGGGCCGTGGCAGGTGTGGTCCGCGGGTGTGGTGTTGGTTGGCCTCCATAGTTGTTTGGCTGTTCTAGTGGAGCGGCAGCTGGACCTTTCGTCCATGGCTGCGAGGCTGGGAGGTAGACTGTGTGGTTTGTCCGAGTCAGTTGTGGTGTCGCGAACCAGTCTACATGGCTCGAGTGTGGCGGACCTACTTTAGCGCATACATCGAGTTGTGGTTTTGCCGTTTACTTATTAAGGTTGGTTTATGTTAACGACAAGTGGTAAGTGGTATTTACAACTTTAATATCCTGCTTAGCTTACTCTATAAATTGCTAGTGTAGCTCTGACTTTGTATTTGAGTTGGTTTGCTCAATTTTGGGGGAGTTTCCCTATTGAATAGTGACTTGCGAGGCTCACCCCTACTCCCTATAGGTGAAGGAGAGCAGGAGGTTCTCTACCGTCTTCCAGTTCAGAGCCGCATTGCAGCGGAGTTGGGCGACGCCTCAACAGTGTAGTTTCTTTTTCTGTTGTACCGGGGTATGCCCCAGGCTCTTGTACCTTACCTGACTTTGTTGAAATTGGCTATGTAAATCCAATGTAAATATGTGGGACTTGTGAATCATATATATATATTAGTGTGTTCCTTTGTGTTTTTACGAACATGTGAGTGATATCCCTTGCGAGGCTACGGCTCGTTCACGGGAGACGGAGTCGAGTCAAGCTCGTTACCGGGTTAACGGGTTGAACGACGTGGTCCGTCACACATGTGGTTGTGATTTGAAGAGCCAGCATCATCCAAGGACATCAACAAAATGGATAGCTGAGCTAGTGAAGAAACAAATGGCACACACTACCATCCATGTGATATGGTTAAAGACATTGCTAGTGACTATAAAGTGCTTGTGCCATACCATCAAGCTTGGTGCGGTAGGGAACTTGCCGTAAGAGATTTGCATGGAGATGTACGAACAAGTTATGATATGCTTCGTTGGTACTCCGAAAGAGTAATGTAAATGAATCTTGGAAGTATCATAGATATGGTAGTGGATGAGGAGACACATCGATTTAAGTCATATTTCTTTGTTTTGCCACATGTGCATATGGTTATGAGGTTGGTTGCCGACCTTTGATTTTTCTTGATGGATCACATAAACAACATTACCCAGGAACCACATGATATTTGTTATACAAAAATGTGGTCAGACTATGTCTTTTGCCTTCCCAATCTAACATACTGAATTTATACAATATTCTATAACTAAACAAAATGGAACCCATTCTGGAGAGTACACATTTCTTTGCCTTCCCTCATACAACATGCTAATTACATTCATTTTGTGACTACATGTGAGAGACAACATAACTTGAAGCTTGAACATCCTTTAATTATCAGCCTCCTCTGTTGTCAAGGTGGAGATTACTCGACCAAGGGATGCAGCAATCCTAGTCTTCTTCTCTTGCTGAAGTTTAAGTTCTTGTACCCACTTTCTTAAAATTTCCCTCTCTCAACTAGTTTCGCATCATCTCATCTCTGTTACATTTGCACTTTGCACTGCATGATGCCCAAGAGCCAAAAATCATCACCCACAGGAAGAAGTTGCATGATCCTTTTTGCACAACAAAGAAGAATGAACATGGTACTTCAACAATGTAAGGCCTCACCTATATTGAGCATTACAAAGAAATAATTAGTGCCACGAAGTCCACAGTATATACAGACCTTGCACTTATAATATTGCGATTGGATTGTAGTAGTGTGACTTGGTAGTATATCACACCACCCATATCCACCTGGACATCGCAGAGGTGGTACTTTCATCGAGCAAGAACCAGCAGATGCCATCGCAAAGGTGGTAATTCTCAAGATCTTGCAATTTGGTGTGTATAATGATCTGATTCTTGTGCAGTAAAATACAAGTTGTGGACAGGGATGCACTTAAAAAATTTCAACACCCTTCAAGGGTCCTTAAGCATTGAAAATGCGGCAACACTTTTGCAGCATGTCCACAACATAGAAATTGGGAAATCGTCAAATTACACACTGTGCAGTGTTGTTACACAGTTACACAGTTAACTGTGTAACACAGTTAAGATATATAAATACTTTTCAAGTTGTTACACACTTACTCACTTACACAATTACACAGTTACACAGTTAACTGGCAAACTACTTGGAAAGTGTTACACAGTTACTCATCGCAAAGGTGGTAATTTCTCTAGATTCTGTAATTTGGTGTGTATAATGATCTGATTCTGTGCAGTACAAATACAAGTTAATGGACAGGGATTGCACTTAAAAATTTCAACACCCCTTCAAGGGTCCTTAATCATTGAAAATGCAGCAACACTTTTGCAGCATGTTCACAACATAGAAATTGAGAACTCGTCAAATTAACACAATGTACAATGTTGTTACATAGTTACACAGTTAACTGTGTAACACAGTTAACTGTGTAACACAGTTAAGATATGGTAACTACTTTTCAAGTTGTTACACACTTACTCACTTACACAGTTACGTAATTACACAGTTAACTGTGTAACTACTTGGAAAGTTGTTACACGTTACTCAGTACACATTTAACTGTGTAACTACTTCCAAAATTGTTACACAATTAGAAATACAAATACTTAGACACTTACATAGAAAAAAAGGTAATTACGTACTTATACAGTTAAGATATGTAACTACTTTCTAGTAGTTACACAGTTACATAGTTAACTGGGAATTTACATGGAAAGTTGTTACACATTTACACAGTTACACAGTTAACTGTGTAACTACTTCGAAAGTTTGTACACAATTAGAAATACAAATACTTAGACACTTACGTACAACAAAAAAAAGGTAATTACATACTTACACAGTTAATATATGTAACTATTTTTTTCAAGTGTTACACAGTTACTCAGTTACACAGTTAAGATATGTAACTACTTGAGAAGTTGTTGTTGGCCCTTTATGTACGGCAGCAAGGTAACCTAGAAGGGGGGGGGGGGTGTGATAGGTTTTTCTGAAATCTGAAATCAAAACGTGAACACTTAAAAGTTTGGTTAGTGTTAGTGTGATGAAGAGTGGCAGTGCGGAAGCAAAAGAACAATCACACAAAAGGACACAGGAGATTTATCATGGTTCGGCCCTTCCACATGGAAGTCCTACGTCCAGTCCCAAAGCAAACCTCTTGGGATTTCACTAACCGAAGGTACAGTCCCCCTCAAGGACACTACAACACCCTGGATACCCACCAGGTCTTCTTCTCTTTCCGGGCAAGAAGGCAGCCCACTTCTTTCTAGGCTCAGAAGCCAACCTACTTCTTTTACAGGTTCAGAAGTAAACCTCCTGGAACAAACCCCAGTGCGGTTCTGCTAGACTTAAACCCCCAGCTAGGTCTTGTTGGTACAAACCCCAACAAGGTTCTGCTAGACACTAACCTCTAGCTAGGTTACACACTGTATACAGTCCTACAGCTGGACAAGGGTCTTTCTTAGAAAAGAAAGAACAAGACTAAGAGCTAATACAAGATGAACACTATGGACTTAGCTCACAGTCACAGACTCTCCCTCAAGATTACAATGAGCATAGGGAGAATGGAAGAGAAGAAGGCTTGAAGGCGATGAAGACTTCTGCTTGAAAGCTTATGTAGATTTTGGCTCGAGCTCTTCTCTCTTTCCTTTGAGTGTATGTGGAGTTGAGGTTCTTCTCACAGGTTGTACACTCCTTCAAAGATATTCAAGAAAGCTCTCTATTTGATCTTCAGCCAAGCTTCATCTTTTATATGAGCAGCTTTAGAATAGATCCGTTGAAGAGATCCATTGGAGTTCTAGCCGTTGCTCTTCGTTGTCTTAATCACCTTCTTGTGATCTTCGAGGTCTGTAAGCATGGAAGAGAGTGTTAGCATAAAAGTAGTGTTTACACGATAACAGTGCACACTGCTGTATTTCTCTTAACATGCTAAAACTGATAGGTCAAAGATCTTTTCTGAGAAAGCTCTGAAACAAGCAAGCAGCTTTATCTGTCAGAAGATATTTTGACTTTTCATTAGGCACCAAACATATTTGAAATATAAAGGTAATCTGTGTTTGAACAGAATCCATGAAGAAATCGTTATGAGCATGACTTATGAAATTGTTATGTGAAGAGTCGTTGCTCATTTGTAAACAAATCGTTTGAACGTTATGCAAGCAAATCGTTATGATCTCCTGAAGAAATCGTTGTGATCAATAAAGAAATCGATGTGATCACTTATGAAATCGTTATGAGATCAATTTCTTATCAAATCGTTGCGAAGGCAAATCGATGTGAGGGCAAATCGTTGCACTCACTTATCAAATCGTTATGAGACCGATTTCTTATCAAATCGTTGCGAAGGCAAATCGATGTGAGGGCAAATCGTTGCACTCACTTATCAAATCGTTATGAGACCGATTTCTTGGCACATTGTTGCATTTACTTAAAGAATCGTTATGGCTTCTAAAGAAATCGTTATAGCGCTTATAAAATCAATTAAAACCAAATCGATGTAGCGCTTATTAATTTGGCACTTAAACTGAAATCGATGTATATGATTAAACATCGATTTTATCATTTTAGTGCGCCATATTGCATCAATGAGAGACTCAGCATTTTGCTATGAGATGGATGCGACACAGATGAAACAAAATATTCATAACATTTAATCAACAAAGATATACTAATTGAAATCATCATAAGTTTTGTTATCACCAAAATATAAGGACAACTATAAAGTGGTTCAACAGTTGTTACACAGTTACACAATTAACTGTGTAACTACTTGGAAAGTTGTTACACAGTTACATAGTTACTCAGTTACATAGTTAACTGTGTAACTACTTCGATAGTTGGAAAGTTGTTACATAGTTACTTAGTTACATAGTTAACTGTGTAACTACTTCGAAAGTTGTTATACAATTAGAAATACAAATACTTAGACACTTACGTAGAAAAAAAAAGGTAATTGCATACTTATACAGTTAAGATATGTAACTGTTTTCTAGTTTACTCAGTTACACAGTTAACTGTGTAACTACTTAGAAAGTTGTTACACAGTTACACAATTACTTAGTTACACAGTTAACTGTGTAACTACTTCGAAAGTTGTTACACAATTAGAAATACAAATACTTAGACACTTACGTAGAAAAAAAAAGGTAATTACATACTTACATAGTTAAGATATGTAACTATTTTTGAAGCTGTTACACAGTTACTCAGTTACACAATTACACAGTTACACAGTTAACTATGTAACTACTTCGAAAGTTGTTACACAATTAGAAATACAAATACTTACACACTTACATAGAAAAAAAAAGAATTACATACTTACACAGTTAACATATGTAACTACTTTTGAAGTTGTTACACAGTTACTGTGTAAGACAGTTACCATAGTAAATACTTTCAGAGTAACATGTCCTTTTACTATACTGTAACTCTGTAGTAATGTAGGTAACTCTTGCGTTCAGAACAGAAAAATGTGGATTTGAAGAAGTGCATGAAAAAGTGGAGTAAATAACAAATAGTAGCGAGACAAAAGCCTCCGACTACTACTGCCAGATCTGGATGAAACATTGTTGGCAAGAAAAGCCTATGGAGACTAACGGATGTGGATCTACAGAGGAGAAAGGGGTAGGTGGAACCAATGTCTATCGAAACACCACTCACCAACTCACCTTCACCGCGGATAGAAGGAAATGACAACCAGTTTAGGAAAGTTCACCGGAAGCCAGAATCTTTCACCCAAACGGCAACCCTGCACTGCTCTTTGCAGCGCCATGGTGAGAAGCGTTTTGCCATTGCGTGCCTTCTTCGAAAGGCATTAAAGCCAGCGACACTCACGAGTTAGCTGTAGCTGGGGGTAGAATTGACATTTAGGAGAAGATGGATAATGTCAGTTAATGTCAGGGACTGGAAATTATGACAGGGACTGTGCGTTGAGGGAAAAGCTGACAGGGATGGGAAAATAAGTGTTGGCCCCTGCCAGGGACAAACAATTAATTCTCCTTTAATAAAATACATTTATTAATTTACGCCAATTACAAAAATACAACAACAGAATTACGACGGCAAGTGAAACATAGAAACTGAAATAGGAAAAAGTAACTCATCAAAATTTTCATGTGGGCACTCTAACATTAATAAGGCACTCAAGGAGAATGGTTAGTGTTGAAGGCGGGCCTCCTGGGACCGACAATTACCAAGAAGGGTCAATTTTAGGTGGTCCTTGAGAAGGATGTCACATGGGTGTTGATAGAGTTGTGGGGAACGAAGGTGTCACTTTTCGATCAGACACACACAAAAGGTCAAGCCTGGGAGTAGATTATGGGGTCGACTTTTCGACGATCAAGTCAAAAACGATGGAAGGTAAGAGAGATGAGGAGTGAGTCAGAGAAAAGGTTGTAGGCCAAGAGTTGTCGAGAGTTGGCTATTGACCTATCCCTTACCCATGTCCATCACTTTATCTTTATAGCCTCTGGAAGGAACACTTCTGAGGATGGGAACCATTGGCAATTACTTCACTGGCCACCTCCCCCATCACCCCCTCCGAACAGTGTCATGGGCATGCTGTTGTTACCCCCCATGTCTATGGAGGTGTGGCTCATAACCGACTATTACTCAAAGGTGGAGAGACGTGGATGTCATGCACAGTCCATCACTCGCCCAATGATTGGTCTTCACATCGTGGAATTGTAGATCCTCTCTCAAACGTGACTTTATAAGCACCCTATGTGGACCTTTGCCCATAATTTGGGGTGGAGCTATCTCGGTCCAACATCTCTAATCCATTGATGTCCAGGTCGAGAATGCAACCAACTGTCGAACCGACCTCATACACTATCTTGATCGGCCAGACTTGCTAAATATGGTCGGCCCGACCATAGGATATCATTATAAGCCCCTATTCCCCAATCGTGTCTCTGTTGAGATCCTGAGTTGGGAGTATGTTGTCCTCGAACTATGTGCCATTTGCGAAATTCAAGACGAGGTCCATTACATTATAGCATGAGGAGTCCACTATTAGCTTGAAGCATGGTCCTATGTGTCGAGAGGTCACATGGGACCGGCCAGGAGTCACAGTTGTGTCCCACCTAGGTATGGGAGAAACCGTGAGAAGCTACTAGTTGTCACTAAGTCCCCTCTCTCTTCAATGAGTATAAATAGGGATCGAAAGCTCATATCTCTTCACACCTTGATCAACACCCTGACCTCTAGAGCTCTCAGCTATAGATCTCGAACTATTTGGATGTGGTGGTCTTCAATTGGTAAGTTCTAAAACTCATCCCTTTCTCTTTTCTAGGATGTTGGGTAGTGAGTCTAGGGAGATTAGCGGCTCTCATGGTGTGGCCAAGGAAGCAGCCCGACTTAGGGAATGAAGTGTCAACAATGAAGCATGGTTCCACTAAGAGTCAAGAAAGTTGTGGCATTCACGGATTTTGGTGCCCATGATATGGAGGTAACACGAGGAGGGGTCCCGAACCCCAATCCTCCAATCTCCCAGAATAGTTCCAATTGTTGTCATGCCAAGTGATAGATCTTGGCGAGGCAATGAAGGGCCTTGCAGCCCTCCCTGGGCTGGTCAGAACCACCCACCAACTAGCATCATTGTCACACGCCGATAGCACTCCGGAGGTAGCTCAGGACCCCTCCCGGGTCGCTCTAGTTCATGTCCCTCCTATCATCGGTCCCTCTAACAGAGAGGGAGGTGCGTCTAGTAGCACCACACCCCCTTCTGATCCTCCACGCACGGTATCAATAGGGCATCCGACATCCACACTCAGACAATCATTAGCGAAGCAGTAAGAGTAAGGAACAACCGTGACCTAGAAGACTACCCCCTATTACCTCGAGGAGCCTGGCGCACCGACCAAACTCTACAAGATTCTCAGAAATGACCAACTCGTCCATGCTAAAGACGAAGCAATCCTTAAGAAGGAAGACCTTGGACTTAAACTCATTGCCGACGAAGCCTGATCAAGACTATAGGTCGAGAAGAAGTTCAAGAGAACTGGAAAACCCCAATCCGGAGCCCCTGAACACCTGAACACCTAGAAGTAGTGAACCTTCCACCCTTTGTGGGAGGAAGAATGAGGAGGAAGGGATAGGAAGCTCTTGCTTCAGAAGGATTAGAGATGGAAGAAACCAGAACTCGTGGGTGGTGTTGCCGCAGTTTGAAAAAGTGGCCAAAAACATGTATCACAAGTTCGAGAACCAACTTTCCACATTGGAGGATGAAGGTGAAGATAAAAAGGTATGAGTTGGACACCAATTGAATTGGTCCAAACTTGTAGCAATTGAGCAGGGATGACATGAAGGGGTTGGCTGATAGCCTAAACCCAACTTCATAGCCAACTAGTAAAGGTAGAAGTTGTCGGGACGGACGACGACATGCTTAGCTCATTCGAGGAAGGGGAAGACAACAGATACTCTGGAGGAACATGGTACTTGGAGGCCAAGTCCCCCATCTCTGTCTCCTTCACGCTATTGAAAACCTCATAGCAAGAGAAAATAGGGGAGGCTTTGGTCCCTTTCCCATCGGGGCCTCCTACTGATGTAATACCCCAGAAAGTGAACAAAGTATATGCACAAATTAAAATAGTTTAGGGAAGGATATATCTACAATTACTAAAGTATAAGGTCTAAATTATAATTGACCATTTTCTGGGGACTATAGTTAAACTTCTAGAAGCCCCAAAAACATTTTCAGAATGCCCATCGAAGGCCATTTGAATGAAGATTGGCCAAATCGAAAAGTGGAATGGGTAAATTTACAATTTCCAAAACTTAAGGGTTAAAAATATTGGTCTTTCTTTTATGGTAGCAAGCTACCTAGGGGGGGGGGGGGGGGGGTAAATAGGTAATCTGAAATCTAAAAGACAAAATCACCACTTGAAACTTTGGTTAGTGAATGTAGTTGTGTGTGGTAAAGAGTAGTAGTGCAGAAGCCATTAAAGAAACAATCACACACAAGAACATAAGGAATTTATCCTGGTTCGGCCCTTCCAAATAGAAGTCTTACGTCTAGTCCCCAAGCACACTCTTGGGACTTCACTAACTAGGGTACAATCCCCTCAAGAATATACAACACCCAGCCCCTACTGGTCTTCTTCTCTTTTCGAGTAAGAAGGTAGCTCACTTCTATTACAGGTTAAGAAGCCAACCTCCTTGTACAAACCCCAGTGCAGTTCTACTAGAAGGGGAACACAGAGTACAGACCCTTTGCTGGTCACCACCCCCCAGCAAACCTACTGGTCCTCTCTTCACACAGGAAGAGGATCAACCATTGTTCTTCTTTGGAAAGAAAGAACAGGCTATAGAGATCAAGTTTAGAAAATAGAATAGATAAGTTTGATCTCTACAACAGCGACTTAAGAGCAAATGAATAAACACAAGCTCTGGCTCTCAAACTCACATCTCTCTCCCTTAGATTTACACAGATGCATAGAGAGAGATGAGAAGTGGGGAAAGCTTGAATGCTTGGAGCTTCAAAAGACTTTAGCTTGAATGCTTCTCTTGAATGAGTACTTCCTCTCTTTCTTTGAGTGTGTTTGGCGTTTAGACTCCTCACTGGATGACACTCTTTCAGACAAATCTTCAAGTTTGCTCTGCCTTCTTCTGCTTCAAGGCTTCATCTTTTATGCAACCAGAAGAGGAGATCCATTGAAGAGGTCTGTTGGAGCTCTTCTTCTTCTTCTCCTTTCTTCTTGAGTTTAAGAAACATCTTCATGAGTCTAACAGATTTCCAGCTTTTCTTGGTCCTGGGAGCATTAATGTCTAGGAATAGGATGGATAGAATAAAAAATATGTTAGTTAGCCATCTCCATTCCTTTCCCATATTTCCTGCTAACACTTATGTTGTGTTAGGTAAGTGTCCTTCTGTCAGTAGAAAAGCATAAGTCCTCCATTCATAAACAACAAAAAGATAACTTCAGTCAGAGAAATAATTAGATAGACATATGAAGTATGTTTGAAAATTCATTCCCCCAAGGGACATGTTTTGAAAAAGTAGTGGAGACTAGGAAGTCATCAGTAGTCAGAGTGCATTTCAACTGATCAAGAGTTTAAGTTAAACTTCGACTGGTTAGGAGTTGAAGTTAAACTTTGACTGGTACAAGTTGAAGTGCAACTTCGACTTGCCATAGAGTTGATGTGAACTTAGAGAAAATTAGAGCATATAGAAGATCATATGCGACATTCAAACATAGTGTTTATAAGAGAGATTCTTCAATGATATTTTTATAGTGCAGTTGATGATTATTTTTGCAGATAGTCATGCACATGAATGCACTTTATTAAAGTATTATATTAATGATATTCATGAGTTTAGTTATCACCAAAATAAAGGATAAATATAAGAGTGGTTCAACAATCTCCCATTTTTGGTGATGACAAAACTCATAAGAATTATCTGAAATTAGTACATTCAAATAAGTATTAACCAAAAATTCAGATAGAATATTCTTCCCCTTTTTGTAAATAACCAAAAAGGAAGGATCTTACCATTTGCATTCTCCCTTTAGTTGTAGAGATTTCTTACCATTACAAGGTGTGGGTTTAAAGGAGAGGGGTTCAACAATACTTGTATGAAATTATCATCTCCCCTTTTTACTTGCTCCCCCTGAATGTTAGGCTCCCCCTTAGTGTGAGGCTCTCCCTTTAAGTGAGGTTTGATGAATCTTTAATCTTCTCCTTGTCTGTCGACTAATTTGACATTATCTGTTAACAATTGTTCCATGGTGTCTCGACATGTCCTTTGTCTGTGTCGACACATCCTTCGTCTGTTGACAGCTTTCTTTTCTATCTCATGTTGTATTTTCACTTATTGTTGTGTTGGGAGGTCTTCAAGAGGATTCTCTGCATTGGTAAAAAAAAAAAAAATTTGCAAGAGATTTGTTAAAAAAATGGTAAGCTAAACAACAAAATGAAATTTAAATATGACTACTTCCTCTTCAAATTGAGTTGGGTGAAGAGCCGGCAGCCACCAATGTCTTGAACATCCTTTATTCCTGATGCTTCAAGGGTATCCTGCAAACAACTTATTCAGAAATAGGTACCGATGTCTTTTTGGGTCGTTGATGGTTAGATGCATAAAAATATCCTTTTGGAATCCACATCAAGTGTCTAGTGGGGCTGGAATTTTGTGTGGCCTAACTTGTTGTAGTGGGAAGAACAATGAATATAACTTATTTTATAGGCCTTATTGTTTTTGTGATGTTTGTTTAGAAAATGGTTTTTAGAAACTTTTTTCTTTTGATGCACATCATTTTTTGTTTCTTTTACAAATTTGGCAATGGGTATTTACTTGGATGTTTAACTTGTTTTTATTTTTCAGGGGGATTATATCCAAGTCCTTGTTTATTGTTGCCAGATTTGAGCCTTTTAAGCACATGGCTAGAGATGTTTTACCTTTTGTTAATTTTCTAACTGATTCTTTCAAACACACATTTTCTTCAGTTAGAGTTTTTAATTTTTTTCTAATCCTAATATATTATTGTTCTTGATCTTTAAATCATCACACAAAAGATTATTATTGTCTTTGGTTTCTTTTAACTGAGTTTCAAATTGTTCCATTTGGATTTAAGATTAGAAGTAGTGTTTTCTACGCAAGTAAAGTTAATTTTCAGATTCTTTAATTCTTTTACAATGACTTTATGTTTTCATAAAGTTCATTAAAATTTCTTTAAATCTCATATTCTGACCCTAAATCAGTGCAAGAATTAAAAAATGGGTCCGATTGTACCTCATTTAGTCTTACCATGAGGGCTAAACTCACTTCCTCTTCTTCAGAATCTGAGCTTGATGTATTTGTAGAGAAGCTTCTTCATTATCCCATGTAGTTGCCATGGTTTTCCTCTTGAATTTCTTGTGCTTCTCATCTTTTCTTTGCATTTTCTTGGACTTTTCTGGTTAACCAGTTCTCTTGACTTTTGGACAATCAGGCCTCAGATGTCCAGGCTATCCACATTCAAAGTAAAGTGGTTCCTTTTTTTCTTTCTTTCTTTCTTCTGAATCCTTCTTGATCCATTCTTCTTCTTCTTATTCTTAAGAATCTTCTGAAGCTTGGACATCACTTCATCTACATCACTGTCTTCAGAACCTGTATTTTCTAATTAGAAGAGGAAGAGGTGGAAGGAGCAGCTATAACTTTGAAAGCATTAGTAAATTTCTTCTTGGATGGGCTTTCAGATAGTCGCTCCATGTTGATCTCATGTGCCATCAATGATCCTATAAGCTTTTCTAATGATATAGTTGTTAGGTCATTAGCTTCTTCGATGGCTGAGACTTTTGGAGTACACTGGTTTGGTAGAGATCTGAGATTTTTTTTTACCATATCACCAGTGTTGTATACCTTTCCAAGCCTGCAAGACCATTAGTTATATCCGTAAATCTGCTATACATTTTGGTAATGGTCTCACCTGTTAGCATTTGAAATTTCTCTATTGAGTAACCAAGATATCATTCCTAGTTTCCTTTGCTTTGTCGGTTCCTTCATATGTGAGCTTCAGCTTGTCCTACATTCCTTGGTTATTTTGCATACTGAGATCCTGTTGAATTCACTCCTTGTCATGATACACATATGAGGTTCTTGGCTTTACTATTCTAAGAAAGCATCTTTTTGTCGTTGTTTGTCCAATCTTCTCTTGAGTTGAGAACTATCAGATCTCCTTCTTCAATAATAGTCCATAGCTGATAGTCATAGCCTTGCAAAAAATATCCATTCTTGTTTTCCAATATTGATAGCTTCTCCATCAGATAGTGGAGGTATGTTGACAGAGTGGCCCTCTATGTACTCGTGAGCTGCCATGGATCTTTGCTCTTAAGATCGGTGGATCTTGTTTGCTTTAAGAGTCTTGGCTTTGATACCATGCACTTGTTGGTCTTTTCTTTATGGCAGCAAGCTACCTAGAGGGGGGGGGGGGGGGTGAATAGGTAATCTGAAATCTAAAAGACAAAATCACCACTTGAAACTTTGGTTAGTGAATGTAGTTGTGTGTGGTAAAGAGCAGTAGTGCGGAAGCTATTAAAGAAACAATCACACACAAGAACATAAGGAATTTATCCTAGTTGACCCTTCCAAATAGAAGTCCTATGTCCAGTCCCCAAGAACACTCTTGGGATTTCACTAATTAAGGTACAATCCCCCCAAGGATATACAAAACCCAGCCCCTGCTGGTATTCTTCTCTTTTCGGGCAAGAAGACAGCCCACTTCTATTACAGGTCAAGAAGCCAACCTCCTGGTACAAACCTTAGTGTAGTACTGAAACAAACCCTAGCAAGGTTCTTCCCTTAACACAAGGGGAACACAGAGTACAGACCCTCTGCTGGTCACCACCCTGAGCAAACCTGCTAGTCCTCTCTTCACACAGGAAGAGGATCAACCCTTGTTCTTCTTTGGAAAGAAAGAACATGCTATAGAGATCAGTTCAGAAAATAGAATAGACAAGTTTGATCTCTACAATAAAGACCAATATCAAATGAATAAACATAAGCTCTAGCTCTCAAGATCACAACTCTCTCCCTTAGATTTACACAGATGCACAGAGAGAGATGAGAAAGTGGAAAAGCTTGAATGCTTGGAGCTTTAAAAGACTTCAGCTTGAATGCTTCTCTTGAACTAGCACTTCTCTCTTTTCATTGTGTGTATGGCGTTTAGACTCCTCACTGGATGACACTCTTTCAGACAGATCTTCAAGTTTGCTCTGTCTTCTTCTCCTTCAAGGTTTCATCTTTTTATGCAACCAGAAGAGGAGATCCGTTGAAGAGATTCATTGGAGCTCTTCTTCTCTCTCCTCCTTTCTTCTTGAGTCTAACAAACAGCTTCATGAGTCTAACGGATGCTTCAGCTTTTCTTGGTCCTGTGAGCATTTAATGCCTAGGAATAGGATGGACAGAAGAAAAGATATGTTAGTTAGTCACCTCCATTCCTTTCCTAGACACTCCTGTTGTATTAGGTAAGTGTCAAGCGGAGCATACTTTGACAATCGGGCAAATTGTGCCTCATATTTCGATACCGACATCCTTAGTTGCTTTAAATTGGCAAACTCATTCACCTTCCTTTCTTGAATTACTTCGGAAAAGTATTGGTCATTAAATAATTCTACGAATTCCTCCCAACTAACTTGTGTTGAATCTCCAAGGTTGCCTCTACAGTTTCCCACCACGCTCGGGCATCCCGATCTAAATGAAATGTTGTCAAACAAACTTTTTCTTCTTCTGTACATTTCATTATCTTAAAAATTCGCTCAATATCCTTCAACCAGTTCTCAGCTTCATCCGGATCCGTACTTCCTGCAAATCTTGGAGGGTCCAGGCTTCGAAATCTTAAATAAACTTGTTCCAGTATGACTATTGTTCTTGGCTACTATTTTCATTACTCGAGTCAAGTCATGCATTGAATTTTCCATCTTCTTCCAGTTAATGTCACTTCCGTCCATAGATAACTTGGAAGAGTATCTGAGATATTCAATAAGGCATACATCAATTTCTATAATCAAACCATGTAAATTTCATCATGCACAGGCTTTAGATTCACAACACCCTAGTTCCATTATCTAGTTAGAGGATATATAACATTTTACATCACTACTTGTCCATAAGCTTCGTGAGATTTAAAACAATCTTGAAATTTTGATTCATCAATTATGTGAGTGTTAAACCATTTAAATTATTAAAGAGTCTTACTTGGTTAGTAAGGAATGGATGTAGATAATGATTAATAATCTATCTCAGTGGTATAAAATTTAGAATCCAAGAAAATTGGAAAGTTAACGGAAGAATATATCACGGAGGATAGTCATGAAATCTATATGATCGATTGAATCATCATTTACTAATTCTTGTTTAGAGTTGGATATAAAACATATAAATCATTGTGACGTAAATTAAGGGATGAACAGGTTTGACTTTTCCTTCAGTAGGAGAGGGCTCCCTTGGAGAAGTCATATGTGTTTATCATTTTTCACCGACCTGAATTTTTATCATTCACTAGGTTACTTGAATTATGGAATTTTTAGGTAGGCCCAATTGTGAGAAATTAGAAAGACACTATTTTGATAGAATCGCAAAAATTGTGTTTTTCTTCTTCGGTGGGAGAGTTACTTTTTATTGGTAAGAGATATGTTTTCTGATATTTTATTGGATTCAAATGGGGGGTACTTCCTATTACATGTAATATCTAAGTAAATGAAACATCAATAAGGTATGAGTTTCAGTTCTACAGAGTGCCTGATGACTCTTCTAACTGACTGAAGAAGGACCAGTTCATCACAGACTGGTGTGTCTGCCGATAGCTTGGAAGTGGCTGTCGACAGATAGCAACAGACAGAGCAAGGTTTTTCTGGTTCTGAGGGTATCTGTCAACAGCAAGGAGTGGCTGTCGACAGTTACTGTCAGTTCTGCATTTCTGGGTTCTGGAAGCATGTTACCTGTCGACAGGTAAATGCTGGCTATCGACAGATGTGATCTAAACTTCCAGGAATCTTGAAAAACTACCATAGGAAATTCTACCAAGTGTTCCTATGAATCTTTACATGATTGACAACATTTTCTTGCTTCTAATAGGATGAGTTTCATAGTATGCTTGAGTCATAACATAGACTTTACTAAAGCATGGTTACAAGAAATAGAACAACACATCTATGGTTGTTTCAAGTGTGTATACATGGTAAACACTTTAATTATGAAGTTCTTGTGTAGGAATAAGAAGCAAGAATGAAAGAAAGAAGGAATCCTCTAAATTTTCATTTCATACTCAATACAATCTATATCCAACTATACTTATCTAGCTTAACCTCAGGCTTTCTACCCATCCTCACAGGTTATCCCTAGTTTATCGACCTAAGGCTCTGATACCAAATTATCTTAGAACGTCCTAATAAAAGCTATTTATTGGGAAATGGCAGAAAACAGGCACAAAGTAATACATTAGCGTTTATTCATTATAACGCAGTCTGCGGAAGTCTTTTACATAAGCTCCTCATTACACACTAAGTGAGAGTAAGGATAAGTAGCTACTACTCATAACATTTTACAAGTACGCACTAAAGCAGTAAATGGTTGGTTGATTCGTCATCGGTGTCCACTCTGCACACAGCCCATTTTATATTTCTCCCTCATCTTGATTACCTGAAAAGGGAAGGATGGGTGAGCTAACTAGCCCAGTAGAATTCAAATCCTTAATCAAGTATTAGGAACACATGATAATTTAGGTAAGAACATGAATGGTATCAAGAACAGGGTCAGATAACCAAGATAACATGTCAGTGAATGTATAACAGTAGTATGAAAACATAGGCATACTCAGAAATTCATATTAAGACTCAAGTTCGGAATCATATAATTATTCACACAGGACAAGTAATAGAATGATCATAATCAGGAGATAGTGATGCAATGCCAAACATCCCGGTATCCTTATTACTCTAAGACAAGGATAGAACAGACATCAAAGAGACAATACCAGATCTCAGAATAGTAGCTTGATACAATGATAGTAAAACTCAGGTCATGCTCAGGTATATAGCTCACGAATTGGTTCATATATCAGTTCACACAATATAGGAAGTATGATGACCATAATCAGGAAATAGTGATGCAATGCCAACATCCCGGTATCCTTATCACTCCCGTACGGCCCGTAATGAATTCGGGTGCTCCTCCCAGGACTGGACCAGCCCTATTTGCACAGGCATATCAGTTAGGTGGGGTCCAAGGACCCAATAAATGTCATCATCATAAGTTTATCATATCTCACAAGCTGTTCAAGCCTTTGAACTCTCAAGTCATCAAGTAATATAAACTTAGTTGTCGAATACAGGAGAGGACTCAACGGAGTACCATTCGGAGTTGACGGTTTCAAGGATAATTCAATAATGAGTAAGGTATCCAAAGTGGGTGATCTTTATAGTAGATTGACAGTAAATATCAAAGTAAATATGAGGGTACTTGGTAGTCTAATAGGGTGAAGTTTAAGCAAGGATTTGCACATGAAAAATGCTGAAATCCAAGGCAGGGCAATAGCTGTCGACAGGTGAGAATTGTCGACAGATGGTTACAGACAGAACTCAGGTTTGCTGGACTGTGTGTATCTGTCGACAGCAACCAGGGGGCCTGTTGACAGCTACACACAGACCCAGTTATCTGGGTTCTGGATAGCATGCGCCTGTCGACAGCTTTTTGGCTGGCTGTCGACAGGAAGCTGCAGAACTTCCGTAAATCTGTTTAAATCCATTCTAAGCACCCTAATTATAGATCTTATAATTCAAGACATGATTGGTATCAAATGGAAGAGTCTAAATAGAGTTTTCACAGTGGTTTATAAACCGAACAAACAAGATGAAAGAAGAGGTTTGCAATTCAAACTTGACTTGCTTGAAACTAAACATAGTATGGTGTTGGAAGTGTGGTCTTGATAGCAATGGATTATTGGGAGATTCTTACAAGATGGACACTAAAACACAAGATATTTAATGTACCAAATCAAAGCTTGAGGTACAAACGTCTAAATGGGAAGAATCACAATGTTCTAAGATATCGAAATTTCTAGCAAAACTCTATAGCATAACATAGATTATGGGTGGTATAAGAGGTTAAACTTACTTAAATTGTAATGGGAATGAAGATGCCCCTTGATAACTATATGATTTCAAAGATAATTGGAGGGATCAAACAAAAGAATTTGAGGTTACAATCTCGTATACAAGCTTACCGAGACTGTTTAGCCGGCTCCAAGGCAATCTCGTATGAGGCTAAATTCTTTCAACATGACTAGAGAATAAAAGTTCAAGGAAAGGATGAGAACCTTCAAGATAAATACTAAACTCAAAGTGTTCCATGGATTTAAATCAAGGCATGAAGTACCAAACATCTGAACGGAAGTTAGTCACAAGTTCTAATGGTATTGTGACTTTTATCAAACTTCTATAACATATACAAGGATCAGGACAAGGGTGGAAGAAGAAGAGAGATGATCTGGAAGTAAAATAAGTATCTCTTCCTCCCTAACGTAAGAAGATTTCATCAAAACTAGACGAAAACTAGTAAGATTACAGTTATATCAACTTGGCTACTCAACACGAGTTATTTATCATGTGTAGCGAACAGGATTAAGGAAAATGAGATGAATCCTACCTGATTTTGAATTCTTCCTTTGATATAGAAATCCACAATTCACCACGAATAGTAGATGGGGAGATGGCCAAAAGCAAAGAAGGAGGCAGTTGAAGTAGTAGCAACTACTAAAGTTTGCTTCACTGGCTTCCCGACTACATCCAGCTACAGCTCCAGCAGCAACTCGAACAGGACCAAGAGATGCACACAGTGTAAACTAACCACTCCAACTACACACTCACTCTAAGTCTTATGAATCACAGCAGCAACATAAACAGGGAAGGAGTCAGAAAGATGGTATGAAGAATGAGGGGGTGTATTTATAGCCAATTGATCTTGCCATGCACAACGGCACGTTGGTTTTCCAGGTGTTGGGGTAAAACCCCATTTAACCACCCACTGACACCTAACTCATGCACGCAATCACACACCCACACATCGCCCTTCAACGTGTAAGAACCTTAACCTATCATAACATGGGCTTGCGTAGCCCAGGATACGTCAGCAAGACAAATCCCCAGAAATGGTTTCTGTAATTGGGCCATAATTCGGCCAGTCTGAAGTTCTTTAAGTAAATATGTTCAATGACGTCCGTTTGTCCTAAAATTTTAACCATAGACTAATATGATGGTTTTACAATTTGGTTATTTTAGTTTAATTTTTGGAATTTATTTATAGTAGGTGAAAAATCACCCGAAAAATGGTTGCGTCGACTTAATCTCAAAATCCATACGTCGAAAATTCAGATAATTACATATTGATTTCTCCACATTTTTAAGGAAATTATGATTTTCTCCGATTTTATTTCGATGTCGCTTTCCAGTATCGCACTGTGGAGGCACGCACTTCGAGGTACGACACTGGGATAATGTTCATTACCACTAATTAAGTCTATCATCTAATTATCACAATTTAATAACAACCCTAAGGTATTTTAACCAAATTATTTCTATTTTCTTAACATTTTAATTTCTGGGGCGTTACACTTTCTGTCAGTAGAAATGAGAAGTTCTATAGACAACAAAAGATAACTTTAGTCAGAGAAATAATAAGAATACATATGAAGTATGTTTGAAATTCATTTCCACCAAGAGACATGTTTTGAAAAAGTAGCGGAGACTAGGAAGTCATCAGTAGTGGGGGCATTTCAACTGATCAAGAGTTGAAGCAAAACTTCGACTGGTTAGGAGTTGAAGTTAAACTTTGACTGGTACAAGTTGAAGTGCAACTTCAACTTGCAACTTCGACTGGTGATAGTTGATGTGCAACTTTGACTTGAAACTTCAACTGGTGTGAGTTCAAGTGCAACTTCGACTTGCCACAGAATTGATGTGGACTTACAAAAAATTTAGAGCATGCAGAAGATCATATGCGACATTCAAACATAGTGTTTATAAGAGGATTCGTCGGTGATATTTTTATAGTGCAATTGATGATTATTTTTTGCAGATAGTCATGCACATGAATGCACTTATTATTAAAGTATTTATATTAATGTATTCATGAGTTTTAGTTATCACCAAAATAAGGATAAATATAAGAGTGGTTCAATAAAAAGTAATAATAAAATATTATGAGGGGTTAAATGAAAATTACCAAAGTTTTTAGAGCTCTAGGAGAACCTAGAAGGCCCTAGACCTAGTCTAGAAAACCCTAACCCTAGCTAGAAGTTGTAGCCCTAAACCCTAACCCTAGACCCCTCAATCGCCCTAGCCCCGACCCACCGCCCTAGCACCCTAATAAATACCCCCCCCCCCCCCTCCTCTTTCCCCTTAAGGCAAGCTTGGCCATGGCTCAAAAGTGAGGAGAAGAAGAAGGAAGCCCTAGGGTTTTGAACTTCTGCTGCCTTCTAAGTTCAGGTAGGTTCCTCTAATTTTTTTGAGTCATTAGTTATTAAGTTTTCCTTTTTGTTTGGTTCTTTTCTATCCTGAGATTCTGTCAGTTTATTTAGTTTTATACATTTTCTATACTAAAACTCTGCCAGATTGCAGTTTGATCCCTCTTCTATCCCGTAACTATGCCGGATTGCAGTTCGATCTCTTTCTATCTCGAAACTCTGCCAATTTGTTTAGTGGCTCCTCTTCTATCTTGGAACTCTGCCAGTTTTTCATTTAAACCCCTTGAGTAACCTCTTGTTAGTCAGAGCTTTCCCTTTGCCTCTTGAAACAAATAAAGCTTAAAGTGTATATGACTATCCTGATAATGATCCTACTTCTTTAGCCCTAATCCCTTGAATTTTTTGCTAAGCTCTGAACTATTTTTTGGAACTCTTGTCTAATTTTGTGCTTAATTCAATTGTTAGTAAATGCTTAGGTGGGGTCTTTGACCCAAGTGATGATCAATGCTAGTTAGAGGCTCTAGTTTAGTCCAAGGAAGATCTTGACATTTTTAGTGTCCAACTAATACTAGCTGGAGGGTGATGTCCTAGTGCTTGGCATACACACACGTGAAGTACTAGATTAACATAGTGAACAATTCATTCTCGTGCATTCACATACGAGCTATTCATGAACAGTGCTCAATGGCCAGCTTCTTGAGTTAATCAATTTCATTCTAATCATACTTAATATCCTGATAACCTCATGTATTCCTATTTAGTAACTCTTATGAATAGTGCTTATGTGCTCTATACTCTATTATTGAATTCCTAGTATTGTCTTCCTTGTATTTCAATTAATCCTATTAACTATTAACTATGATTTGGAATGATTAGAGGGTCAATCCTCATGTGCAATTATGCTCATTATATATTTATTAACATTTTTTAGGTAACTCTCATGCATAGGAAGAAGTGGGGGGAATGTGTGTAGAGTGATTGCCCTATGTTATAACATAGCACTATAGACAAAGTGTACTTTTGGATAATGTACTGTAAAAATTTAGTGAGTATATTCAAATGTGTACTAGTAACCTTCAGTCTTATAGTTAATGAATATTTGAGTTTTTAAATCCTATGTTCTCTTGCAATCGTGTATTCACGTTTATCTATTACATCTCGATATTTTCGCTGCTATCGGGACATGACAACTGGTGGGCCGAAGAAGGAGAAGAAGAAAATGAACTCAAAGTGTAGCGTCCTACAATTTTGGATCTAGCTTATTGGGTTTCGGAGTGTGGTACGACGCTAGTGTGGAGTTTCGTGCCTGTTTAAGGGCAATTTTGGGCCATGTTTTGGGCCTTTGCACAATGGGTGTCGTCGTAGCTAAGAAGGCCGACGTCTTGCAGAGGCATCCGCCAAGTTTGATGTGATAGCCTTGGGGTGGTTTGTACATGTGTGTGATGTGTGTCTCTATTTTGGCAAACGTGGCCTCTGTCTCGGACGTGCTGCTAAGGCATCTCGGAGCTTTGATGTGTTATCCACTCTGATGCACTTTTACCTTGCTTTGCCGACTAAACAGGGGAGAGCCTTATTTCAGTTGGGGGAGAGGTTGCTCTAGAGATTTGGGCTCCACTGGTTTCCACTGTGGTGGTGTGTTTCTCGCGAGGAGGAGGTGGTAGATCACATGAAGGCCCCAACGGGTTGCTAGTTGTGTTTTGGTAGGGGATTCCTACCTTTCCTTGCATTTTCTTTGAGATTTTCATGTGGTTGTGGTTTAGGCGAGCTAAATGAGGTGGTCCCCCTACTTTTATTATGTTAAATCATGCGTGAATGAGATTTCTATTGTCAGCATGTAATTTGAGTTACGATCATGTTTTTGATAATTTATGATATTTAGAATCATGTTTTGGATGTTTAGTTTTTGTGTTAGGCTTGTGCAATCGGTGATTATGGGCCCTAGTGGTCGAGGATGGTTATTTTGTGAGAGATTCGGATTTGGTGTTCTGACTGGTATTGTGTCCCATCCTGGGCTAAGGCGTCTTGTGTCTCGGGCACATTACATTTTTTCTATGACGTCCTGGTTTTTTGACGCGTTAGCTTTGCTAACACGCTGTTTTTTGTTGATGCCATAACTCTCTTATTATGGCCATATGCTATGACATGATACATTAGTTTGGTTATGTACCTAGAAGGTTTAATTGTTTTATCATTTGAGAGTGGCACTAATTTTATAAGGTTCATTGTTAAATGTTGAATGGTTAATGGTTCTCTTGCAGTGTGTTCCTCATGGGTATGGCCCACTTACGGTTGGCAACGAGGCACCTAGAGAGGGGGTGAATAGGATAATATGAAAACACAAATAAAAATCACCATTTGAAATTTTTTGTAGTGAATTGATAGTGTGTGATAGAAAGTGGCAGTGTGGAAGCAAATAAAACAATCACACAATAGAACACAAAAATTTTATCTTGGTTCGGTACTTCTCAAATGAAAGACCTACATTCAGTCCCCAAGCAAATCTTGAGATTTCACTAACCGGGGTACAATCCCCCCAAGGATATACAACCTCCAGCTCCCCGCTGGTCTTCTTTCTTTCTGAGTAGGAAGGAAACTCACTTCTGTTATAGGTCAAGAAGCCACCCTCTTGGTACAAACCCCAGTGCGGTTCTTCTTCCTTTACGAGTACGAAGGAACTAACTTCTATTACAGGTCAATATGCTACCCTCCTAGAAAAGACTCTAGTGCGGTTCGGTTGGTACAAACCCTAACTTGGTTCTTCCCTTAACACAAGGGAATGCTTGCAAAGTAAGCCTTCTCTTCTAACGAAGAGGAACACTATGTACAGTCCCACAACTGGACACAAGTATTTCTTGGAAAAGAAAGAACAGACTGAGAGATACACAAGATGAACCCTAGAAACTCTAACTCTCAGCTCACAAACTCTCCCCCAGATTTACAATGAGCGTAGAGAGAGGGAAGAGAGAAATAAGCTTGAATGCTTGAAGACTTTAGATGGATGCTTGCACGCACACTTCTTCTTGGGATCAAGCTCTTTCTCTCTTGCTTTGAGTGTGTATGAAGTTGGATGCTCACTAAACGTACACTCCTTGAATGATTTTTAGGTTTGCTCTCTTGTCTTCTTCTTCTTCTGCTTTTGCTTCTCCCTTTTATGGAGCAAATGAGAGATCTGTTGACAAATAGTTGTTGGAGTTTCTTGGCTCTCTTCTTCTTCTGCTCTCCTTTTGTTGAGTCTAACAGATGTCTTCTTGAGTCTACTGGCTACTTGGAATGGAGGAAGATCTTCCAGCTTATGCATGCTTCCAAGAGAGCCAGCAGCAGGTCTAAGATGTTGATTAAGAGTAGAATAGACCTGCAGACATTTAATGCAAAGAAGAATATGTTAGACTAGAGAAGTCTTCTGACAGATAGCCCATACCTCTTTTGCCATGTTTACTGTTGACAGATAGAATAGTGGGCATGTCTTTTTCTTTCTTGTAGGAAGGAAGAGATCCTATGAGACAAGCAAAGGATCTTCAGTCAGAGAAATATAAGTTAAACATATGAAGTCATTTGAATTTCATGGGCGCCAAAGACATTTTGAAAGATTTGAAAGCCAATCGGTGTAAGTCATAACAACAATCGATATGAGATAGATAATTGATATGCAATTGATGTGCTGAATAGTCGATGTGATCAAGAGCAATCGATCTTTAATGGCAATCGATCCATAAAGACAATCGATTCTTAAAGGTATCGATCTGTAAAGGCAATCGATGTCTAAAGATAATCGATGTTTAACAACAATCAATGGTGTTTCAAGGCAATCGATGTGTTCAAAGGCAATCAATGTTTTTCAAGGTAATCGATGTTTTAAAGCATCAATTTTTAGGCAACATTTTCTAAGGCAATCGATGTTTAAGTGAAGAGCAGTCGATGTTTAAGAAGCAATCGATGTTTTAAAGACAATCGACGTTTCAGTTAAACGACAATTGATGCTTAAGTTTAATAGCAATCGATATACACTTCGACTGGTCACTTCGACTGATGAGGAAATGGTCAGCAATTGATATCTCACTTCGACTGCCAACATCGACTCATGAAGAAACTTCGAATAATGAAGAAATATAACAAGTAGTCGATTTGCGCTTCGACTGCTAGCATCGATTGGTCAAGAAATAACACAGTTAGTCAAAGTTTCGCTTCGACTGCGATCAAATTAAAACGCGATCATCAAAGTGAAGAACTTCGGATAAAACATATTATATTCTTATGCATAAATAATCTTGAAAATGGTAATAAATATGTTCATATTATTTATGATAATCATGATATTTTGTTATCACCAAAATTAAAAGGATAAAATATGGAGTGGTTCAACAGTGGGGAACTTGGGGATTGACCTATAACTCATTTGTACTTTGGTTGGGATATAGTGAGAGGTTTATGATTTCATTTGTCGAGTTTAAGATGGATAGAGATTAAAGGTTTGATCAATAAATGGTGATGATTAACTGTGAACTATTGTGGTTTGCTAGGTTCTGTGGTCCGACACTTATCCGAAATGCCATAGTTTCTTTGTGAGCCAGACCTGCTAGTGCTCGGGGTATCTTAGTACTGTGTGTACCAAGAAGTCTATGTCATCTTCCTAGACCCCCTCACTCGTTTATCGAGTTGTAAGTCTAGTTGAGGGAAAGATGATAGTGGGGAAACGACTTGTGTTGGTTGGCTTTATTTCTGGTTTCTTGTAGCGTGCTCGTGGTTGGGGGTATGGACACCAGTAGACTTGTTGGCCCCAGCTAGTCCCTTGTACGCACTACCCTCACTGTGAGGGCTCCAGAACCTGAGGTAGGTGTTGGTTTGCAGTCCGGCCAGATTGCAAGTGGTGATGGTTAGTCTCCATAGTTTCTTATTCTGGTTGAGGTGGAGCCACAGTTGGACCTTTTGTCTATGGGTATGAAACTGAGAGGTTTTCTTGTGTTGGCTTTTCCGGGTTAGATACCGCATCATGAATGAGTAGTAGTGACCCGAGTGGTTGTGTCATTCCTTCGACTCAGTTTTTTGGTTTTCTTTGTATATGTGGTATGGAACTTGAAAGGGTACTTTCCATTTGTACTTATTATTTATATATTTCTTTACTCCCTTTTTTGTGGTTTATTTACATTACTTGTCCTACCTTAGTGATTATTAAAGTAACAATTTATTTTTGATTAATTGCGTTGTTACTTTTATTTCTATTGATTACAATTTTTATTAGTTAGTGTAACTGCTTAGCTATCATTAATGATGAATTTACTTTTGTTAATTGAAATCATGCTTTAATTCCTATTACTTGTGAGTTTCTTTTAAGTCGATGTACGTAAGCCGATCGGTGAGATTGTGTGTTACTCTTGCTATCTTCTATTACACACTGATTATGTATGTTGTTTTAAGTTCCTATTGAGTCTGTGACTTTGTGAGGCTCGCACCCCTACACCCCGTTTACTAGTATTTAGTAGCCGACGTGATTCTTGGAGGCGGACTTGTACCACCCGCAATAGCATGAGCCTTTGCTCCCATTGTACACCTAAGGACATGTCCCAGGCTATTGTACTTATCTTTTGGACATGTATTAATGTATTGGGACAATGTAATTTTATGTAAATGAGTATAATATCATGTACTTATCGTGTATCCTTATATTAGCATTATTGTCTTTTATATTCTTACTAGACACGTGTGCGGTATCCCTGGTGAGACTTCAGTCTATTTGTGAGAGGTAATCTGGATATGGAGCCTTTTAGGCATAAGTATCGAGGGGGCGCTATAGTTGGTATTAGAGTAGGGTTCAATTAGAATGTAAAAATACATCAAGATTACAATATCCCAAAACATAATTCAATGTCTAATACTGGTAGTAAGTCCACGGTTTCTATATATGTTTTCGTATATATGTGTTATGTGTTATCAGCGGTTTGTTGTAGAATTGGAATGAAAACAATGGGATTGAGAAACTATTTGACCTGGTATGATAATTAGTGGAAAAGGAATTATTTTCTAAGAAGAATATGGTAAAGTATAATGGTATCTCTGATTAAGCCAGTAAATTTAGCAAAATCTGTCATATAGTGATAATTGTTTATGTACACAAGGAACTCAGAGTGGTGTGGCATTGTATTGGTTTTCCAGTAGAGAAGTATTACTATTTTGAAAATTGTTTGTTACAAAGGATTGAGGAAATTATAATTGAGATTTTAGATACGGTTATGGATTGTATTAGTAAGTATAGAAGGTAGTTTAGATGATTATGTGCTTAGAATTGTTGAGGATTTCAAATGATGTGTTAGCAATTAAAGATGCAGTAACTTGTGGCAGTGGGGATAAGAAATTCATATCCCTAGAAAGATTTGTAAGAGTAAGAGAGATTGTATAAAAATATTAGAGATGTACATAGATGTGGGTTGTTTGTTGGAAAGAGTAGTTAAGATAATCACTTGGTTAAGTTTTTTAGAATAGTATTTTAAGAAGTTCTAAAGGTACATAGCAAGTAAATAGGAAATAGTTGTGGCAACTGATAGCCCACGACATGCGTCGTTAAACATGTGACTAACAATCTCAAATAATCGGCCTACACTAAATATTTAAACGGTAGTTAGTGGTGAGACGAGTCGAATCCACGGAGAACTAGATTTTAGAGTTGAAAATGTGAGTTTTTAGTTAGGAAAATAGCGTGGTGATATTTAAACTAAGTTGCATTAAGTAAAATAAACTAATAACTACTAGGTAAATAAAGAGAGAGAAGAGGGAATGAGAGAATATGAGACATGATTCAACTTTACGATCTACTAAACAGTAAAAATGTTTAACAAAGAAATAACTTATTTCAACCCACAAACGTCAACAATACACCAAAGAAATAGATAAAAGAAAAAGAGAGAGAACAAGAGAGAGACTAGAAGAAAGAGAGACGTGAGAGAGGAAGTGGGAGAGAGAGAAACGAGAGAAAAGAGAGAGAGCGGAGAGAGACAGAGAGAGGAGAAAGAGAAGAGAGAGAGAGAGAGAGAGAGAAAAGAGAGAGAGCGGAGGAGAGAGAGAGAGGAGAGAGAAGAGAGAGAGAGAAAAGAGAGAGAGAAGAGAGAACGCGTGAGAAAGAAGAGAGAGAAGAGAGAGAGAGCGCGTGAGGGAGAGAACGTGAGAGGAGAGCGAGAGAGAGAGAGAGAGGAGGGAGAGAGCGCGAGAGGGATAGGAGAGAGAGAGCACAGCAGCGGCGGCTCTACGTGCATGCATACACGTAGAGGGCGAGGGGCGCGGGCGTGCGGGGCGTTGGGCGCGGGGCGCGCGGGGCAGCGGCCAGGTGGCGCGCGCGGGGCGCGCGCGGGCGCGGGGCGCGCGCGGGCGCGGGGCGCGCGCGGGCGCGGGCTGAGGCATGCACGGCAGGGGGCGCGGGGGCCGCGCGCGGGGCGCGGGCAGGCGCAGGCGCGGCAGGCGGCTGGCGGTGCTGGCTTGCTGCGCCTGTGTGCTGTGCTGAAGGATCGAGGAAAAGATGTGGATAAGATCTAGAAGGGGGGGGGGGGGATGAATAGATCTATGCCACTCTATGCGGAAGCTTAAGCAATTTAAAAAATGCTTTGAGAATCAGAGGCAATTTTAACAGTGAAAAAACAGATCTGATGAGATGATAGGTGAGTTGATAAAATAGATGTGAAACCAGTTGATTAAGTGAATTTTAAGCGATCCTATGCAAGCATCTAACGGATAATAGAATCAAACCACAGACAAGTGCACAGAGATTTTTAGGTGGTTCGGAAATCACCCATGTGATTCCTACATCCACCCCTCACACCCAGTGAGGATTCACTAAACAACCTGGGTAACACACCACTGGAGCCAGACCAACTCCAACACTTGAGTTTACAACTCACACACCAAATAGGTTGTTCTGGAAAACGAGGTCCAGTGTCGACCTGCCCTGATCCTGCGTCGACCTGGTAGACTAATTCCTGGAATTTTGCAACTCGTGTCGACCTGCTCTTTGGCTAGTGTCGACATAGTCTAGGCATTTCTTCAGCTTTTGCCTTTGAGCTGGGTGTGTGTCGACACCATTGTGGGGTGTGTCGACACCACCTTTGCAAAAAATATTTTGTACCTGAAAATTAAACAATATATCATTAGTAAAATATTTTATTATTAGTGCAAATGATAAGTGTGCTTTGAAACATGCTTTATGAATATAAATTTCAGATGGAATGTGGGTATCATGTTTCAATTAGTTGCATTCAAATCACATTTGTCATCATCAAATTGAGGGGGGAAATGATATGAAATACACTCAACCTAACAGCTGCTGCTGCTTTTCTGCAAGAGAGAGAACCGAGGGAGAGGAAGAAAAAAGAAGGGGAAGAAGAGGAAAGGAGGAAGAAGAAGAGAAGAAGAAAGGAGGGAAGGGATGCGGTGGTGAAGGGAATAATGGAATGAGAGAGAGAGAAAAGGAGAGTTTTTATAAAGTGTTAGAGAGGAAGGGGGGAGAGTTTAAAGGAAAAGAGAGATTTTGGAAAATAGGAGAGGGGTTTAAAAATGAGAAAGTATTTTGAAAAGAAAGAGAGAGAGGGAATTTTTAAAAAAATAGGTCTCTCATTATTCTCTCTTGGTCTAATCAAATTATGACCCATTTGACACTTCATTTCTTGGCTCATTATCCTGCAAATATAAACACAATAGAGTTAATCAATTATCAATTTTGTAATAAAATAGTAATGAGTTATTGTAAAGATGAGGCCTATTGACAATAAAATATTACAATTCTCGTTCATTATTGTGCAGTTATCAACAACTAAGCAGAGAGACTTGTTAAATGTTAAAATGTCAAATGATGGTTATGATGTTTTGCAGATGTGTTTAGTTATGGTAATGATTGGTGTGTAATAATGGAATACGTGAAAGGAAGATGAGGCCAGGAATGTCAAGAAAGCTATTATTATTCAGATACAACCAAGTAAGGTAAGGTATTATGGAAATATTATGTGATGACCTAACCAGCAAATTGGCCCAAAAACATACTAGTTGGCAGACTCTTCGGACTACTCCTAATTGAGCACACTTAACTTCAGAGTTCTTTCCTGCTCAAGCTCTAAAAATAACTAGTCCGAGTTGTTGGTAGTCTGCTAATTTAGTATATTAACATATCTTATATGGGGTGTTACAATCTACCTCTCTTATATAAGTGAGGTCCTCATCGTTGTTCACATATAGCATACAGTCAAACCACAGGCAACTAGGATTCTAGAGGTGGCCCTCATAGGCTTAAGAGGTGGCTCCCACTATGTAGCATTTTGTGCTAATATGGCCTCAAGAGGTGGCTCCCATAGAGTAGCACTTTGCCTTGTGTGGCACTTAGTTCTTGCACTTCAGCTGGGTTAGGCTCCGATACCATTTGTGACGACCCAACCAACAAACTGCCCAACAACCATATTAGTTGGTAAACTTCCAGAAGATCACCCATCTTGGATTACTCTCAATTGAGCATGTTTAACTTCAGAGTTCTTTCTCTGTTTGAGCTCTGAAAATGACTAGTACGAGTTGTTGGTAGTCTGCTGATTTAGTCCATTTAACATATTCTTATTGAGATGTTACAATCTACCCTCTTATATAAGCGACGTCCTCATCGCTGTTCACATATAACACATAGTCGAACCCCAGACATGTAGGATTCTAAAATTTGAGATTAAGATTTCCAGAGAAAGAATGAAGTAAAAGGGGCAAGTTGGTTTAGAAAAAGATGGAAGTTCAGTAAATAAAAATTATGAAGGAACATACTTAAATTGGAGTTAATTAGCACATCTGAGTAGGATTTGTATTTGTTTATGGGAATGTCACAAGTAATCACACTGCAGTAGCAGTAATTTCAATGGCCAAGAATTAGATAGTTGCAGTAGGACAGAGTAAAAAGTAATTGTAGTGATTATTCACATACAAGTAGAGATTTTGAGTTCTACAGAAATTATTTAGCTGCAACAAGGATTAAGTATAAATTGATTAGAAAAGATTGTCAAATAGTGGTAAACAATAGAGAGAAAGGGAACATATTTTTTTGTAAAGGATTTAGCATTTGGATTTCAGAATTGCCACCATTTGAGTAGAAAATATTTGCATGATAAAAAAAGGTTACAATTGTGTTTTAGAAGATTTGTCAGGTACAGTGGGATAAAACAGGTGTAAGAGATGGTTAAAGGAATTACTTTATATTGAAAAGGATTATTCAGTTAGTTAACTGTGACATAAAGCCGAACACTGTTGATCAGAGGGGGGAAAATGAAAATTCCATATTATGTAATGGTTGTAGATGAGTGGTTAAGGTAGTATTCATATAGAGTATTTATTTTTCAGAATATATAATTATTTAAATAACTGGTTCATTTGAGAGCTAGAGAGGGTCAGCTGAAAATCAGAAAGTATGTAAGAGTAATTTTGCAGATATTGAAGAGATGTTATTAATATATTACACCCAACATCATTCTTAAGCTGTACAACACCAAGAAAAGCAATGATGAGAGTTGAGTTAATGCTTGGTAGTGATGGAACAGAAAGAGCAGAAAACACACAGAGATTAGAAATTTGACGTAAGTGAAATGTTGTATGTACAATTAATTAGTACTCAAGGCATGGTAATCAAGCAGAGAATGGTTTGAGCTAATTAGTAAGTAATCAGAATAGTTCGGAAAGATGGTAGAAGAACATGTGTAATGTTACTTGTACACTTTTGTTTTAGATTAAAGGAAGTGTTATGGATGCGGATGTTCTCCAATAAGATTTTTAGGCAGTGTTAAAGCAATACAACAAGTAGCAGAGTATATTGATTCAACATATGATTCAAAATAAGAAACAAGTTAAGCTAAGGTAAATAGATGAACGAAATACTTTAGAGAATTATGGATTCAGCTTGGTCTGTCAGTTAGGAAGCAAATATTGTAATAGATGTATTTGATAAAAGGAGTGAATTTATGAAATTCGACTATGAAGTTCAGCAAGCAAGAAAGAGCAGATTACGATAATGATGCTGCAGTGAGTCCTAGAGTCTGAACTCATAATACAGATGAAACTAAGTTGAAGCAATATTGTCATGAAAAGGTTTGTGACTGTTTGTGTTAAAGTTTGAATTAGATGTCTCTGATGGTCAAGTAAGGAAA
>CM024754.1:20314507-20348691 GCA_014218235.1 Colocasia esculenta | reverse complement strand
CCATGTAGGAAGGGCCGAACCAGGATAAATCCCTTGTGTTATTTGTGTGATTGTTTATTTGCTTACGCACTGCTACTCTTCATCACTCAACTAACCAAACTTTCAAGTGTTATTTTTTTTGTTTAAGTTTCTATTTCAGATTTCAGAAAAACCTATTCACCCCCCTCTAGGTTAGCTTGCTGCCGTACCAAATGGCCAACAGTGTAGCAACCCGAAAAAAATAAAATACTTAAAAATTCAAATAATAATTTCTTTAAATTGAAATAATAGAAACATCCGTACCATTATTGTATGTGCAAGAATATACCGGAAAATTCTTAAAAATTATAAATCAACCCCAAATAATATCCCTAAGTGTTACACGAAGAAATTCGTGCAACGAAAAATCCGATTGGCTAAGTGTACGTCATCATGTGACTAATTATCCAAATTAGGCAACTAAGTCGGAAAACCGTTAACACGGAAAAATAACGCGCTCATAAACTAAACGATCATGTTGGAGAGACTTCCAACATCATGTGAGGATTAACCATTATCGGGTTTGGACCAATGGACCTCTCATAGCCCATGAATAATTCAAATAAGAAAATGTAATAAAATTCATAACTCTATTATTCCCTAATTAAAAAGGAAAACCTATAAGATAAATTTCAATAAATAATGAGCTTGGTTAAATGGACCCATTAGAAATTAGTGGGCCAAAATAAGGATTTTAAAAGAAGAATAATAGGAAAATACCCTAAATTCGTAACTAAATTATTACCTAAATAGAAAGGGGTATTTAATACATTAAAAGGAAGTTTGAGTTAGAATTGGATTCCTAAACCTACCCTAATAGGTTGGCCACGAATTTGACTCCCATCCTAACCCAAATAGGAAGTGGAAGCTTGGGAGGAGGTTAGGAAAGGAGGAATTTGGAATTTAATAGAAGTTAGAGTACTATTAGGAATTAGAAACATACCATGCATAAATACACCTCTTAAACCCCCTTGGCCGACCCTATCTCATTGCCAAAGGTTTTTTGACGTGGAAAAGAGCCAAGGAGGAGAGGATCTCGTGGGAGAAGGAGTTTCTGAAGCTTCTTCCCTCGTTCTTGGAGTTCTAAGCCCTAGAAGACAAATCGAGTCAAAGGTAGGCATTCTCACAAGCATAACCATGAACGTTTTCTGTAGGATGTCTCGTCTATCAGGAACGAAACCCTCAAGTTTCATAATTTTCCATCGAGCATATCTTTAGTTCTTGATTTTTCATGTTCTGCAACTTACATGACTACAAACCCTCTTCTTAACTCTTGATCTCCTTGTATACTCAATCCCATGCTACGAAATTTTTATTGTAGGAACTGATGCATGTTAGGCATCTTTTGCCCCTAAAAGCCCTAATTCTTGTTGAGCATGTTGCTCGGATTAAATCAATATTGCTCTCTGGACCATGTTCTGTGTCACTCATTATTGTTCATGCTCAAACCCTGTTCAAACCCTGCTCTCTCTCTAATTCCTATTTACTGGAAGTACTCTCGTATGTCTAGTTTCATTTTCCACTATTTTCGTGATTTTTCAATCGTGTATACATTTAGTTATGATTTTTCTAACGACCCTGTATCAAATCTATATTTCTGGTCCGCAATCCAATGTCTGGTCTGACTCCTGTCAGAGTCAGGCGCAGACCATCAGAAAGCGACGGCCCGATATGTCTCCTTCTGAGATCCGATTGCGACAGCCTACCCGTCGCATTCAGAAACGACAGGTAAGCCGTCGCTATCCCTGTGCCTGTCCTGTCGCGACCCTTTCCCGCCTCTGTCGCGTTCACAAGGCCATCGCGACAGTACCCATGTCGCGATCTGCCTACCCCTGTCGCAATACTCAATGGCCTATGTCGCCTTTTTACAGTTATACCCCCAGTAAAAACTTGTTAAAAAAAAACATGGAGCTACATGGAATGATTTAAAATACATATTCACGACTTATTTCTAGCTATGATTTCTCTTACACATGCACACACATGAACCATCCATATGTGGCTGAAATTTGGCAGAAAATATCTCATAATGTATCTGGTAATTATTGCAATAAAGTATATTACTTGCCCTTTTTTTTAAGGACTTGTATTCGTTTCTTGCGTTGTTCATATCCGATATCGACGTTCCACTTTCTAGATTCCTCTAGAACGTCGAGCACCTGTTTTATACACACTTTACTTGGCTTGTGGTGAACTCTCCGTCGATATTCCTTTCGCCGAACTAGTGAACCCTTGCACAACGCCTCCGTAAGTCTCCTCTGATCATGGATTCCCACATGGTCGACGAGCCGGTTGTACCCTAACACCCATTACACCTTTTGTAACACCCTCCTCCGACATCACACAAACACATATGTACCTTTGATCAGAAAAGGGGTTACGCTGACAAACTTTCGTTATGGGTAGATATATCCGCGCTTTGCACAAAACTGGCAAACCATTCCACAAAGCTATCTTGGAACATAATATAATACATAAGGTCACAAAGTTCTAACACTCATTATTTACAAATGTCAAGTTTCTTTTTCTACTTAATACATCAACGACTCAAAATAAAACTACTAAAATTATGCTATTCTTCTTCGTCTTTTCATCGTTCGTAGCGGAATTAGGATTCACATGTAGCTGAGATTATACCACCTTCAATCTGAAAGGGTTGGAGGAAACAAAGGCATGAGTCGAAAGACTCAGTAGGTATAAGTGAACATAGAGTAGAAGTTTCATTTGCAGAACTGAATGAATATTCAATAGTGCATATGTGGATCAAAACATAATTGCTCATGAATTTCATACTTAACATAAACATATAGCCCAAATTAATTTCATGACGGGCTCAAACGAATATCAGAAAAAAGTCATATTTGTCTTTCAAAATTCATATCTAACTTGATTTTGGAACAAACTTGACAGCATCACTGCTCTCAAGAGGTTACTATATAGACGTAAATACATCCTTAGTGCCTAGGCGATTCCAGCACCTTGATCTTGTTCATTGCGCAAGAACGGGGTATAATTATTTTATTACCCACCATCGTCAGTCCATTGACTTGGATTTACTTACGTACAAACTGTCGCCCTCAACTGATCACAAGTAACGGGTGCTACTACAAGTGATCCTAAACCCCTTTTTGAAGAGAGCACTGTCTTCAGATCATAAACTTCTTTTCATGAGCATACGGAAATGGGAAATCCAAAGGTAGTTTTGATTGAGAATCAATACAAATATCTTGGTGACAAAGTAGTTCATAGTTCAAGAAATGAGAAAGATAATTGGTTGAGACAAGTTATGACTCAAAGCCAATAACTTCAGAAGATTTAAATCACATAAGAATCCAAAAGAAAATGAAGATTCATAATGGTCATCATCACACACTCATCCTTGTAATGAATCAAGGTACACAAGAATTTACTCAAGGTTCACACACAATAATTAAGGAACTCTGTTCCTTTACTAATTTCAGAATTTGAGAATCTCACAAGAACAATCTTGTTCGAACTTTGAAGGAATGGTTCATGGTGGAAGAAAAGTAACATGACTGATTCTTGTAGTATTTAGGTGGTAAAAACCACAAAATTTAAGTGGTCCATTGTTGGAATAATTGGGTAAGATGTACAACAAGAAACGAAGCAAATAAGTGCTGGAAACATGATACTGTCAGCACCTGTCGACAGGCAAGAGCTTGCTGTCGACAGGGGCTGGTTTCCAGAACTGGAATTTCAGTTCTGTGTGTTCCTGTTGACAGCAAGCCATGGGCCTGTCGACAGCAACACACAGCGATGGTTTTCTGGTTTCTGGAATGGGTTCCTGTCGACAGCCACAAGTTCGTCTGTCGACAGGTTTTGTGCAAACTTTCAGAAATGGTTCTAAACCAACTATAAATGATACTAAGAAACTCTTCTATCATTCCTAACATGATTAGGACTTAATCCAAACATAATCTTAGCCTTAAACATGAAGCTATCATGACAAGAGAATGAAAGATAAAGACATGAAATGTGGTCCATATGGTTGATCTTTCAAGAAGGCAAATTGAAAGGAAAGTTCAAGAAAATGGAATGGAAAAGATTCACAATGTCTTAAGATATCAAAATTTCTAGCAACATTCTAAAACATAAATTACAACCTCGTATATAAACTTATTCGTGACTTGTTACAAGCTCAAAGGTGACTCGTATGAGGCTGTAATCTTTCCAATTAAAAGGGAGAATAGGAGTACAAAGAGAAGTTGGGAACCTACTTGATCTGTAAGGAGAGTGAAGATTCTTCTTTGGTAATCACATAGTTCCAAAGGTAGTTGGGAAAACCAAACCAAAGAATCTGAGGTTACAATCTCGTATACGAACTTAACCGAGACTGGTTAGCATGCTCCAAAAGCAACTCGTATGAGGCTAAATTCTTTCAACATGAGTAGAGACTAGAAGTTCAAGGGAAAGATGAGAACCTACTTGATCTGAAATAGAACAAAAGTTTTTCTTCTTCTTTTTCTTAGTATAGAGATCAATACAGCAGCAAGATGAGGAAGTAAGAAGACTGCTGAAACAGGACTTCGGCAGCTACACCTCCAGCAAAACGCTTCAATGCATACAGCCCCAACAGAAAATTCACCAACACCAGCTTGTAATCACAGCAACAGTAGGACTAGGAAGAACATAAGTGTTGGAAAGAGGTATACGATGGGTGTTGGGAGGTTTATATAAGCTCCCAAGTTCCCTTGCAACCGGGCACGTTGGCCATGGACGTGTCATGGTGTAAACCCCCTTAAACCATGTGAGGCCACCTATCTCATGCAACACTCTCTTGGTTACACGTAAGTAACCTTAATGATAACCCAACCCCTTGGCTAAGCCTTATCCTAATGTGTGTTGGCCTTCCCTAAGCCTCACACGTAGCATATGAAATTCCCAGAAAAACTCTGCCGTAAATAGCCCATAAATCAGCTGGGCCAAGATCTTCATGCTTAGGTGTCCTAATGATATCCGTTTAACTTGAACTTTCAACCATAGACTAATATGATGGTTTTACAAATTTTCATGATTTTTATTCAATTTTAGAATTTATTTTCTACTGGGTGAAAAATCGCCCCAAAAATAGTTGCGTCGACTTAATCTCAAAATATGTGCGTCAAAAATTTCGAATAATTATATTTTTAATATCTCCACAATTTTCTAAGAATTATGGTGTTCTCAGATTTTATTTCGTTACAGTTTTCCGGTGTCGCCCTATCGGGTGCGCACGACGAAAGTAGTACCTGGGTATGATAATGTCTTAAACATACCCTTAATCCTAAATATCACAATTTAAACCTAATCGGTTTGCATAAACAAGAATTTCTAAGCAAATCATGGTATTTTAAAATTTGAGGGTATTACATTTCTCCCCCTGTTAAAATAAATTGCGTCCTCGAAATTGGCAAAATTTACTTACCGATAGCTGTGGATACTTTTCTTTCATCTCTTGCTCCAATTCCCACGTTTCTTCTTCGATGAACGCGCTTTTCCATAAGATCTTCACCATAGGAACTGCTTTGTTTCTGAGTACCCGTTCTTTCCTGTCCATTATTTTCACTGGTTCCTCTTGTATGGTTAATCTGGTTGTATTTCCACATTTTCATAGCTGATCACATGTGAAGGGTCCATTATGTATTTCCTCAACATAGATATATGAAATACATTATGAATGTGTGACCAAGAGGGCGAAGAGCTAATTGGTATGCCACTTCTCCTATTCTCTGCAATATTTCAAAAGGCCCTACATATCTTGGACTGAGTTTTCCTTTCTTACCAATCTCATGATACCTTTAGTTGGAGAGATCTTTAGAAATACGTGATCACCTATGTTAAACTCCAGTGGCCTTCTTCTTCTATCAGCATACTTCTTCTGCCTGTCTTGAGCTATTAATAATCTCTTCCTGATTAATTTGATTTTCTCTGAGCAGTTCTGAATTAATTCTGGCCCAATGAGACTCTTTTCTCCCACTTCTGCCCAACAAAGGGGTGATCTACAGGGTCTACCATATAATGCCTCATATGGTGCCATTCCAATACTTGTATGGTAACTATTATTGTATGCAAACTCAATCAAGGGTAAGTAATCATCCCAGCTACCACGCCAATCCAAACTACATGCTCTCAGCATATCTTCGAGTGTTCGGATAGTTCTTTCTGATTGGCCATCGGTTTGTGGATGATATGCTGAACTGAATTTTAATTGTGTACCCATGGCTGCCTGCAAAATTTTCCAAAATCTAGCAGTGAACCTTAGATCTCTATCTGAAATTATTGACAAAGGAATTCCATGAAGTCTTACTCTTTCCTTTATATACAATTGAGCCAAATCTTCTAATGATTGTGTCTTTGTAACTGCTAGAAAATGAGCCGATTTAGTTAATCTATCCACAATTACCCAAATAGCATCATGCTTCTTCCTTGTCTTTGGCAAACCCATTACGAAGTCCATAGTTATCTACTCCCATTTCCATATTGGAATTTCAATTAGTTGCATAGGCCCTGCTGGCTTCTGGTGCTCAGCTTTTATTTGTTGACATGTCACACATTTACTCACAAATTCTGCTATGTCCTTTTTCATTCCAAGCCACCAAAATTACCTTTTCAGATCCTGATACATTTTAGAGCTTCCAGGATGAATCGAATATTGAGATTTGTGCCCTTCCTTCAATAACTCACTTTTAATTTCTTCATTTTCGGGTATGCATATTCTGTTTTGAAATCTAATTATCCCTTGATTATCTTTGACGTATCCTGGTTTGTTTACCATTTCTTTTAGTTTCTGATCTTGGTTCTGTGCTTCACCAATTTTATCTATTAATACCGACCTTACTAATAATTGTGCCAATATCAGATTTTCTGCATCACACCTTGGTGAGTATTCGATCAAATCTGTCATTTCTTTCCAATGTTGGTGTAATTGTAATGCTCTTGATTTCTTTCTGCTCAAAGCATCAGCAACTACATTAGCTTTACCTGGATGGTAATTTACTGTAAAATCATAATCCTTCAAAAATTCTAGCCATCTTCTTTGTCTCAGATTCATTCCTTCTGAGAAAATATGTACTTTAAACTCTTATGGTCAGTATAAACTTCAAATTGTTCTCCATACAAATAGACGTGACCCAGATCTTCAAAGCATGTATGATTGCTGCCAATTCTAAATCATGAGCCGGATAATTTCTTTTCATGATCTTTTAATTGTTTAGAGGCATAGCTACCACTTTCCCATGTTGCATAAGAACACATCCAATTCCTCTTTGAGATGCATCCGTGTACACTATAAATCCTCCCGATCCTTGAGGTAAGGTAAGAATCGGAGCTGTGGTAAGCTTCTCTTTTAATTCCTGAAAACTGGCCTCACATTTCTCATTCCACACAAATGGAGTCTCTTTTCTGGTTAACTGAGTCAAAGGCATAGCTATAGAAGAAAAACCTTCAATAATCTCATATAGTCTTAGTAGAATTTCAATGAAATGAAGAGTTTATTCAATTTATTGTTCATTAGATGCTCTGATGTTTGCAAAAGTATGCGCAATTGTCGTTACCATACTCGTTGTTCGCGTATCCCTCCGATTTATTCCGCTGCTAAATTGGAGGGGCGTAACAAACAGTCTCTATACTCTCGTCTGTTCATGTTCACTCTACTATCTCGTCTATCCATCTAGAACTCTCTTCGTACCCTTTGAGCTTTGTGGCTCCTACTGTATTGTATCGTTCTTAACTGTCTAGCGCTATAATGGGTCTTGTGACTCTACTGGAATTGAATGCATACTGTTGAGAGCACGGAGAGTGTCCGAGGGGCTCCAATCTAGTCCTGGGGGCGGAGAGCTACCCGAAAATACCTGTAGGGGCTAATGACGGTGTCTACATTTACACCGGTTCTGACTGACTGTTTTGAATTAGCTAGACATCTGACTATTATACTGTTACTGTTAGTCTGTTAGTTCAGACGTACTGCACTATTACTGTGCCACCACTGACTATTACTGAACTGTTACTGTCTTGATATTGAGCGACTACTGTCGTACTCTTTCCTTGCTCTACTTGTTACTTGCTATCTTGAGTTATCGTTTTCTATCGTGACTTAATCATATTCATTGTGCTATTTCTCTCGTTGTCTTTGACAACAAAGTGCCATTTAACAACAAAACAAAGTGCTATGTTCTCTCGTTGTCTATTGACAACAAAGTGCTATATTCTCTCTCGGCTATCTATGGATAACCAAAGTGCAATTTACTCTTTACATGATCAACTACTATCTCTCTCCTGCTATTCCTGTCTCTTGCTATTGCTTGACACTGTCGCTACATGCTATTGCGTTGTTATCATTGTCGATCGTGACTTGACTTTAATCATCGTGCTATACTTGATTCACGTGCTATTTGAACTATGTTACCGGTGCTATTACTTTCTCGACTTTACATGACTCTCTCTATCATTAGTTACTCTATCCTTTAAAGCATTAATCATTTAAAGCATGCTTCACTACAAGAAAAAGCGCCATTACCGACGGCTATTTCTGACGGAAATATTTCCGACGGAAATACCGACGGATATTCTGACAGAAAAATTTCTGTCGGTATATATATCGGAACTTCCGACGAAAATATTTCCGTCGGAAAAATCCATCGGTAATTGGATATTACCGTCGGATATTCCGACGGAAATATTTCCGTCGGAAGCCGTCGGTAATCCCGCTTTTTCCCTTCCCCGCCATCCCCACGAAACCCACCGTCGGTAATCCCGCTTTTTCCCTTCCGGCCATCCCCACGAAACCCACCCTCTCTCTCTATCTCCTCTCCTCTCTCTCTCTCTCTCTCTCCACGACCGGCCCCGTCAACGCCGCCGTACCGCCGAGCTTCTTCGCCACTGGGTACGTATCCGGCTCCCCTCTCCCCCGTCCCCGGCGACCCCCTCTCCCTCCCCCTCCCTCCGCAGTCCCCCACCTCGACCCCCTCCCCTCCTTCCGCAGTCCCCCCCCCAACAAGTGACCACCCCTCCCCCCTGTCGGCCCCCCTCTCCCTCCGGCCGTCCCCGCCCCCCCTGTCCCCCCCCCCCCTCCCCCTCCCCCTCCCTCCTCCCTTCCCCACCCCTGCCACCCCCCTCCCTGTCGCCCCCCCTCCCCTTCCCGTCCCAGCCCCCTCCCCCTGCACCCCCTTCCCCATCCCTTCCCACCCCCCCCTCCCCCAACAGAGACCCCCCCAGCCCCCCACAGTCCCCCCCCCCTCCCCCCCTCCCCCACATTCCCCCCCTCCCACACAGTCCCCTCCCACACAATATTCCCCTCCTCCCCCACAGTCCCCTCCCACACAATATTCCCCTCCTCCCACAGTCCCCCCCTGCTCCACAGTCCCCCCCCCCCCTCCCCACAGTCTCATGGCGTTTAATTACTAATTGCTGCATAATTTTTAAGGTGTTACTTAATATTCCATGGCAAACAATTGACCATTTATTATTTTTTTGTCTTAATGTCATGCGTGCTAACATATATATTAAGGTGTTGCATTGCTCGCTGTTATTTTTTTACGCTTTACATGAAAATAAACAATGTAATGACTTTCTTGTTAAACATATTGTTTACTTTCACATATTTGTTTATTTCACACTGTAAGTTAATCCTTCAACATTCGTATGTTTATTTGTAGCCGTTTGATTGATTCTTTCATATTTACCATATATGATTTAATTTCATATTTTAAATTACTCATGAATAAATTATTATCATTTTTTTCTAATTAGTGATGAGAGTTCGCGATTGGAATTAGACTCAAAGAAAACAAATGTCCAACGTATCAAACTACGTGTTTGTTTGAACGAAAGATTACCGATGGATATTGAAGATTGCATGATGGTTTACTTTTAGTGAAAGAGAAGATGAAGAAAATCATAAAGATTATTCGGAAAGAAGACAGACAAAGTTTAGAAAACAAAAGTGGATTATCTGTTATTGTTCAAGATGAAAAGGACTGCGATATTCAGTAATCTTACGACACAGTTGGTGTGGTAGTATGTACATGTTTAGTGGAAAAGATTGGTCAAAATTTGTGGAAAACAATTGCGTCAAAGAACTTGACATTCTGAAAGTTATGTCTTCCCATTATGTACAAAGAGATGTATTTGGCAAACTATATTTAGGGATATCAGTGGTTAGTTCAAAACCTAGAAATCTAATGAGAAGCTAGTGAGTAAAAAGTCGATCAAGTGGTGGTGGCCTAATATGAAGACATCAGCGTCTGTATGAACAAAAGTCTTTGTGTTCTTTTTAATGTTCAATACCATTAAGTATTTATATAGTGCTCAAATTTATTTGATATTCATGCATGCTTACTCTTCATTTATCTTTACGTCATGCTTTGTTTCACAAGTTTGACAAAGTTTTATAATTTGCATATCAACACACCTATTGCTTCTCTTCACTGTGGCACCATTTCACCACCGCCAAAAAACATACGTATAAATAAATTTATAAGTGAACCCCAATACCATCTTTCCCCAACACCATTAGGCATTAGGCTAGAATACCCATCCAGCACGCCAGCAAAGTTTTGGTAATCCGTTTTATACAGAAGAACATGGATATGATTTCTCCACTGGAGACTAAGGTTGTACTTCAAAAAGAAAAAAACCTGACTTAGCTATTGGATTACCTCCAAACAAGAAGAGGATCCTTTATAGCATTTATTTTTATTTTCCTCCTAATTATAGATGCCAAAGAAAGCATCAGATCCCTTGCAGGTAAGTCTGCACCTGACGACAAAGCCTATTCAAATCTTCTGCAAGTTAGACATCAGTGGCTCAGATTTCTTGATAATTTATCCTGCAAATAGGCAACTTTCTCCTCCACACAAACACAAAATAAATGCACGATAAAAGTCCCAGAGGTGGGTACCTAGATTTCATAGAGAGATTAACATTTTCTTATGCCAGCAAATGTCTTCTAGCTTCGTATTGGGAATGATGAGACATTACATGCCTTATTAACTTTGGGACTCTCCATATCTAATTCGAAATTTGAGTTGGCAGTTCAGTTCAATATTTGGTTTCACCCATTTGGCCTCATGATTTTGGGTGGGGCAGTAGTGATGCTTGCAAAAAATATGAGAAAGTAAAAAATGTATATATATATATAATAGTGTTTACATATTTTTCATGTATATATTTATATATTTATATATATTACATTTTTTAACATGCATTAAGATGTTTAAAAGTTATACATTCATCCTACAATGGCGTATGTATTTATATATATGTGATTGGCGTAATTTTTAAATATATTTTTAGTTTATTAGTTTCACTATTATAATGAGTTCTTTTATAGTATTAGAAATGTTATTATACCAATAAACACAATTAGTATACATAGATAAAAGCCCTCTTTGTCTAAATAAATTCCATATATATATATATATGTCCTACCTATTCATTTTGTCTTACTTGAACGATGTGAGGTGTGTTGGATTTAACTCATGACATGACATTTAATCTGTGTAGGAAAAATGTATTATGAGAATCGGTCAGGATGTACTGTGAATAGTTAATGGAGTTGTGACAGAGGAGTTTAAAGATATAGTTGACAGTTTCATTCAGTTGCATTGAGTAAATCATCAGTAGCAGTTGATCCGATGGGTAACATCTGATGTCCGTGTTCAGCTTGTAAGACAGAAAGTGGATATCAACATGGGAAGTGCAACATCATTTGTATACGAGAGGATTCTTGCCCAGTATGAGTATGGTCATGTCATGGTGAGTTGAATATTCAGTCGTCTGAACCAGCCAACTTTGCCTCCACAATACGTACGTAGACATGGTTGTCGATGCTGCTGGTCCGGAGTTCAATATTCATGATGACCAAACAAATGAAGAAGTGCCGAATGATACAGCTTAGAGATTTTATCAGTTACTTCGAGATGCTGATGAGCCATTATGGGATGGTTGTGAGAAGCATACACGGTTGTCTGCAGTGTCGCAGCTACTAAATTTGAAGTCTGAATTTCATATGAGCGAGAGTTGTTTTGATCGGCTTCTCTTACTCGTCAAGAGTATGCTTCCTCAATCAGAGAGGTTGCCTGATGATTTTTACCGTGCGAAGAAGATGGTGAATGATCTAGGGCTTGGTTTTATGAAAATTGATGCATGTCCAAATCACTGTATGTTGTACTACAAAGAAGATGCAGATAAGACATCATGTTGTATTTGTAAGCACGATAGATTCAAGCCTAAGAGAGAAGACAAGTCAAAGCAGAAGAATGTTCCATATAAGTCATTGCGGTACTTTCCGATCACACCTAGATTGCAACGGTTGTTCATGTCCCCGAAGACAGTTGGACATATGACTTGGCATGCGGAAAGAGTCCGTCGTGATGATGGTGAAATCAGTCATCCTGCCGATTGTGAAGCTTGAGCTCATTTTACCCGTACTCATCCTTACTTCTCAAGGATCCACGCAACGTGCGGCTGGGTTTATTGCACAGACGTTTTCAATCCATTCGGAGGCTCAGTGGCATCTTACTCATGTTGGCCTCTACACCGTACAACCTTTCGCCACACATGTGCATGAAGCGTGAGAATTGTTCCTTTCATTGCTGATTCCAGGTCCAAAAAGTCCAGAAAAAAAATAGAGACATATATCTCAGACCGTTGATTGATGAGCTGAAATTGTTATGGTCAGATGGGGTTCTCACTTATGATGCATCCAAAAACAGAATTTCAATTCGAAGGCTACATTAATGTGGACAATAAGTGACTTTCCAGCATACACATGTTATCTGGCTAGAGCACACTGGGAGGTTGGCATGTCCTTATTGCATGGAGGATTCTAAATCATTTGTGTTTAAATCTGGGGGGAAATCATGTTGGTTCGATTGTCATCGTCGGTTTCTACTGAGTGACCATATTTTCCGAAAGCAAAAGGATTCTTTTATAAAAAATACATTGTGATGGATGAGGTAGATATGGAACAGGTGTCTGGTGGAAACATGGCGAGGCGGGTCCAGAACTTACCGACTGTATCACAACTGGCTGGTAGTACCCGACAAATCCCCGGCTTTGGAAGGATCACAATTGGGTGAAGCAAAGCACTTTTGGGAATTGCCTTATTGGTCAACACTTTTGATATGACATAACCTAGACGTCATGCATATAGAGAAGAATGTTTTTGATAATGTGTTCAACACAGTTATGGACGTCAAAGGCAAAACGAAGGATAACGTCAAGGCACGAATGGATTTGAAAGTACTTTGCAGACGTCCAGACTAGAGCTGTAGCATGTTAGTGGAAAAGTGGTGCAACCTAAAGCTTCATATGTGCTTGGGGCCAGACAGATTAAGGAAGTGTTGCAATGGTTGAAGCAATTGCGATTTCCGATGGATATGTCTCGAATATTGCCCGTTGTGTAATGTCAACGAGGGGAAAATATACGGAATGAAGAGTCATGACTGTCATGTTTTTATGCAAAGACTGATACCAATTGCTTTTCGTGAGTTGTTGCAGAAGCAAATTTGGGGAGCAATGACTGAGCTGAGTCAATTCTTTAGGATTTTATCTACATCAGAACTCAGACTTCATGACTTGCAAAATATAACACAGACAGTCTGTAAATTAGAGAAGATATTTCCTCCAGCATTCTTTGATTCAATGGAGCACCTGATCATCCATTTGCCATATGAGGCTAGGGTTGGAGGACCAGTACAATTTCGATGGATGTATCTGTTTGAGAGGTATATTCCTATGTCTCAATTTATTCACATTACGACGATCTTTTATATTTCATATGTATTCATTTGAATTTTGTCGTAGGTGCATGCACGATCTTAAGAGAAAGTCCGCAACAAAGCACAGTTGAGGGCTCTATTACCCAAGCATACCTTATTGAAGAGATATCGAACTTTTGTTCGATGTACTTTGACATGGAAATACGAACCCGACGCACTCAACCTCCACGTAATGATGATGGTGGAGATTCTAATATGTCTGACCGCTCTCTGTATTCAAGTGTCCCGGACGAGCGTTTGGATATTCTTCCACTCGTGCACTCGAAGACAGAGAGTTGGTAGCTGCGGAGATCTACATATTCATGAATTGCGCAGAACTAGACCCCTACATTGAGTAAGCTCTCAACACTAATGATGTACATCATTTGCGAGCAATATGCAGAACTTAGAGGTTGTGTGACATTTACATTGCGAGAGTTTGACTCGGTCATACTGCAATGGAATCCACGTCTGACTGACGTGCAGTTGAAAAGGAACGGAGAAGTCTTTTCCTACTTGGTTAAGATCTCGAGTAAGTGTCTAAATATTTGAAGCATAAGTGTTATGCTCTTATGCATTATTAGTTGTTGTAATTTTTTGTCTTGTCCCCTTTTTTTAATAATAGGTTGACACAGGCTTTATTATTGATTCAGAGTACAAGAGATCAGTTATGGGCCCTCAAGATTGTACGTGTCTATCCAGGCTACATTGTGAATGGATACCGATTTCACACGAGACTATGGACGGAATAAGGCTACGATGAACAGCGGCGTATGTGTGAAGGGAAGTGCCTACAATGAAAATGAATAGACTATTGGCATTCTCGAAGAAGTCATTGAACTGCAATTTTTGGGACAAGGCAACAATGTATTTCTCTTAAAGTGTCATTGGTTTGATCCAACCTCTATTCGTAATGACACAACATATAGATTTGTCGATGTCAAGCATAAGTCCAAGTTGAGCACGTATGAGCCATTCATTCTGGCGGCACAAGCCCAACAAGTTTAGTATTCAAATTATTCGTCCCTCAAATTGAGAGATTGGTGGGTTACATGTAGAGTGAAATCAAGGCTATTCCTGAGTATGAGCTTGTCTCGGCTGATGATGAGCTCGAAGGTGTTAATGACAATTTTTTCCAATCAGATCGGAGTGACGCACGATAGTTGGAGGCTTCTACGCAGTTCAGTGTTGATGATATAATGAACCAATTTGCTTATATAGGATAACGAACAGGAAGAAGTTGACCCAAATGCCCTTGAGCGGGAGGTGGAGTCTGATGAGGAAAGAGTCCCGGCCTGATGAGGACGAATTCGAGGAGGATGACGAAGATGACGCTGAATTAACATATCTTCAACATCTGATGATGAATATAGATAATATTATAAAATTTGTAAGAACTGAGTGTTGTTCCTAATTATATGCTATTCAATAGCTATTTCAAATTTGAGTTCCGATGACATGTTATATCTTTATTTATCTCAATAGAGATATGGTACGTGGAGGACGGCGTCGGAGGGTTTCCACCTCCGTAGGCCGAGGGTCCGCCTCCCCATCCACGACAGGTATATGTATATGTAAATATAAAACTCTATATATTATTGTTCATATTAAATTCATATTTTCTAACGTACATAAAATTTTGCAGGGACTGCCTCCCCGTCCACGCCGGTCGTCCCGGCGACAGGTATATGTATATGTAAATACAAAACTTTATATATTATTGTTCATATTTGTTGGCCCTTTTGGTATGGCAGCAAGCTACCTAGAGGGGGTGAATAGGTTTTTCTGAATCTGAAACAAAACGTGAACACTTAAAAGTTTGGTTAGTGTTAGTGTGATGAAGAGTGCCAGTGCGGAAGCAAAAAAGAACAATCACACAAATGACACAGGAGATTTATCCTGGTTCGGCCCTTCCCACATGGAAGTCCTACGTCCAGTCCCCAAGCAACCTCTTGAGATTTCACTAACCGAAGGGTACAGTCCCCCTCAAGGACAATACAACACCCAGCACCCCAGCTGGTCTTCTCTCTCTTTCCCGGGCAAGAAGGCAGCCCACTTCTCTTACAGGTAAAGAAGCCACCTCCTGGTACAAACCCCAGTGCGGTTCTGCTAGACACAAACCCCTAGCTAGGTTCTACACTGTATACAGTCCTACAGCTGGACAGAAATCTTTCTTAGAAAAGAAAGAACACTACTGAGAGTTGGAACAGATGAAAACCAACTAAAAGAAACTCTCAGCTAAAACTCTCTCCCCAGATTACAAGATGCACATAGAGAGAGTGAAGAGAAGAAGAAGCTGAAGGCGATGAAGACTTCTGCTTGAAAGCTTCTGTAGATTTTGGCTCGAGCTCTTCTCTCTTTCTCTGAGTGTATGTGGCTTTGAGTTTCTCACTTGGATGTACACTCCTTCAAGATGTTCAGGAAAAGGCTCTACTGTTCTTCAGCAATGCTCCTCTTTTATATGAGCAGCTTTAGAATAGATCCGTTGAAGAGATCCGTTGGAGCTCTTCTAGTCGTTGCTGATCTTTCTCTTCATTTGTCTTCAGACTCTGGTGGTCTTTGAGATCTGTCAGCATAGAAGAGAGTGTTAGCATAAAAGAGTGTTTATGATAAACGATGCAGTACTGTGCTTCTGCTAACACATGAAAATAGTAGGTCATATCTTTTTCTGACAAGATTATGCATGCAGCTTTTTCTGTCAGAAAATATTTGACTTTTCAATGAGCGCCAAAAACACTTTCAAAATATTCAAGAGAAATCTATGTGAATATGACTTATACAATCTTTGTTCATTTACAAGTAAATCGTTGCAAGTTTATGAACAAATCGATGTGAAAGACAAGTCGATGCGTTCACTTAAGAAATCGTTACGGTCTAAAGAAATCGTTGTGATCACCTGAAGAAATCGATGTGATCACTTATGAAATCGTTATGAGACCCAAGTCGATGTGATCACTTATCAAATCGTTATGCAAGGAAATCGTTATGCGAAGAGTCGTTATGATCTCCTGAAGAAATCGATGTGACTACTTAAAGAATTGTTATGCAAGCAAATCTTTGTGATCACTTATGAAGAAATCGATGCGATCACTTATGAAATCGTTATGCAAGCAAATCGTTATGATCTCCTGAAGAAATCGATGTGATCACTTATGAAATCGTTATGCAAGCAAATAGTTGTGATCACTTATGAAGAAATCGATGCGATCACTTATGAAATCGTTATGCAAGCAAATCGTTGTGATCACTTATGAAGAAATCGATGCGATCACTTATGAAATCGTTATGCAAGCAAATCGTTGTGATCAATAAAGAAATCGATGTGAGAACCAAATCGTTTGTCTTCACTTAAGAAATCGTTATGAGAGCAAATCGATGTGAGGGCCAATCGTTGCACTCACTTATCAAATCGTTATGAGCCTTAGCGAATCGTTATGGAATCGATTTCTTAACAAATTGTTATGGCCACTTAAGAAGTCGTTGTGAGATCGATTTAACAAATCATTATGGCCATTAGCGAATCGTTGTAACTACTAAACGAATCGTTATAGCGCTTATTATTTGGCACTTGAACTGAAATCGATGTATATAGATTAGACATCGATTTTATCATTTTAGTGCGCCATATTGCATCAATGGGAGACTTAGCTTTTTGCTATGAGATTGATGCTCACAGATGAAACATGATATTAAATGAGACTTATCATCTGTTAAAGGATTGATGCAACATAGATGAAACCAAAATATATGAACACCTATATTTTGTTATCTCTCCGCATATATTTTTGTTATCATCTAAATGCATCATATATTTTGTTATCACCAAAATGCCAAATCACAGATAACCATAGAGTGGTTCAACAATCTCCCCCTTTTTGGTTATGACAAAATTTATGCGAATGTTCTGAAATGATTTAGAACATGATTTAAGCAAAAATTCATAGAGCATACTTACTCTTCCCCTTTTGTCAATAATCCAAAAAGGAAAGGTCTTACCATGGGATTCCCTTCCTTTTGAGAGAGTTTCTTACCATAGAGGGGGTTCAAAAAAAAAAAATTTCTCCCTTACTCTTTGCTCCCCCTTAATTAGAGCTCCCCCTTTTTGTGAGAGGCTCTAACACTGCCTTGAGCATCCTTGTTCCTGATGCTCCAAGGCTGTCCTGCAAACAACTTATTCAGAAGTAGGTACCCAAGCTTTTTGGGTCCTGATGGTTAGATGCATGAAAAATCCTTTAGGGATCCAAACTAAGTGCTTTGTTGTACAGGTGTTTACAGTGTGTCCTAGTTTATTGCAATGAGAACAACAATGAATGTAGATTGTTTTGATGTTCTTATTTTCTTTGTGTTGAGTTTTTAGAACATGATTTCTGTAAATTTTTCTTTTACAGGGACCTTTTTCTGAGGCATCTTGGTTTCTTTTACAAATTTGGTAATGGATATTCAGGAATTATGCCTTGTTTTCCCTTTTTTGGAAGTGTGTAACTAAGCCCTTGTTTGTCTTTTCCAGATTTTGATCCTTTTAAGCATAAGGCTAGAGATGTTTTTCCTTTAGTTAATTTTCTAACTGATCTTTTAATAAAGATTTTCTTCAGTTAGAATTTTCCATTTTTCTTCCAACTCTAACTTCTCATTGTTCTTACTTTTCAAATCTTCATTTAAACGATAATTATTATTTTTACATTCTTTTAATTGTTCTTCAATTGTTCCATTTCTGATTTAAGATCAGAATTAGTGTTTTCTAAACAAGTAAGGTTGTTCTTGATATTTCTCAATTATTTTACAACACCTTGTGTTTATCATAAAGTTCATTAAAAACTTGTTCTAAATCTTCAGATTCTGATCTCCGAATCTGTGCAAGAATTAAAAAAAGGTTCAGAATTTACCTCATCTAGTCCTGCCACGAGGGCTAGATTTACCTGCTCATTTTCCGATCCTGAGCTTGATGATTCTGAGGTTGAGGCCTCATCATTTCCCCAAGCAGCTGCCATGGCTTTTCTCTTGAATTTCTTGTGCTGCTTCTTGTGCCTTTCGATTTGACCAGTCTTTCTGAGCCTTGGACAATCTGGTCTTAGATGTCCAGGTTCCTGCATTCATAGCACACTGGTTCTTTTTCTTTTCTTTCTTTCTTTTGGATCCTTCTCGATCCTTTTTCTTCTTCTTCTTCAAAAGCTTCTGAAGCTTGGACAATACTTCATCAACATTGTTGTCTTCAGAATCTGCATGTTGAGAACTAGAAGAAGAGCCAGAAGGAGCTGCTACAGCTTTAAGAGCGTTAGTGCATTTTATTTTAGATGACTTTCAGATAATCGTTCTATATTTATTTCATGTGCCATGAGAGAACCTATCAGATTATCGATTGATAATTTGGTCAAATCATGGGCTTCTTCAATGGCAGTTACCTTAGGTGTCCATGATGTAGTTAAGGACCTAGTATTTTTTAACATTTTCTTCATCAGAAAGATTTTTACCTAGAGAGCTTAATTTGCTACTATGGTTGAAAATATATTATACATTTGAGTGATATTTTCGTTTGGAAGCATTTTAAATTGCTCATATGTGAGACAAGAATATCTATTCTAGTTTGTTTTACTTTATCTATTCCTTCATAAGTTATCTGCATTTATCCCATATTTCTTTAGCTGATTTACATGCAGATACTCTACTAAATTCTCTTTTGGATAAAGCACACAACATAGGTAGTTCTTAGCTTTAAAGTTTAAAGATAATTTACTTTTATCTACTGATGTAATGGCAGTAGTGCCTGAATAGGAACAATAACATAATCACCTACCTCGATTACCTGCCACAGATCAAAGTCTGTGCCTCGAATGAAGCATTCCATTCTCATCTTCCAATATTGGTAGTCCTCTCCATCAAAGAATGGAGGTCTGTGTGACTGATTGACCTTCAGCATATCCTTGAGCTGCCATGGATCTTTACTCTAAGATCGTTGGATCTTCTTTGAATGATCAGAGACCCTCTGATACCACTTGTTGGCCCTTTTGGTATGGCAGCAAGCTAACCTAGAGGGGGGTGAATAGTTTTTCTGAAATCTGAAATCAAAACGTGAACACTTAAAAGTTTGGTTAGTGTTAGTGTGATGAAGAGTGCCAGTGCGGAAGCAAAAGAACAATCACACAAATGACACAGGAGATTTATCCTGGTTCGGCCCTTCCCACATGGAAGTCCTACGTCCAGTCCCCAAGCAACCTCTTGGGATTTCACTAACCGAAGGGTACAGTCCCCCTCAAGGACAATACAACACCCAGCACCCCAGCTGGTCTTCTTCTCTTTCCCGGGCAAGAAGGCAGCCCACTTCTCTTACAGGTAAAGAAGCCAACCTCCTGGTACAAACCCCAGTGCGGTTCTGCTAGACACAAACCCCTAGCTAGGTTCTACACCGTATACAGTCCTACAGCTGGACAGAAATCTTTCTTAGAAAAGAACACTGCTGAGAGTTGGAACAGATGAAAACCACTAAAAGAAACTCTCAGCTAAAAGACTCTCTCCCCAGATTACAGATGCACACAGAGAGAGTGAAGAGAAGAGAAGAAGGCTTCAAGGGGATGAAGACTTCTGCTTGAAAGCTTCTGTAGATTTTGGCTCGAGCTCTTCTCCCTTTCTCTGAGTGTAGTGGCGTTTGAGGTTTCTCACTTGGATGTACACTCCTTCAAGATGTTCAGGAAAAGGCTCTACTGTTCTTCAGCAATGCTCCATCTTTATATGAGCAGCTTTAGAATAGATCCGTTGAAGAGATCCGTTGGAGCTCTTCTAGTCGTTGCTGATCTTTCTCTTCATTTGTCTTAATCAGACTCTGGTGGTCTTTGAGATCTGTCAGCATAGAAGAGAGTGTTAGCATAAAAGAGTGTTTATGATAACGATGCATAGTACTGTGCTTCTGCTAACACACTGAAAATAGTAGGTCATATCTTTTTCTGACAAGATTATGCATGCAGCTTTTTCTGTCAGAAAATATTTGACTTTTCAATGAGCGCCAAAAACACTTTCAAAATATTCAAGAGAAATCTATGTGAATATGACTTATACAATCGTTGTTCATTTACAAGTAAATCGTTGCAAGTTTATGAACAAATCGATGTGAAAGACAAGTCGATGCGTTCACTTAAGAAATCGTTACGGTCTAAAGAAATCGTTGTGATCACCTGAAGAAATCGATGTGATCACTTATGAAATCGTTATGAGACCCAAGTCGATGTGATCACTTATCAAATCATTATGCAAGGAAATCGTTATGCGAAGAGTCGTTATGATCTCCTGAAGAAATCGATGTGACTACTTAAAGAATTGTTATGCAAGCAAATCGTTGTGATCACTTATGAAGAAATCGATACGATCACTTATGAAATCGTTATGCAAGCAAATCGTTATGATCTCCTGAAGAAATCGCTGTGATCACTTATGAAATCGTTATGCAATCAAATCGTTGTGATCACTTATGAAGAAATCGATGCGATCAATTATGAAATCGTTATGCAAGCAAATCGTTGTGATCACTTATGAAGAAATCGATGCGATCACTTATGAAATCGTTATGCAAGCAAATCGTTGTGATCAATAAAGAAATCGATGTGAGAACCAAATCGTTTGTCTTCACTTAAGAAATCATTGAGAGCAAATCGATGTGAGGGCAAATCGTTGCACTCACTTATCAAATCGTTATGAGCCTTAGCGAACGTTATGGAATCGATTTCTAAAAAATTGTTATGGCCACTTAAGAAGTCGTTGTGAGATCGATTTAACAAATCGTTATGGCCACTTAGCGAATCGTTGTAACTACTAACGAATCGTTATAGCGCTTATTATTTGGCACTTGAACTGAAATCGATGTAATAGATTAGACATCGATTTTATCATTTTAGTGCGTCATATTCATCAATGGGAGACTTAGCTTTTTGCTATGAGATTGATGCGTCACAGATGAAACACATATTAAATGAGACTTATCATCTGTTAAAAGATTGATGCAACACAGATGAAACAAAAATATTTATGAACACCTATATTTGTTATCTCCGCAATATATATTTTGTTATCATCTAAATGCATCATATATTTTTTTATCACCAAAATGCCAAGATCACATATAACCATAGAGTGGTTCACAATATTTTCTAATGTGTATATATTTTGCAGGGACCCCCGCCTCCCGACCACGCCAGTAGCGCCACCTTTCCCTTCTTCCTCACCACCAAGTATATGTATGTTTCCATAATTAGTATGTTTCTTGTCTTCCAATTTATACAACAATAGTGTACTTAATTGTTTTCACAGAGGTGGAGAGCCAACATCCAGCAGCGGATGATGAGGGGCCTCAGCTACCTGGACGACAGCCATGTTGGATTTCAGGTAAAGTTGATCACTTCAAACTTACTGTATTCGTTATTTATGTTATACAGTTCATGTACAAAATTAATGTGCAATGTAGGGGTAAGATAGATCCCGGTTCTGCTTCCCGCTATATTACGAGACGCTGGTCCACGCACACATTCCAGGACCAGTGGATGCATGGAGAGAGTTCCCGATGCCCGTCTGGGATTTATTATGACATGTTCACGGTATTGTTAATTTTTACTGATTTGAAGTCATTCTTTAATTACTATCTCTATTAGTGCACAAGTTGAGTAATTTATTTCTAAACAGCGGAGGTACGCGTTCACGAGACAAGGATCTCCCTCGAGCTCGAGCTCGAGCCGTCTAGGAGTCTACTGCCCAAACTAATTTTAGAAAGTCGATGTATGAGGCCCGGGACAAGCAATGAAGACCACAGGCACCGGGATCCCCGGCTTGGCTGGATTACGGTCCTATTTGGTTGAGGAGGGACTATTAGGAGTCCCTTTGTCATCGTGGGCTACGGGACCATGGCAGGAGCGGTCCAGGCGGCAAACGCAACCGAGCAAACTCATCCGGACAAGAATGTGCATACTAGTGGGTCCGTATCTTATGCGACCCACAGCCAAAAATTGGTAAGCATATTATTGTTCAATTCTTATTACATTAATTATTATTGTGAAATTAACTAATTTTGTTGAATTGTAAGCATACGACGCTCGAGCGTGCCCTACTTTTCGCGAGTTATTTGATCGGACTCATAATCGGAAGGGACTAATGACTATGTTAGCGAGAGTGCTCGCACGATTACTGTAAGTCAAAATATAAATTTTTGAATTCAATTAAGATATTAAAATAATTTGATTTCAATAATTTAGTTTTAATTTGTTCTGCAGGAGACCTATGACAGGACGATGGCAGATCGTTATGCAAAGGGCCATCCCCAGCCAGACTTGGATCCGGAGGTTTGGGTCGACACACCGGAGGGCCGAGGAAGGGTCGAGTGTACGGCTTTGGGGGACAGCCTGGATACTACTCCAGTGGTTGTCCTCATAAGAGTTCGGTCGCTCCTCCGGCATACGCGAGTTCATCCGTGCGGCGCCCGGCAGTGGTGTAGAGAGATTAGAACCCTCATTCTGGATACGGGAAGAGCTACGGACGCACTTTGGCGTTATGTTCGAGCAGTTGATCTCAGCAATGCAGGGAGTACGCCCCTCACAGCCACCCTCAGGTCAGTATTACTATTAATTTCATATAGTTTGAAGGAAATGAAACAACTAAAGAAGGTCAAAAGGGAAAAAAAAGAAACCTAATTAAGAAACCTATGAAGAAGATCCCTTTATACAAATGAACTTATGGAAGGATAAAAAAGCCACTGACGGAATCCTAATTGGATTCCCGGATTGGGTTGGGCGTTCAAATCACACTACTATAAAGAAAACTCAAATGTAAAGGATCAGAACGAGCACCCGGGGGTCCAAATCATAAATAAGGATCTGATCGACGTGCCGTGGCTCCGACATGACTGGGTGGTGAAAGTGACGTGTAGGAACTGACGGAATCCTAATTGGATTCCCGATTGGGTTGGACGTTCAAATCACTAATATAAAGAAAACTCAAATGTAAAGGATCAGAACAAGCAACCCGGAGGTCCAAAATCACAAAATAGGGATCTGATCAGCGTGCCGTTTGCCCGACACGACCGAGTGGTGAAAGTGACGTGTAGGAACTAACGGAATCCTAATTGGATTCCTGATTGGGTTTGGCGTTCAAATCACTACTATAAAGAAAACTCAAATGTAAAGGATCAGAACGAGCAACCTAGAGGTCCAAATCACAAATAAGGATCTAATTGGCGTGCCGTTTGCTCCGACACGACCGGTGGGTGAAAGTGACGTGTAGGAACTGACGGAATCCTAATTGGAATATTCTCGGATTGGTTGGGCGTTTCAAATCACTAATATAAAGAAAACTCAAATGTAAAGGATCAGAACAAGCAACCTGGAGGTCCAAAATCACAAATAGGGATCTGATCGACGTGCTGTTTGCTCCGACACGACCGATGGGTGAAAGTGGCCGTGTAGGAACTGACGAAATCCTAATTGGATTCCCGGATTGGGTTGGCGTTTCAAATCACTAATATAAAAGAAACTCAAATGTAAGGATCAGAACAAGCCCCGGAGGTCCAAAATCACAAATAGGGATCCCGATCGACGTGTCGTTCGCTCTGCACGACCGGGTGGGTGAAAGTGACGTGTGGGAAACTGACGTAATCCTAATTGGATTCCCGATTGGGTTGGGCGTTCAAATCACTAATATAAAGAAAACTCAAATGTAAAGGATCAGAACAAGCACCCGGAGGTCCAAATCACAAATAGGGATCTGATCGGCGTGTCGTTTACTCTGACACGACCGGGTGGGTGAAAGTGACGTGTAGGAACTGACAGAATCCTAATTGGATTCCCGGATTGGGTTGGGCGTTCAAATCACTACTATAAAGAAAACTCAAATGTAAAGGATCAGAACGAGCAACCTGGGAGTCCAAAATCACAAATAAGGATCTGATAGGCGTGTCGTTTGCTCCGACACGACCGGGTGGGTGAAAGTGACGTGTAGGAACTGACAGAATCCTAATTGGATTCCCGGATTGGGTTGGGCGTTCAAATCACTAATATAAAGAAAACTCAAATGTAAAGGATCAGAACAAGCAACCCGAGGTCCAAAATCACAAATAGGGATCCGATCGACGTGTCGTTCGTTCCGACACAACCGGGTGGGTGAAAGTGACTGTGCGAACTGACGGAATCCTAATTGGATTCCCGGATTGGGTTGGGCGTTCAAATCACTAATATACTGAAAACACTCAATGTAAATGATCAAAATATTTTCTAATTAAACATGAGAATAATCACTATTTTAAATTTAATTTTGAAAATAATATATGTATATAATTTTTATTAATGTTTCTCATATTATTTTTTTTTTATATAGGATCCACCTTCGGCACCTGACGATTATGAGGCGGGGACAGCATACGATCCAGCAGACCTATCTTGATTTTTAGCATTCTTATTGTGTATGATTTTTTATTTGTTGGTTTTATGATTTCATGTTGATTGTGAGTACTTGTTGTTGTGAAATGTATGAATATTTTAGCAGCTTTAAAAAATCATTGTTATTTCTATATTTAAAAAAAATTATACTAATTTCTGACAGATTTTCTAACGGATATTATCCGTCGGAATATTCCAGTTTTCCGACGGAAATAATCTGTCGATATTTCTGTCTAAAGTGCCGACGGATTATTTTTCGACAGATACTCTTCGGAATTTACCGACGAAAATTTCGACGGATTTTCGACAGTTTTCGGTCGAAAAATGCTGACAGAATTTTCGACAATATTTTCTGACGATTTCTGTCAGAAATTACAGATGCAATTTCTGACGGAATATTCTGTCGAAATTTTCGACAGATTTCCGACGGAATATTCTGTCGGAATTTCCGACGGATTTCCGACAGTTTTTAGCCCGTCGGTAATTTCTGACCAGATATTTTCGATCGTTTCGTTTCCGACGAGTTTTTGACGAAAAAGTGTCGGAAGGCCCCTTTGCCGACGGAGTTCCGTCGGATTTCTGACAGATCTTGTCCGTCGGATTTCTGACGGATCTTGTCCCGTCGAAACACCGCTTTCTCTTGTGGTGCTGATCTTGAGATTTAAGTCCTACTGGCGTTATCGCTCACCCTTCATTATTTGTTATGTGTCTCAAGTAAGTTGGATAATGACTTTACACACATCAATGGGACAGGACCATAGTGATGAGCGACCTGGAGTCAGTTGATGAAAGTTACCTAGTACCATGTGATGACCAAACTTTCCTCATATAAATTAATTCACTTATTTATATATTAATTTGATGATTAACAAAACATTACTAATAAATTACTTGAGCCTTGAGGACAGAAACAAAAGTAAAAGAAAGTTCAAGACAATCAGGTAAGACTCTCATTCATAATTTTTCCCAGTCATTGCATCGACTTCTTCATACTTCATATCGACTTCTATGATAATCAAACGATTCCTTTATAACTCATATCGATTTCAATAGAGTCATCATAACGATTTCATAAGTATTATGATCGATTTCCTTTCTGATCGAAAAGTCGTGATGTTTCAACAAATCGATACCGTAACGATTTCTTAAAGATTCATAACGATTCTATTACATCGCAACGATTTCTTTAGAAAGCGTAACGACTTGTCTATCGTAACGTTTCTTAAGTTCTCGTAACGATTCCTTTAGAACTCGTAACGACTTGTCTATCGTAACGATTTCTTAAGTTCTCGTAACGATTCCTTTAGAACTCGTAACGACTTGTCTATCGTAACGATTTCTTAAGTTCTCGTAACGATTCCTTTAGAACTCGCAACGACCTTCTAGCCGTAACGATTTCTTTAGTTCTCGTATCGATTTCTTTAGACCTTACAACGATTTGCATCTCATAACGATTTGTTAAGTGTTTCATATCGATTTCTTCAGAAACACAACGATTTGCATCTCATAACGATTTGTTAAGTGTTTCATATCGATTTCTTCATAAACACAACAATTTGCATCTCATAACGATTTGTTAAGAGTTTCATATCGATTTCTTCAGAAATACAACGATTTGTATCTCACAACAATTTCATAAATGCTTATAACGATTTCATAAGTCATAAAAGCATCGGATTTGTTCATATCGATTTCATTATATATCAACACTCTTGATATACGTTGAATAGTCAAAGTCGTATCTTATCTATTTGACTACTATGCATTCAATGCACTCTGAACGTATCTCTCATGCATGCAGACGATATCTTCCACCATTGTGCTATCTGTCTACATCTTTATTTTGACAGAAAGAAGCTTTGCTAAACTAGCAATATCTTTTCCAACTGTGACTAACGATCAGCGACAGCCCTAGCTGTCTCCTATTTATTGCTGACATGCTTGCAGATACCTGACAAGATTTATCTGTACAACGTTGGACACAAAGATACAAGATATCAAACATTTCTTTGGCGTGTACTAAAGGATAAAAGACTGAAGATCAGAAGCTTCCTTGCAGACCAGTCTAACGTACACCAGAATGAGAGACAACGGATCTTTAACGTTCAAATTTCAAGTAGAAGCTTAAATACAAGACTCAAGACTGAGAAGGATAAGATTTTTGAAGAAATTATTCTGAAAGAAAGCATCGCCAATCCTTCAAGTCTTCTGTGATTCAAACAAGAGCGAAGCACTCTATTCCAATCCATCTTTAGCTCTCAGTGTTCAAGAAGAAATTCCTGTGAGAGCCAGTGTAGTCTTTGGAGAGAAACCAGTGTTAAAATTTCCTTCTCTCCTCGAGCTTGTTTGCTTCAGATTGCAGCTGTTTGAGCTAGTTCCTGAAGCTTGTTCTTATACTTCCTTTTATTAGTTGTGTTCCCTTCTGGGTGAAGGAAGACCTGGTGGTATCCAGGGTGGTTGTTTTCCCTTCAGGTTGAAGGAAGACCAGTTGAGGCTGGGTGTAAGGATCTTGAGGGGGATAGTACCCTTGATAGTGAAATCCTGAGGTGTTGCTCAGGGACTGGACGTAGGTCTCCTGTGGAGAGGAGTTCCGAACCAGGATAAAATCCTGTGTTTTTGTGGTTGTGTCTTGTGTGCTTGCTGTCTTATTTCCTCTAACTCTAACCTTCGTTTAAGTTGTTGTGTAATCTTTTTAGTGAACAGGTAGCAATCAAAGATCAATTTTTAATAACCCATTCACCCCCCCTCTGGGCTAGCTAGCTGGCAACAAGTGGTATCAGAGCAAGTCTCTTCGACAAAGAAGAAGATCCAACGATCTGAAGAGTAAAGATCCATGGCAGCCCAAGGTAACTTCGAAGGTCAGTCAGTCACAGACCTCCTTTGTTGATGGAGAAGATTACACATATTGGAAGACAAAATGGAGTACTTTCTACAAGGACATGATTACATGATTTGGTCGATTGTAGAAGAGGTGATCTTCTAGTCACAAATCCAAAGGCTCAGTGGACAGATGATGATAGAAGAAGAATATCTTTAAACTGCAAAGCCAAGAGCATCCTGTGTTGTGCCCTCAGTAAGAAGAATTCAACAGAGTTTCAGCCTGCAAATCCGCATGGAAATGTGGGAAAAGCTAGGATTACCTATGAAGGGACAGATAAGGTGAAGGAGACAAGAATCGACATTCTTGTAACTCAATATGAAAGATTCCAGATGCAGTCAGGTGAATCCATAACCAAATGTTTAGTAGATTCACAGACATCACAAATGGGTGGCTGGATTAGGAAAAATCTATGTGTTCCGACATGGTAGAAAGATCCTCAGATCTCTGCCATCCTCATGGATTCCAAAGGTAACAGCCATTGAGGAAGCCAATGATCTAAAACAAATGTCATTGGAGAAGTTAATAGGATCCCTCATGGCTCATGAGATAAACATGGAGAGATTAGGAGAATCCTCCAGCAAAGAAGCAATCAAATGCTCTCAAGGCCAATGAAGACATATCAGAAGAATCACTGGACAACAGTGAAAGCAGTAAGGACAGTGATGATGAAGAAGCAATGCTGTCTCGAAGACTTCAAAGAATTCTAGCAAAGAAGAAGAAGTTCCAGTCTGGGAGAAGATTTTTCAAGAAAAATAAAGACTTCAGAAACCAGAAGTAAAGGATTCGAAGAAAGGAGAAGTGATATGCTATGAATGCAAGAAGCCTGGACACATCAAGGCTGATTGTCCAATGCTTAAGAAGAATGATCACAAGAAGAAGGATAATTTCAGAAAATTCAAGAAGTACAAAAAAGGCAATGGCAGCTGCTTGGGAGAATAGCAGTGACTCAGACAGTGAGTCAAGCTCAAGCAGTGATGGAGAAGAAGCCAACCTGGCTCTCATGGCCAACACCGAAGACAAGGTAACTTCTGACTCTTCTTTTGATTCATGCAATGATTCAGATTCGGATAATCTAGAAAGTGCTTTTAATGAACTTTATAATAAATATAAAGAAGTATGCAAATTATTAAAAGTCAGTAAGAAAAATCATTTGTCTAGAAACACTAATTCTGATCAAAAAATAGAAATGAAGATTAGAAAAACAAATAACAGAACTTAAAAGAAGAAATAATTGTTATGTGAAGACCTAAAAGCTAAGAATGAACAAATAACAAAATTGGAAAAACAGAAAGCACAGATGAATTAAGGAAAGAAGTTAAAAACTTAAATGAAGAAAATAATAAACTATCAAGCACACTAGAGAAATTTACTAATGGTAAAACTCTCTAATATTAAAAGGTGCTAGAAGAGCAGGTAAGAAGAAAAATGGGTTAGGATATACACCCCCAGATATGAAGAAACCATAATCTACCCTAAAACATATCCACACCAAAGTTTATACCTGAACAAGATATAGCGTATAAAGCTGAGTTCAAGTATATAGAAAAGGTAACACAATTATCCTGCTGTGATCACTGCAACAAATTAGGACATATCGCAATAACATGCCCAACAAAACATAAAAAATGGATAATAAAAGGTAAAATTAATGATACTAACCCATCAGGACCCAAAAGAACTTGGGTACCTAAAACTTAATGTTTAAATTTCAGGGAAATTTAAAGCATCCAAATGGTACTTGGACAGTGGATGCTCAAGACACATGTCAGGCAACCAGAAGCTTTTCGTTAATCTCCAAGCTGAAAGGAAACAGTCACCTATGGAGATAATGGAAAAGGCACAGTGATAGGAAGTGGGTCCGTGAACATCAAAGGAAAATCAGTTATTGAAGATGTAATGCTGGTCAAAGGATTAAAGCACAATCTCATCAGCATCAGTCAGTTGTGTGACAAAGGCCATCAGATTCAGTTCCAAGAATCAAAGTGCAATATATTAAAGGATGGAGCAGTCATATTTGAAGCATATAGAGAAAGAAATTTGTATGTTCTCTATCTCGAGGAACTCAAGGATCAAGATGTCTGTTTGGCAGCCAGCAAAGATCAATCAACAGAGCTGTGGCACAGAAGACTGGGCCACTGCAGCTTGGATGGATTGAACAAGCTCAGAAAGAGAAATCTAGTGGAAGGATTGCCAAAGGTCAACTCAAAAATGGATAGCATCTGCAACCTTGTGCAAGAGGAAAGCACACCAAGAGCTCTTTCAAATCAAAGACAGTAGTGACCACCTCAAAGCCTTTAGAATTACTTCATATGGATCTATTTGGGCCAATGAGGACTACCAGCCTCGGAGGAAAGAATTTTGGATTTGTCATAGTTGATGATTACTCAAGATTTACTTGGGTATCCTTTCTTGAGCACAAAGATGACACCTTTGACAATTTTGTCAGCTTCAGCAAGAAAGTTCAGAAAGATCAGAAGTTCACCATTATCTCTATCCGATCAGATCATGGTGGTGAGTTTCAGAATGAAAAGTTTGCAAGGTTCTGTGATGACCAAGGAATTGAGCACAATTTCTCAGCACCAAGGACACCTCAACAGAATGGAATTGCTGAGAGGAAAATAGAACTCTTTTGGATATGGCAAGAACCATGTTATCAGAATATGACTTGCCAAGATATTTTGGGCCGAAGCCATCAACACTGCAAGCTACATCATTAATAGGGTAATGATCAGGCCAATCTGAAGAAGACTGCTTATGAACTCTACAAGGGAAAGAAACCAAAGATCAGTCACTTCAAAATATTTGGATGTCCTTGCTTCATCCATAACAATGGAAAAAGGGACATTGGTAAGTTAGATGCCAAATCAGATGAAGGCATCTTTATGGGGTACACTTCTAAACCCAAAGGTTATAGAGTTTTCAATAAACGCTCATTATTAATTGAACAATCTGTGCATGTTATTTTTGATGAATCTAACCCCTCCTTGAAAAAGGAAGAAATTAGTGACATTGATGATGCAGATGACTTGTCCGAAAAATTAAAGAATACCTCAATTGAGGACAAGGAAGATCCACCTCTGGAAGAACTGCAGCAGACTGAAATTCAACATGAAAATCTTCCAAAAGAATGGAGACATAAAAGATCACCCTCCTGAGAATATTATTGGTGATCCATCCGTAGGGGTAAGAACAAGAGGTAATGTAATCCCTTGTGATTATTTAGCCTTTGTTTCTCAAATAGAGCCTAAGACAGTCAATGAAGCTTTAACTGATGAATCTGGATAATAGCCATGCAAGATGAACTAAATCAGTTCAAGAGAACCAAGTATGGTCACTTGTTCCTAGACCATCCAATCATTCAGTTATTGGCACCAAGTGGGTGTTCAGAAATAAACTGGATGAGTCTGGAGTAATCTTAAAACAAGGCCAGACTGGTAGCTCAAGGCTATTCCCAAGAGGAAGGCATAGATTTCGATGAAACCTATGCACCTGTGGCTAGACTTGAGGCTATTAGGATTTTACTTGCTTATGCATCTGCATTAGATTTAAAATTGTTTCAAATGGATGTCAAATCAGCCTTTTTAAATGGTTTTATCAAAGAGGAAGTGTATGTTGAACAACCTCCAGGTTTTGATGACACCGAATTTCCAAATCATGTATTTAAACTCCATAAGGCTCTATATGGTTTAAAGCAAGCACCTAGAGCCTGGTATGAAAGGCTCAGTACTTTCTTATTAGATCATGGTTTCACTAGAGGTCAAGTAGATAGTACATTATTTAAAAATCTAAAGTCAACATATACTTCTTGTACAAATATATGTAGATGATATTATTTTTGGATCTACTGATGAGTCTCTTTGCAAGTACTTTGAAAAGCTTATGCAGGGAGAATTTGAAATGAGTATGATGGAGAGCTAAACTACTTCCTTGATTACAAATCAACAAGGGAAGGAAGGCACTCACATTTGTCAAGCCAAGTACACCAAAGAGCTGTTAAAGAAATTTGGATTTGAAGGTGCTAAGCCACTGTCAACGCCAATGAGCACATCAATCAGAATGGACAGTGATCAAAATGGTAAAAGGTAGATCAAAAGAACTATAGAGGTATGATAGGGTCATTACTTTACTTGACTGCAAGTAGACCAGACATTTTATTTAGTGTATGCATGTGTGCTAGATATCAAGCAGACCCTAGAGAGTCTCATTTAATTTCTGTGAAAAGAATATTCAGATATTTAGCTAGAACTCATGATTTAGTCTTTGGTATCCAAAATCTTGTGAAATAATTTAGTAGGATATTCTGATGCTGATTATGCTGGATGCAAAGTAGATAGAAAGAGCACCAGTGGTTGTTGTCAGTTTCTTGCAGGATGTCTGATATCTTGGTCCTCCAAGAAACAAATTCAGTAGCTCTATCAACAGCTGAGGCAGAATATGTTGCTGCTGGAAGTTGCTGTACACAACTCCTATGGATAAAGCAACAACTTGAGGATTTCGGCATTCATATCAAGTCAATTCCACTACTGTGTGATAATACAAGTGCCATCAACCTCACCAAGAATCCAGTGCAACACTCAAGGACTAACATATTGAGGTTAGATATCACTTCATTCGAGATCATGTAGCTAGTGGTAACTTAGAAATTTCTTTTATAGATACAAATGGTCAACTAGCAGATATCTTCACAAAAGCCCTACCTGAAGAGAGATTTACATCTCTTAGAAGGGAATTAGGGATGTGCAATTTGTGAAAAGATTCTGTATTTAAATTGGCATATAAATTTTTTCAGATTAAATGAAATTTTCTCTCTTTCTCCTGACTTTAAGCAAACTCAGCTTATTTACTCTTCTTTGACCGCTGTTGTGTTAAAAGCAGTTTGACTCGTCAAACCCTTTTGTCGCCTTCTGCCGTTACCGCCTTTTGGCGCTTCCTGTTTTCGATAAAGTAATTTTAATTAGTCAAATCGTTCTGGAACGACTCATCTTCCACCTTTACCCTTTCTCTTTTATCTGTTCGCCCAAAGCCGATGCCTAACGATTCCGGCATCGACTCTCTGCAAGATTTGAAGCTTTCTCTTCTTCCCGCGAAGAATCCCTCGAGGGCTTCCATCTCTTCCATCATCTCCCTTCTCCAGAACCGTTTTCTTCTCTCTACCCATGGCCGCTCCGATGATCTCCGGAAGTGTAGGGGGCTACAGTGCTGAGTACCTGTCCGCAGAGCAGCAGGAAAGATTCACCTTCGTGAAGACGAAGATTTTGCGGAAACAAGCAGTGGATGTTCAGAATCTAGAGAAGAATGGCATGAGCAGTTTAGTAGAAGCTTTGAGAAGGATGCAGTGGATGGATGTTGCCACTTTCACCGAGGTAAGCTATCCCGACCTGGTGAAAGCCTTTTTCGTTGTCTGAAGTCAGAGGCGGATGGGTCCCTTGTCTCCTCTGTTAAGGTATCCAAATTAAGGTAGACCATGAACTCCTGCACACGTTGTTTGGAGTGAAGACATCTGGACATAGTGGGTTCACACCGTGAACGATGAAGCAAAGGGTCTTGGCATTATAGGTCCAGGTTTCAGGCTGAAAGACGGAAAATTAGATATCAATCAAATGTCTGCATTCAACCGTCTACTCCATTTCATTATCTGCCAAATTATAGTTCCCCGAGTGCTACTTTCTCATCTTGCACTAGGCAGATTCGGATATGATGTTCTGGGTAATCCAGAATAAGGAGATTAACTTGGCCGCAGTCATGTTGGAGAGAATGAAGTTTGCTAGTGCTCAAATCTGGGATACAAAGAGCAAAATGAATGTATCCTTGCCCTATCTCATCTCCTACCAAGATTTTCAAGCATTTTGGAGTTGATTTATCTGGAGCTTTGTGTGGAAAGATGGGCCAGTCTATAAGGTCCAGGAACTTAAGAAAAGTGGTTTTTCAGTGCAGAATGGGATATGGACCAAGACCTCTGTGGCCGAGGGAGAGGCCATATTTGTGATGTAGAAATTCCTGATGTTCGGAAATGGCAGCAGTAGAAAGATCAGCAGCAGTAGAGAGAGGCAGCAGCAGTACCCTCAGTGGAAACTCCTAAGCAGAGATTTCAGGATCACCTATTTTAGAAATTGAATCTCATCC
>CM024754.1:20273532-20314407 GCA_014218235.1 Colocasia esculenta | reverse complement strand
AAAATCATCAAGAAAACTTGTGAGGCTAATAAGTTCTCGGATTGGCCAAAAAAGCTTGTAGAAGCTCTATGGGCCTACCGCACTTTAATCCGTACTCCCACGGGGCAAACACCGTTCGCCCTCACTTACGGAATGGAGGGTGTAGTACCATATGAGATTCTTGTTCCCTCACTAAGAGTCTAGCTTGACAAGGACTTGTCAATCGATGAGCGGTGTGAATCGCTCCTAGCACAACTGGAACTCTTAGATGAGAAGTGTCTGGTCGCCGTAAAACACACAAGATTGTATCAGAATAGGCTCACTCATTTTTACCAAAAGAAGGTAATTGAGAGGAAATTCAAGGTCGGTGAAATGGTAAACAAAAGAATCTTTGTAAAACCTGGTGGTCCCCGATCCAAACTACAACCAAACTGGGAAGGGCTGTATGTAGTTAAAGAAGTATATCCAGGTAACGTGTATAGGCTAGTGACGCAGAGGGTGAGGAGCTCTCTCACCCTTAGAATGGGCTTTATCTCAAGAAACACTACCCCTAGATAGGTGTTTGGACTGACATGGTACATGGACCCTAAATTGAAAAGCTGTCATTTCTAATTCTTGGTGGGTTAACCTGAGGTGTCGACACCCACACACTTACAAGCCCACCCTCGAAAGTTAGAAGCACGAAGTCCAAGGGAGATCAATGCCTAACTAAGAGTCTAGGGCATTACCTATTTCTTTCCACTTGGTCCGCCAATAGAAAGAGGAACCTGAGGGATCGATCTTTGAATCTGCTCAAAGCTTAATGGGTATAGGTCAAGGCCCAATAAGGGAAAAAGAAAAGAACGAAAACAATGCAAATCAAAGCAAAAGATCCAAAACAAGGCAAATCCAAATAAAAAAGCACGTCAAGAGCGGCAAAGTCCCTGTAGAGATCCAAATGAACCTGGTCGTAAGCGTGTCAAAACCCCAATAAGCCAAAAGACTAAACCCCATTGAGTGTGGGGCAGAGGAATGAGCATCTCCCTGGTTACCCAAACTATTGGTAGACTTCTTAAATATTGTCTTCCCTTCTCCCCTATGGGTACATCCTGGGTTCAAGGCAAGGCAACGATCAACTGAAGAAGACGTCGTCGAAAGCCACCTTGGGTAAAGGCACCACTTAAGCACGTCCAACCTCTATTTAAGACACCTAAGAATTATCAATGAACTCTTAATGGCGGCTAAGCAATTGAAGGGTCCAAGTACCACGTCTTTCCAATCAGGGCAGATTCCCTTCATTCTGCACGTCTTTTTAGAAGGGACTACGTCGGGTTGCGGCGCATATTTTCAAAACAAAAAAATCGAATATTTTCAAAACCCAAAAAAATGAATATTTTCAAAACAAAAAAAAAATCAAAAAATTGAATATTTTCAAAACCCAAAAAAAAAATTTGAATATTTTCAAAACAAAAAAAATTGCATATTTTCAAAACAAAAAAAAATCTAACATGACAAAATCCAAAAAAAATTAAAATATGTTGAAACCAAAAAAAAAAAAATCACACTCCGTTTGTATGAATGCATCAAATGTATGCTCACGTTTATTTCCTGCCAGCATATGCCTGCTTGTATTATGTTGTACCTTTATTTTTCACCTTATTTAAATAAAGGCTCAGCCCCTTGACAAGATCATGAAGCTTGATCCTCCTAATGTGCAAGGGGCTGAGTTTAGAACAATTATTAACATTTTATTTAAGCGCTTGTCAAGCAACACAGAAAGGGGAGAAGGCAAAGAACACATACTATATATGTCATGGCCAAAAAGGGGGGGCCAACCCCAAAAGTACATCATAAAGGCACACCGTCGGGTACACATCATCATGAAAAGCAAAAGAAAGGCTACATATCATGAAGGTGGCTTAGCTCTTGCCACCACTCTCAGCTAGTCGGGGGTGTCGGCTGCTCTCCGCCTCACCAGCATCCACGGTCGAGCGAGGGGTTGGTGGCCTCATAGAGGCACAGGAGTCGGAAGACCTCTGGGTGCCTCGTCCCTCCTGGACATTCCTCTGGTGCTCAGAGGACGTCACCAAGTAGCTGGCGGAGTAGGCACTGGCTCGCCCCTCCCTCACAACACGCTCCCGACTGTGGCAGTACCAGTCCTCCGCCTCACGTAGTAGGTGCTCGGAGACGCCCAGGCTAGTGCATGCATCGAGGACCTGCTGGGAGAGACGCTCCCACTCCTCACCCCACCGGCTGCGCTCTCGCTCCCACTAGTCGTGCTCGTACTTGCGCTCCCTTCGTTCCACAGTCAGGTCACCTGTAGCTCCGTAGCCTCACAGGATAGGTGCGCGTCATATTGAGAGACCTGAGTGCGCAGCTCGGACAACTGCTGCGTTAGCTCAGTCACCTCAGCACCTGTGAGTGCTGCCTGGGTGATGGCGCTCTGAAGCTCAACGGACTGCAAACAAGCAAGCACAAGTAAGTATAAAGCAATTCACTTCTTATATATACCTAATTAATTTACTTACCCGTGTAGTGAGGTCGAGCTCAGCCGTCTCTACTCGAGCCACCACTGCTGCCATCTGCTCCCGGAGAGAGGCTACCTCCGGGTCGGGCACGCTCCAGCTCGTGGAGGCACCCACAACGTGGGTGCGCTCCACTCTCATCTGCGCCGCACACTACACATGGAAAGTCAGGTCAGCATTTGGTAAGGTAAATAAAGCAAAGGTATGATCTGTTGGACTTACCAAGTCGCCAAGGCCTCGTGTGCCTCTACCAGCTGAGCCTCTGTCCCCGCCAACTGGGCTCGTAGGGTGTCGATCAGACCATCACGAGCATCCTGCACATGCACACATTTATTAGACTATCATGCATATCACAATGAACAAGTCAAGGTTTAGAAGGTGCATACCCAAGCTGGCCTCATGAAGTCGTGCTCCCCGTAGACCTCCTAGTAGCGCTGGAGGTAGGCGAAGCTATGTGCAACGTCAGATTCCACCAAGTACCCTCTGTGCTTCCAGTCGGTGAACTGGTCGGGGAAGCACAACCGCTAGTCCACCCGCTTGGCCTTCCCCCGTGTCCTCCTCCCAATGCCGCTCGGCTCCACCTCGTCGGACCACAACTGGTGCAGTCTAAGAGTACGCATGGTGAGCTGGAGGCAGAGTGGCTCTATTACGTTTAGGCAATAGACCGACAGGTCCCACCCAAAACGAGGTCGGCCGCTCTCCACCCACGGCTGGCCATCGTCGATCATGCCCGCATAGGGCTGCCAAACAACATGCACTCATGCATCAGTCATCATCATATATTGCATATCATATTAAATGCATGAAAGAAGAAATGAGGTAAAGTACGTACCTGGAGGGCCGGGAAGTCCCGGATATCGCGATGGAGGGTATCGAGCTGCAGGCTGAAAGATGCCGCCGTCACGACTGGCAACGACCTCCATGCCAGGGGCAGTGCGTCGGGCTGCACTTCGGTCGCCCTCCCTAGGGGGATGTAATAGTAGCTCCACACCTGCATACATGCACGCATTGGTTAGTTTGGATAACAATCTTAAATGCAGGAAATGGAAAAGCTTAAAGAAATATTCTCATACCTGGAGAAAAGGGGCGAATCCGCCCACTGTCGTCTCACAGCCCGTGCCAGTAGAAAGGTCCACAAAAGTGTGCGCCAGGAAGGCCGCACCCTACGAGTACTGCACGACCTGCTCCAGGTCCTCCAGAGTCTCCAAGAAACGGCAATGGATGTCGTCCCCCTTCATGCCCAGCAGCATCTTCCCCAAGAACAACACTAGGAACCTCCACAGGTCCCCATCCGCCCTCTCTCTGTCCTCAGGGTCCTGGCAGTACACCTCCCTCGCCAGCCCCGCTGCCTGCTGCACAAACTCCTGCAGTGACTCCTCGCCCGTCTGCCTTATCCCACGCAAACCCAGGCTCTCCAACAGTACCACTCGGTCGACCATCCTCCGGTCGCCGAGCTCGTCCTCCCCCATGGGCTCCATCCCCAGTAGGTTGCGGGTATGCTCCGTGTAATCACCATAGGTGACCCCCGTCACCGCCTCTCCATCTACTCGCAGCTCTGTGATCCTCGCTATGTCCTCAAGGCTCGGCACCATGTGCCCCCAAGGCATCATAAATGCCCTACTCTCCTGGTCCCATCGCTCCCTCCACACCTGCACCAGGGGACTGTCTATGTAAAATGGCTCGATCTCCAAGATCGGCTCGAATCCCATCCCCTAGAATCTCTCCCTCTGGAAGTCCGGGAGCCCCTGGTACGCCGTTATCACCAGCGGCCACTGAATCCTCTGCCTCATAACGCCCTGCACATCAAAAGGAACACACACAAATCAGAACATGCTTAAACAACAAAAACAAAAACTGTGCAGAAAATAGGCTAATTTTCAGACTCTCGGACGGCCCTTTGAACCGCGACCAACTCAATGGTCACGGTTCACTTTGAAACGCGACGGCCAAGACCGTCACGATTCTACCTCTTGAACCGCGACGACTGGTGTCATCGCGATTCACCTACGCCCCGTTTCCGGCCCGACGGCCCTCCTCACCTCTCACCAGAGCAAACCACAAGTTTGGAGGGGCAAGAAGCTTACCATGTCCACATGTGGTGGCACCTCACGCCCTTGCCATCCTCTCCAGAAGCGCCCTCTGGGTCCCTCTTCCTCCTCCTCCTCCGGCGCCGCCGCCGTCATGCCCTCCTCTGCCGCCGGCACCGACCCCTCCTCTTCCGTCATCATCGCCAGCTCACCACCCACCTCAGCAACTCCTGCACCATCGCCCGGCGTCTCCACCACCTCCTCCATCATCTCTGGCGCCGGTGCTGCTGTTTCTTCTCCGCCTTGGATTCTTCCCCCCGTCGCCGCTTCGAGGCTAACGCCTTAGTTCATCATAGAGGCCCAGTAGAGAAAGAAGGAGAGCTTGGGAAGAGAGTGAGATCGAGGGAGATGAGAGATTGAAGGGTCGGAGAAGAGAAGTGGCGAAAGGAGAGGAAGAGGGGTCCTCAGGCATTTGTAGCCTCGGGGGACAAGTTTAAATCGCAATGAATACAGACGACGTGATTTAAGGCATTCAGTAACTGCGACAGAGGTTGTCGCCGCGATTCAAGAAGTCATCATTGCCCCAGCGCTGAGGTGAATTTTGAATTTTGAAGTACGAATTGAAACGTGACGGGGCAGGTGGTCATGATTTAGTGTTAAGCGTGGCAGTTTGTTTGGACACGTATCAAGATGTTAAGCACGACGTCTGTGTCCATCGCGATTCAAAAGGCTCACCTGAGGGTCAATTTTGAGGAAAAATTCTAAGTTGTTTGGATGATACAATCACATATAATAGTGCAATTTGGCCGTGTAAAGGAGACAATATAATTCTTATTCATGATTCAATTTTGTCGTTTACAAACAGACACCTTGGGCCAGATTTTTAGAAGCTCCCTTACATAGGCCATCCATTCATCCTCTACCTCCTCTACATGTGGGACCGGCTGCCTGAAAGAGCAGACTTTCCACAACTCCTTGATGGTGTCCGCCTCTTCCCTGTCGTTGTTGGTACCGATCTCCCGTCTCTTGATTGGTGGAAGATGAGACGGCCCCTCGAAGTTACGTCGTGGGAGTCCGAGTTGAGGGAGGCAGTGGTGCGGGTTGTAGAGTATGAATTTAGGTGCTCCAATCAATCGTAGCTCTACACTGGGTGCTAGCCGTGTCTGTAGGTTCCTAGCTAGAAGAGGCGTCGGAGTACAGGTGAAGGCGTTCTTGGGCATGCTTCGGAGATGATCACGCCAATCCGCCCGCATCTTGAGTTGTGGCACCCGGTTAGCCACGCGCCCTTCTAAGCCAACTAAGATGTCCATGTGACGAAGCAGACTTTTGGAGAAGATGCGGGACAAGCTAGGAACTTCATTGTTCACATCAAACTTCAAGTGCAGGTCAATCCAACAAGTAAATAGCGACATAGAACCATAAGGAGGCCTACCCAAGCTCGTTGCCGTGAGTCCGCTGTAGAGAAAAGCTAGCACCACCGGTCCCAGTCTCTCTCCCTCCCATATGCCGCACACTGCACTTAGTTGGTCCTCCTCAAGAGTGTTGTCTATTGATGGAAAGAGGAGTGCACCCGCCAAGCATATGATGAATCCCCTCATCACTTTCCCCAATCTCTCATCATCTTCTGCCTTCAGTATCTCTTTCATCATCCAAACCGCCAATTGTTGTAAATTTATACCTTTTCTGATTTGGATGCTTTGAGCCATTCTTACATCCTGAAGCTTTCAAGTACATCCTTGCTCGAAATGCTCCTCAGCATGATCAACATATCATCCTCGTCGCCTCTTTTCATTCTCTTCAAGCCTAATAACAATTCAACTTCTTCCAACAAAATAGTGGCTTCGAAGGTTTTAAAGAGGAAGGTGTGGGTTTGAGGATGCCATCATTCTATCAAAGCCCCTATAGCCGCCCAATCAAGGTGAATCCCGTGGTATCTCTTGGCATGGATGACTAGATTTTTGATTCCCCACCTAGAGAGGATGTTGGTCATGTCGAGACTAATGGAGGAGGTGAGTTTCTGGAGCCATGGGAGACGTATGTACCTCCTGTTGCCTAGGAAAAGGGGATAATCCTATGGGAGATATGCATGGATAGGTATGTGCATGGACGATGTGGCCATGATAGAAGTGGCACATGAGGGGTTTGACCATGGTGGTTTGGCGCATGAGAGTATGGTGATTGTAGACATCCGATTCTGGCCCATAAGTTGAACCATATTTCTTGTTATCTTAATGAGCCCCAAGTTGGTCATTCACCTTGAGCCCATCATTAGCCTTACTTTGAGCCCATTAAAAAGCCCAAATTCACTTTATCCCATCCATTATCCAATCTAGGTGACTATGAAGCTCAAGAGGAGAGCAAGTCGAGGATGGGAATGCATCCGAGTGATGAGCGATTCAATTATGAGTCTAGTTATAGTAGTTTATTTTGAGAGTTAGAACATGTAGTAGGAAGTGAGGGGTAAATGTACTTTCCTTTTTATTGAGTCTAGTTATGTTATCCCATAGTCTAAGAGTTGTAACAGTTCCATTTGGAATACAATAAGTTGAGATCTGATTACAATTTATTTTAGTTCAACATTTGGGCCCTATTATGATGTTGTGTTGATACACATTAGTGCGTGCTAGCTAGAGGCTTATTTGCCGACTGTCCACGTCTCGGGATATCGACTCGAATTCTTCGAACTAATATCCGCTGTGTAATTCTCGGGACGTGACAGTTTAGTGGTATCAGAGCCTAGGAATACCAAATAGGATATGTCTCAGGAATAGGAGATACCTATGGAACCTAGGTGATGAAAAATTAAATACAGTTCCTGGTGAGAATGGGTAGAGACTGGGAATATGTTAGAAAGAATTAAACCCTCCTACCCATTGACTCTATAATGTATCTAGAGACATTAATTGGTTCCATCCTTTTCTCAGGAACCCTCATAGCACTCTCACTCAACTGCAATGGCTCGCAACCAGTGGCAAGCTATGCAAGACACTGTGGCTGGACTTACTCAGGCCCTGCAAAATGTAGTTCAGGTTGGAAATCAGGCTGCAGCTGCAAGAAACGGAGCCGGTGATCTGCACCGAAATTTTAGGAGTTTGAACCCTCCTCGTTTCTCTGGGTCCCCTGACCCAAATGAGGGTAGAGAATTGGCAAGAGGAAATAGAAAGGATTTTCCAAGTAATGCAATGCACCAATAGAGAGAAAGTGGTATTGGCCACTTTCCAAATACTAAAGATGCTCGAGCATGGTGGAAGGCCACCTCGGCCCACCTGCCAAACATAGCTGAACTAGAGTGGGCCGGATCCTGGAGATATTCCGGGGAAAGTATTCTCTGAGAGAGTAAGGAGAAGAAGGCATCAGAGTTTGCTGCACTAAAACAAAATAGCATGTCTGGGGCTGAGTATGAAGCTCAGTTCGCTCGCCTGGCAGTGTATGCCCTACATCTTGTAGGCACAGAAAGGTTAAAGGCCAACCGTTTCATGGATGGACTCAGGCCCATGTTCATTGAAAGGCTCGGACCACACAACATTCAAACTTACACTGAGATGGTCCAAAGAGCTCAGCTAGTAGAAGACACCATGGCCAAAGTAGAGGGCATGAGGGGCAAGGACAACTCTAAGCCGGTCTTTGTCAAGAAGGGAGCACCTAATACTGCTCAACGTTTTGTAGCAACAATAACAACTTTAACAGCAACAACAAGAGGCCAAATGTTGGAGAGAGTTGCGGGAGACAAAAGAGTCAAAATCGAAGGTAGGCAGTTGTCTGAGAACTGCAATTCAGCGATAAACCAAGACACCGAGCTGAGGAGTGCTGGAAGAAGGTCGGGGCATGCTTGAGATGTGGTGGTCATGATCACCGTATTCCTGACTGCCCAATGATGAAGGACCAACCAGGTAGAGCCCAGAATGCACCACGACGTCAGGGACGCCTTAATGCTATCATAGAAGCTGACCTACCCGAGGAAGGGGGTATGGTAGAATGTACCATTTCCATACACTCTCAACCTACTTTTGTGCTTATTGATACGGGAGCTGCATATTCATTTATTTCCACCACATTTGCTGCAACTCTACCGTCAACCTGTACCCTTGAAATCCAAGATCACTGTAGCCTCTCCACTTGGCTCAGAATCTAAACTTACCCACTACTTTCCAAAATGTGAAACTATAGTAGGAGGACACAATCTCCCTGCTGATTTTATCTATCTAGAGATGAAGGGCTATGATGCCATATTGGGTGTCGATTGGCTGATCGAATATGATGCTGATGTAAATTGTCGTCATAGGATGGTCACTTTTAGAAGTCCAAATCTTCCAACCTTTTCCCTACTTGGGAATCGCTATCATAAACACCCCATCATGATATCATCCCTAAAAGCTTCTAAGCTAATCAACCAAGGTTGTGATGCTTTCCTAGTTTCGGTCATGGTGACTAAAAAGAAGAAACCAAATCTAGAAGACATCCCATAGCTAGAGACTACCCGGATGTCTTTCCAGAAGATTACCCGGAATACCACCTGAGCGGAGGTAAACTTCACCATTGAGTTACTCCCTAGGGCAGCCCCTGTTTCAAAGGCCCCGTATCGCATGTCCCCCATGAATTACAGGAGTTAAAATGGCAGATCCAAGAATTGTTAGATCAAGGGTTCATCAGGCCTAGCACATCCCTCTGAGGAGCACCTGTATTATTCGTCAAGAAGGACGGATCAATGAGGCTTTGCATTGACTACCGTCAGTTGAACCAGTTGACAAAAAGAACAAGTATCCACTGCCCCGCATCGATGAACTGTTTGATCAGATCTCTGGCGCACAATATTTCTCCAAGATAGATCTAAGGTCGGGCACCACCAACTGAGAATAAAGGAAGAGGATATTCACAATCTGCATTCCGGAGTAGATATGGTCACTATGAGTTCGTGGTCATGCCGTTCGGATTAACCAATGCTCCAACAGCTTTCATGCAACTTATGAACAATATTTATCGGCCATACTTGGACCAGTGCATAGTGGTGTTTATTGATGACATCCTTATTTACTCCAAATCCAAAGAAGAATATGAGGAACACTTGAAGGTTGCTCTGCAAGTGCTCAGAGATAATCAAATCTATGCTAAACTTAGTAAGTGTGAATTCTGGATGGAGGAAGTATCTTTCCTTGGTCACATCATATCCAAGGAGGGAATCTCTGTGGATCCATCTAGGGTGGAGGCGGTAAAGAACTGGGAAAGGCCGACAACTATGTCGGAGATTAGAAGCTTTCTGGGGTTAGCCGGTTATTATTGTCGCTTCATTAGAGATTTCTCAAGGATAGTTGTACCAATGACCAGGCTTACCAGGAAGGAGAATCCATTCGCATTGGACTGATGAATGTGAAGAATGTTTCAGGGCATTGAAAGAGCACCTTACCTCAGCACCCGTACTAACCCTGCCAGTTGCTGGGGGTAGTTTTGAAGTATACACCGATGATCCGGATCGGCCTTGGCTGTGTGCTGATGGAAGAAGGGAAAGTTATATGCTACGCGTACCTGACAATTGAAGAAGCACGAGGACAATTATCCCGTACATGATTAGGAGCTAGCTGTTGTGGTCTTCGCCTTGAAGATATGGCGTCATTATCTATATGGTGAGAAATTCATTGTGTTTTCTGACCATAAAAGCTTGAAGTATCAGTTTTCTCAGCAGGACTTGAATATGAGGCAGCGGAGGTGGTTGGAGTATCTCAAAGACTTCGACTTCACGATCCAATATCATCCCGGAAAAGTAAATGATGTGGCAGATGCTCTAAGTAGAAAGTCAATGATCACATTGTCAAGTTTAATGGATGGAATACACAATGTGTTCCACATATCATGTTGAAAAATATGTACGAGATCCATGGTATGTCATAGAATACGAGCTTCTGGAGTTCAACAAAGACGGAACATATCAAGAGAAGCCAATAAGATCGTGGACCGGAAACTGCGCCAACTAAGAAACAAGGTTATCCCACTAGTAAGGGTTAGATGGAATCAACGCATGGATGAGGATGACACGTGGGAAACCGAGGAAGCAATACGCAAAAGATTCTCAGAGCTATTCACAAATAAGTACACCTCACTTGTACAATAACTTGCTATACATGAATTTGGAGACCAAATTCTCTTAAGTGGGGGAGGGTGTAGCACCCCGGAAATTTTAGTTCTATAAAGAATTCAAATAAAAGGAAATAAATAATTTCCAAGTATGTAAAACATACGCATCATTATCGTACGTGCTATAACAAGTCGGAAAACCGTTACACGGAAATACGACGCAATCAAAAATTTAAATAAAAGTGTTGGAGGGACTTCCGACATTATATATTAATGACTCAATATCATAATTTGGGTCAATGCACATCATTTGGCCCAATAATCAAATAAAGCTAGAAAATGCAGGGAAAATTCGTAACTCTAAATAGGCTGAAATTAGAAAGAGGCAATTTGAGTTGAATTGGGATGCAATCATGCATTCTTAGCAACCCTAATTCGTGCCTAACTATGGTGGGAGGTTTCCTGAAGCCTCACACCTCTAAGGGAGGAAGAAATCCTCAAAGATAGGAAACTACCCTGTCAAAACCGAAACTTAGCTTTCCTAATCATAGTAGGACTCCTAAAACACTATGGTTGCTTAAATATTCTTCACCAAACCTAGGAACCGTTTTAGAACTTGCTGGGGTCGTTGGAGAAGTTCTTAGTGGCTGGGGAGCAGGCGATCATCCACACCAAGCCGTTCTTTTTCCCCGTTGTGTCTGCTGCGACCTGCACAGATCATCATCTTGAAGTCGACCAAAGATGAGTCAAACCTAAACCAAATCTTGCAAGACTTATACCCCTGGAAATAGGGTCAAGTCTACGTTCTAACCCAGTGGAATGCCCAATTCCATGCAGTATACATGGAGCAGTAAGTGTTCTCCTCCAAGTGGTCTGAACACGGGTTTTCTAGAAAAATGAGACTTTTTCAACCCATAAGGTAGGTTTGCTCGGGCTAAACCTTAATATATCTTATACCAATGTGTAGAGCATCAAGTTAACTTTCATTTCCCACTAGTTTCATCAAATTCTAATGAGTATATTTCGAGTTATAAGTGTTCTTCTAAAGTCGCGCATTGTTAAAGCTTCTCCCATTCTTCTTATTATGCACGTGATTTGAAACCGAATTTGTCTAAACTTCCTTCACGAAAGTTTTTTCTACTTGAAGTCAAATCATCTTTTATGTTGGACGTTTTGTCCAAAAGTCCTTGGTTAGGGAGTTATAGGCGTGGGAAGAGAGTCACTGCATGATACTGTGATTTCGGGCTACACTTGACTTTTGTTCTTCACATGTTTTCTCAGGATTCGAGACTGAATTAGATCAAACCCCCAACATCAAAGTTCTTCTACTAGTTGTCCTTGTCATCTTTCTTGGTGAACATTTTGTTTAAATGTCATTCGTTAGAGAGTTATAATACGTGTAAGTAAATCCTACATGAGACGTGTTTTCGGGTTACCCTGGACTTGTAAGTTTTTTCTGGAAGGGCACTAGTGTCGACACTACCTGAGCTAGTGTCGACACACTGTCCCAAAACAGCCCAGAAGGTGTTCTGGGAAGGTCTCTAGTGTCGACACTACCTGATCTAGTGTCGACACACTGTCCTAGTTTGACCCAGAAAGTTTTTGGAGCTGATCTAGTGTTGACACTAGTTGATCTAGTGTCGACACACTGTCCCATGTTGGACAGAAGGTTTTCTGGAACCCGTCTCTAGTGTCGACACTACTTCAACTAGTGTCGACACTACTTGACCAATTCTTCATGTTTTTGCTTTGTGTTCAAAGCACGGTGTCGACACCAGTATGGGTTGTGTCGACACTACCTTTGCAAAATATTGCATGTCTTGGGTCTGTTCATTACATAATGTCTATTAATGGCTTAAAAGTGTTTAACCCATTGAAAAATCCTTAATTACATGAATATTATTCTAATTGCTTTCTTAATGAAATGATCATACATGAAACTTGTGATTCACTCTTGTTACCATTCTAGCTTAATTTAAATGATAAATTTTATCTTAAAACCTTGTAAACCCATATGTAGTTAAATACATTGTTCATTGCATGCCATCATGTTAAGTGTTTTTTTCGAGAGTTTGAGACTGACGGATTGTGAATTGACACGCGTGCATCACTACACACTTATACATCTAGAGTGTGCACTTCCTTCTCTTCTTGTTCTCGTGAGCATGAATTACAATCTAGACTAAAGCCATTAATGTAAAGATTGAACTAAATTATAAATCATACCGTTCAGCTACCGAATTATCTCTTGACCATTGTCCTCATGGAATCATGTTCAATTAATTATTTATTTCTTCTCATCATCATCGTGAACATGACATTACACATGCTACATTTTGAAACTCTCATTCGCCATTATTTATGACTGTGGGTATCTACATTTAAAATTTTACATGAGATGGGCTGACAGGGCACAGCATGTGTCTAAGGGCTCTAGTGTAGCCCCAATGACGGCGAGTCATAAATATACTGTTAACTATGGGGTATAATGATTACTGGCGTTGCATCTGCGCTGGGAGTACTTTCTTGCTTGTTGAATGATAGATACATAACCACATACACGAGACCTGTGTGCATTCTTGGTGGATCTTTCCTTGGTGTACATTAGTGTCTACGTGCCTGATTAGTATTACTTGATCGTGCTTGTGCAATCTTGCTTGCTTGCTTGCGTGATATGGCCATCCTGCATTTATTGCAACTAGTGATATCTTGTTTTCTTGAAAACTATTGACATCAAGTGAAATCTTGCGTGCTTGTACAAAGTGATCTATTGCTAGTTCTTTCTTGTCATCTTGTTCAAAATCTTATTCTATCTTGTTCACTCTGTCCAGCTTGTTTTATATATCATGTTTTAATGAGTTTTATTCGTACTTGCATATCATTCATCGTACTTGCCTAGTTCTAAAATGTTAATCACTTATACTATTGCCCGCACATTGAGATATAAATCCTACTGGGCTAGTTTGCTCATCCCCTACCTTTTCCCAATCTAGGTGACTATGAAGCTCAAGAGGAAGAGCAAGTCGAGGATGGGAATGCATCCGAGTGATGAGCGATTCAATTATGAGTCTAGTTATAGTAGCTTATTTTGAGAGTTAGAACATGTAGTAGGAAGTGAGGGGTAAATGTACTTTCCTTTTTATTGAGTCTAGTTCTGTTATCCCATAGTCTAAGAGTTGTAACAGTTCCATTTGGAATACAATAAGTTGAGCTCTGATTATAATTTATTTTTAGTTCAACATTTGGGTCCTATTATGATGTTGTGTTGATACACATTAGTGCGTGCTAGCTAGAGGCTTATTTGCCGACTGTCCACGTCTCAGGATATCGACTCGAATTCTTCGAACTAATATCCGCTGCGTAATTCTCGGGACGTGACAAACAATCTAATCATAAATTTTGTTAGCATCAAAATATGAAGGTAATAAAGAGTGGTTCAACACATCCCCTTAGTATCACCGAAGTACTTGAGTCCTTACCTATTAGAGTCCTCATTGACCGAGTGAAATCCCATTAATCAATCCATTAAAGGTCAAGTAAGAACCCTAAAAATTTGATGGTAATCATGTTAACTTGAGTGCTTGTGTGACACACCCCTTCTTATCTCATAGTCCTTTCTTGTGTGTTAGGGTCTAGGAATTGTTTGGTAATTGTGTCGTCTCCCCTAATTGTTTAGGGGTTGTTGCATGCGTCATTGTCTAGGTCCTTCAAGTTAGTCCCCTCCAACTGTTGTATTATATTACAATCCTCTATTCGGCATGGACCACTTCTGCGTCCTCACTGATGAACAGTCTATCCCCATGTAATTTAATTTAATCACATTTCTATTTTGGTGATTAAAAAACCATGTTATGTTGATAATTATCAAACCCTTGATTAAGGTCACTAACCTATTTTCTATAAGTCTTGAGCACAGGAAATATAACAAGGAAAATCAAGCCAAATTGGTAAGTATTATTCATACTGAAGCAACATTAAGATCAAGTATGATATTTCTCTAAGTACACATCGGTTTCTTTTATAAATTATGATGACTACAGTAGAACTGTAACGATTTCCTCATAACAGTTTCATAAGTGCCTTATTGATTTCTTCATAGAATGAAACATATTTGAATTCAAAAGAAATCGTTCTCATAACGACTTGCTTTCGTAACGATTCCTTTAGTCATCATAACGACTTGCTTTCATAACAATTTCTTTAGTCATCGTAACGACTTACTTTTGTAATGATTCCTTTAGTCATCATAACGACTTGCTCCCGTAACGATTCCTTTAGTCATCGTAACGACTTTCTTTTTAAACGATTCCTTTAGTCATCATAACGACTTGCTTTCGTACGATTCATTTAGTCATCGCAATAATTGCTATCATAACGATTCCTTTAGTTATCATAATGTTTCTTATCGCACGATTTCTTTTCGTCAGACGTCACAATGATTTGCTATCGTAACGATTCCTTTAGTTATCGTAACGATTTGCTTATCGCAAACGATTTCTTCAACGTCGAATGATTTGCTATCGCAATGATTCCTTTAGTTATCGCAACGATTTCTACAGACGTCGTAACGATTTGCTTATCGCAACGATTTCTCAACGTCGTAACGATTTGCTTATCACCGATTGCTTCGATATTTAACAATTTGCTTTGCGCATCGACTTCTTAAGTAATCGTAACGATTTCTTTAGTTCTCATAACGATTTGCTTTGTGCATCGACTGCTTAAGTAATCACAATCGATTTCTTTGGTTCTCATAACGATTTCTTTGCGCATCGACTTCTTAAGTAATCATAATGATTTCCTTAATGATCACAACGATTCTTTCATATCTCACAACGATTTGTTGTTTGGTTGCATAACGATTTCATAAGTCATAAATGCATCGATTTCATATCAATCAATTTGACATATGACTTATCCTTCAACGGGTTGAATAGTCAAAGTCTTCGCACATATTCTTCTGTCAGCTGTGCATTTAATGAAGACTGAACGTACCTCTACATGCATGCAGACGTATCGTCCATTATCGTGTCTATTCTTATGCATCTTTAGAACAGCGAATAGCATTACTATTTGATGAATATTCACACTAATGTTGACTACCAACAAGAGATAGTTCGCTGTCTATCATTCTAGCTTGCTTTGTGTGTAGGTCCTGGTCGCTATTCATCTCACAACAATTGGACCTTGTAGAAGCCAAAGGACACTTCAGAAGATCCTATCTCCTTGCGTGCACAATGGATAAAGGACTGTTAACTGGAAGCTTCCCAGTGCCACTCAGTCTAACGTCCACCAAAAGCTAGAGGCAACGGATACTTCAACGTTTAGATTTCAAATTGAAGATATATATATTGAAGAAAGGAGCTCCAGAAGATATACACATAGACAGAGAACGACAGTCATAGAAAACTCTCTGATCATCAAGTCTTTAGCGAGTTCTCAAAAAAGCCAAGCCTCATTCTATTAGATTAGTTTTTTGCTCTCTGCATTGTTTGTAGATTTTCGAGAGAGCTTGTTTGGTTCTGAGAGTGAGCTTTTGTTTATAGATCTCATTGCTCTCATCCTTGCTTCAGATTTTGGCTTATCAAAGCTTGATCTAGGGGCTTAATCTCCTACTTACTTGTTTCTGTGTGTGTTCCCTTCTGTTGAGAAGGAACCTGGTGAGGTATCCAGGTGTTGTGTCTCTTCGGGCTGTGAAGAGAAGACCAGCTGGGCTGGGGTGCTGTAGTGTCCATGGGGGGACTGTACCCTAGTTAGTGAAATCATGAGTTGTTGCTCAGGGACTGGACGTAGGACTCCTGTGGAGGTCTGAACCAGGATACATCTTGTTGTGTGATTGTCTTCGTGTTGTTTGTTTCTCTTTACTAACACTAACAATCTTCAAAGTGTATTTCTCTGTGAACTTTTTAGTGAACACAGTAGTAGCTGATAAATTTTAAAGACCCATTCCCCCCCCCCCCCCCCTGGGCTATCTAACTAGGCAACAAGTGGTATCAAAGCGAGTCTCTTCGACAAAGAAGAAGATTCCACACTCTGAAGAGTAAAGATCCATGGTAGCCCAAGGAAACATTGAAGTCAGTCTGTCAACCGACCCCCTCTCTTCGATGGTGAAGACTACACTTACTAGAAGACCAGAATGGAGTATTTTCTACAAGGATTCGACTATTAGATCTGGTCAATTATAGAAAAAGAGATCTCATTATCCTGAACTTAAGGCAGAACTGGACAACGATGATAGGAAGAAGATCTCCCTCAACTGTAAAGCTAAGAGCATTCTGTGTTTGTGCTCTCAGTAAGAGGAATTCAACAGAGTTTCAGCCTGCAAATCCGCAATGGGATGTGGAAAAGCTCAGAATCACGTATGAAGGGACAGACAGTGAAAGAGACAAGATTCATTCTTGTAGCACAGTATGAAAGATTTCAGATGCAACCAGGTGAATCCATAACTCAAATGTTCAGTAGATTTACAGACATTACAAACGGCTTAGCTGGACTTGGGAAGACATATGAAATTGGAGATATGGTTAGGAAGATTCTTAGATCCCTACCACCCTCATGGACCCCAAAGGTAACATCTGTTGAGGAAGCCAACGACTTGAAAAAGATGTCGTTGGAGAAGCTCATTGGGTCCTTTATGGCCCATGAATCAACATGGAAGGTTGGGAGAGTCCTCGAGTAGAAAGAAGCACTCAAATGCCCTTAAAGCTAGAGAAGACTCATCAGATGAACTCTCAGATAACAATGCAGCAAGGACAGTGAAGATGAAGAAGCAATGCTGTCCAAAGATTACAATGCATCCTAGCAAAGAGAAGAAGTTCCAATCTAGTAGAAGACACTTCAACAAAACACAAGGAGTTCAAGAAATTAGAAGGAAAAGATCGAAGAAGACCAAGCCGATATGTTATGAGTGTAAGAAGCCCGGACATATCAAGGCAGAATGTCCAAAGCTCAAGAAAGTGAATACAAGAAGAAGGACAACTTCAGAAAATTCAAAAAGTACAAAAAGAAAGCAATGGCAGTTGTGTGGGAGAACAGCAGTGACTCTGACAGTGAGTCAACCCAGAGCAGTGAGGAGAAGAAGAAGCCAACTTGGCTTTCATGGCCATACAGACAAAAGGTAACCTCTGACTCCTCTTTGATTCTTGCAATGATTTGATTCGGACATTTAGAAGAAGCATTTAATGAACTGTATGATAAATATAGAAATGTATCTAAGTTACTAAATCTAGTAAGAGCGTATTGCCTGTCTAGAAACACAAACTCAGATTTAAAATCAGAAAATAACAATTAGAGAACAAGTATCTGAATTGAAAAGGAGAAATGATCTATTGTGTGAGGATCTAAAAGATAAGAATAAACAAATAATCATATTAGAAAAATAGAGAAATCAGAAGAACTAAGAATAGAAATCAAAGCCTTAAGTGAAAAAATGACAACTGTCAAAGACGGTGGAGAAATTTACTATTGGTAAAAATTCCTTAGTATTAAAAGGTGCTAGACATCAGGAGAATAAACAAAGATAGGATACACCCCTCCAGACAATGAGAAACCATTATTTATCCGAAAATATATCCAACCCCTAAATTTGTAATTGAACAAGAGACCTCATATAAATCTAACTTTAATACGCTTCATATGAAAAAATAACTAGAGTAACATGTTGCAGCCACTGCACAAATTAGGACATACAAAAATACATGTCCAACTAATAACAAGAAATGGGTAATAAAAAGATAAATTGATGACACTAACCACAAGGACCCAAAAAGAATTTAGGTACCTAAAACTAAATGTTTTCATTTCAGGGTAACCTTCGAGCATCCAAATGGTATTTGGATAGTGGGTGCTCAAGACACATGTCAAGAAATAAAATTATTCTCTCATCTAGAAGCTGAAAGGAACAGTCACCTATCGAGACAATGGGAAGGGACTGTTATTGGGAGTGGATCTGTTGGCAGCAACATCAAAACTATTATTGAAGATGTTCTATTGTCAAGGTCTGAAGCATAACCTTATAAGTATCAGCCAACTATGTGACAAGGGACACCAAATCAAATTTCAAGAATCCAGTGCAGCATTGTGAAGGATGGAGCAGTTATCTTTGAAGCTAACAGAGAAAAGAATCTATATGTACTATACCTTGAAAACTCAAAAATCAAGACGTTTGTTTAGCAGCTAGCAAAGAGTAGTCAACTGAGTTATGGCACAGAAGATTGGCCACGCAGTTTGATGGCATGAACAAGCTCAGAAGAGAAGTCTTGTGGAAGGTCTGCCAAAGTCAGCACTAAATGATGGCATCTGCAGACCATGTGCAAAAGGGAAGCACACTAGAGTTCCTTCAGTCAAAGACTGTGGTAACCACCTAAAACCCTTAGAACTCCTTCACATGGATTTGTTTGGGGACCACAAGTCTTGGAGGAAGAGTTTCGATTTCGTAATAGTGGATAATTACTCCAGATTCACATGGGTGTCATTCTTGGAACACAAAGATGACACATTTGACAGTTTTGTAAGTTTCAGCAGAAAGGTGCAAAGAGACAAGAAGTACTGCATTGTTAGAATCCGGTCAGATCATGGAGGAGAATTCTAGAATGACAAATTTGCAAAATTCTGTGATGACCAAGGATTGAGCACAACTTCTCAGCACCAAGGACACCACAGCAGAACGGAGTTTCTGAAAAAAGACCAAACTTTATTGGACATGGAAAGAACAGCTATCAGAATATGATTTGCCAAGATATTTTTGGGCCGAAGCAGTGAATACCGCAATCTATATCATCAACAGGGTGATGATCGGCCAATCCTAAAGAAGACTGCCTATGAGTTGTACAAGGGAAAGAAGCCAAAGATCAATCACTTCAGAACTTTTGGATGTCTATGCTTCATTCACAACAACGGCAAAAGAGATATTGGTAAGTTGGATGCCAAATCAGATGAAGGCATCTTCATTGGGTATGCTTCTAAACCTAAGGTTATAGAGTATTTAATAAGCGTACACTATTGATAGAGCAATCTGTGCACATTATCTTTTGATGAAACTAACCCTTCCTTGAGAAGGAAGAAGATAGTGACGTTGATGATGCAGATGATTTGTCCTAAGAAGTTAAAGAACACATCAATTGAGGACAAGGAAGATCCACCTCTAGAGACCTGCAACAAACAAACATTGAACATGAAAATCTCCAAAGGAATGGAGATAAGAAAGATCACCCCCCTGAAAACATCATTGGTGATCCAACTGTAGGGGTAAGAACAAGAGGTAATGTAATTCCTTATGATTACCTAGCGTTTGTTTCTCAAATAGAGCCTAGGACAGTCAATGAAGCTCTTACTGATGAATCTTAGATTTTAGCCATGCAAGATGAACTGAATCAGTTCAAGAGAAACCATGTATGGTCACTTGTTCCTAGACCATCAGATCATCCAGTTATTGGCACCAAATGGGTGTTCAGAAATAAATGGATGAAGCTGGTGTGATCTTAAATAAGGCCAGGTGGGTAGCTCAAGGCTATTCCCAAGAGGAAGGCATAGATTTCGATGAAATCTATGCACCTGTAGCTAGACTTGAGGCTATTAGAATCTTACTTGCATATGCATCTGCTCTAGACTTAAATATTTCAAATGGATGTCAAATCTGCATTTTTAATGGCTTTATTAAAGAGGAATTTATGTGGAACAACCTCCGGGTTTTGATGACACAGAATTTCCTAATCATGTCTTTAGATTACATAAAGCTTTATATGGTTGAAACAAGCACCTAGCCTGGTATGAAAGGCTTAGCTCATTTTTACTGAACCATGGTTTCACTAGAGGTCAGTAGATAGTACATTGTTCATCAAATCCAAAGTTGAACACATATTACTGTGCAACTTTATGTAGATGATATATTTTTGGATCTACTGATGAATCTCTTTGCAAGTATTTTAAAAGTTAATGCAGGAGAATTCGAAATGAGCATGATGGGGAGCTCAACTATTTCCTTGGACTACAATTAAGCAAGGAAAAGATGGCATCCACATCTGTCAAGTCAAATACACCAAAAGCTCTTAAAGAAGTTTGGATTGAAAATGTCAAGCCACTGTCAACACCTATGAGTACATCAACAAGGAGGACAGTGACAAGGATGGTAAGAAAGTAGATCAAAAGATCTACATAGGTATGATAGGTTCTTTACTTTACTTAACAGCTAGCAGATCTGACATTTTATTTAGTGTATGTATGTGTGCTAGATACCAAGCAGATCCTAAATAATCTCATCTAATTTCAGTTAAAGAATCTTTAGATACTTATCCAAACTCATGATCTAGGTATATGGTATCCAAAATCATGTGAAGTCAATTTAGTAGGATATTATGATGCTGACTATGCTGGATGCAAAATAGATAGAAAAAGCACCAGTGGTTGTTGTCAATTACTTACAGGATGTCTGATATCCTGGTCCTCCAGAAGCAAATACAGTAGCACTATTGATAGCTGAAGCTGAATGTTGCTGCTGGAAGTTGCTGTACACAACTCCTATGGATAAAGCAACAACTTGAGGACTATAGCTACACATCAAGTCAATCCCACTGCCATGTGACAACACAAGTGCTATAAACTTAACCAAGAATCCAGTACATCACTCAAGGACCAAACACATTGAGGTTAGATATCATTTTATTCGTGATCATGTAGCTAATGGTAATATAGAATTTCTTTCATTGATACAAATAATCAGTTAGCAGACATCTTCACAAAAGCCTTACCCGAAGAGAGGTTTACTTCTCTCAGAAGGGAATTGGGCATGTGCATTATGAAAGATTTATTTGCTAAACCTGAGATATTAATTTTCAGAGCTTAAATAATTATTCTCCTAAAGTGAGCAAAATATCTCAATTATCTCTCATTTATTCTATTTGGCACAAATACTCCTGTCAGTTCGTTATTTGTAACTCTTTATTTCATTCAAATTAGAGATTTGTCATTTTCCGCCATAAAGGCACATCCCATTTCAAAAAGCTTATATTCTTTATTTCACAACATCCTGGAATCTGTGTGGGAACGATTCATTTTCCCTCTTTATCTCTTTCGTCCTCTTGCCTAGGCGATACCCTATCGACCCCGCATCGACTTTCCTCAGATTTGAAGCCTTCACCTCTCCCGCCAGAAATTCTTAGGGGTTCTTCCTCATCACACTTCCAGTCCTTCAGAACCTTTCCCAGCTAGATTCCATGGCCTCTACAACCATTTCTGGCACCGTTGGGGCTACAGCTGCGTTTCTCACCGCAGATCAGCAAGCTAGGTTCACGTCAGTCAAGGCTAAGCTTTGTGGTCACAAGGCAGTAGATTTGGCAGACCTGGAGAAGAATGGCATGGGCAGTTTAGTTGAAGCTCTGTAGAAGTTAAAATGGACGAAGATTGCAACCCTGTCTGAAGTAAGTTATCTGTATCTTGTGAAAGCTTTTATGTTTGTTTGAAGACTAAGGCGGATGGGACCTTGACATCCATGGTCAAGGGTACCCAGATCAGGATCACCAGGGATTTGTTAGCCTCTCTGTTTGAAGTCTCCACCACTAGTCACAGTGGAGTCCACTCTGTGGACACTCAAGTCAAGGGGCTAGGGATTATTGGTCCGGATTTCAGGCTGAAGGATGGGAAGCTGATATCAACCAGCTTAGTGCGTTTAATCGGTTATTGCACTTCATTATTTGTCAGATTATTGTTCCTAGAGTGCATCTTTCTCTACCTGCGCCAGGGCAGATTCTGACCTGATGTTCTGGGCCATCTAGAACCAGGAATTAACACTGCAAAATTAATAATTGAGAGGATGAAGTTTGCCAATTCAGTGTGGGACACCAGAGTAAGTTGAATATCTCACTACCTTATGCCCATCTCTTGACAAGAATTTTTCCAGCATTTTGGCGTTAGCGTAGTTGGTGATGTTTCTGAGAAAATGGGCCAAGCCATCAGATCCAAAAATTTGAGAAAGAGTGGATTTTCTTTGTGAATAGAGTATGGTCAAAGACTAGTGTGGTTGAGGGTGAAGCCATCATTGGTGAAGCCCAAGAGGACCTAGAACCAGTAGCAGAAGCAACGGCAGTGGTTAGCCAGAAGAAGTAGCATTGATCAAGTTGTTCCAGCAGCAGCATGACAGCAGCAGCAGGAAGACCAGCAGAAGGATTGAGGACATTCCTCTTGACTTCATTGAGCCCTTTGGCAATCTCCAAAGGATCCTCTTCCATCTTCCCAAGTAGCCACTCTACTTAGGAATGCACTGGACTCCATTTCTCAAGAGGAGCAAGTTGCAAGTGAATCTCTTGTAGCAGAATCTGTGGCAGAAGGCCACACTGAAGAATGGTCATAGAAGAAGCTCCACCAGCAGGAGCACGCATCAGTTCAAGTAGATGAGTAATGGAAGATGCTCCCATTGAGGGGGGCATTCAGTAGCAGAGGATATTCAGGGAGAAAGTGTTGTGGCATCAGGCCACACTGAAGTGCCTTCAGAAGACCTCCCAATCCAATCCGAAGCAGCAGCAGCAGCTCAACCCAAGGTTCCTATGGAGATTGTGGCTGAAGAAGAAGAAGTTAGTGTTGAAAAGGGCAGTGAGACTCAGGGGAGGGAAATGAAACCCCCCAAAAATAGTTCAGAGAAGGAGAAACTACAAGCTCCTCAGACTCTGAAGATGATGATGGTGATATTCAGGCACCGTGGACCAAGCAAGGGAAAAGGAAAGGAAGTTCCTCTCCTTGCGGATACTCCATATCAGAGGTCCCGAGTCAGAAAATTGTAATACATTTGAAGCCTGTGATAGAGAGGTTGGATGCTCAAGGAGAAATCTTATGCTCATTGCAATCTTGTAAACTCCATATTCATGAGCCAGGCATCAGCCACCAAAGAGCTATCCCAAGTAAGAAATGCTATGAAATGGTTCAACAAGAAATGGGAAGCATGAAGTCCATGCTCTCTGAGATTTTGAAGGTAGTTGGAGCTCAACTCCTCCTCCCCCTCCAGCTCAGCCTTCTAAAGGAAATGAAGAAAGGTTGTCAGCCATCAGATCAAGAGTCTGGGCCTTCATGGCCGGAAATTGTTTCTCAGGCAGCAGTTGTAGAGTCTGGGCCATCAGGGCCGGAATTTGTTTCTCCGGCAGCAGTCGTGGAGTCTGGGCCTTCAGGGCCATCAGATCAAGGATCAGGGCCATCAGGGCTAGTTGGGTCTGAGCAAATTTTGGCAAAAGAAGTATAGTCGCTCTAGAGCCCCTGCTCCTTCACCTACTCAGACACCTGCTCCTTCCTCTCCACTTTCGGCCTCCACTGCTCCACCTGCTCCTCAACCCTTCAAGCAACCTCAACCCAGAACCATCTCCTCTCCTACCCCATTTCCCACACATTCCTCTTCACCTCCTGTCCTCCACATTTCTCCACCTCCTCCTCTTAGTGAGGTTCCTCCTGCATCTTCTGCTGGAGCCTCCTCCTCCTCTAGTCCCTCATTCTTTGGACCCTCTGAACCTACCTCTTCCAACACACATTCTCTACTTCATCTAATCCTCCTCCCTCCTTCATTACAATCATTCCAGAGGGAGCTCAGATTGATGGTCCCTACCTTAGGGCCATCAAGGATGAGTTGAGGAAGCCATTCTCCGATCTGTCCTCAGGTAGAGAACATATTCATGGGACAGACTCTTCTAGTCATGTCCATAGAAAAGAAAAACCTCCTCTTCTTCTAACTCCTCTTCAGTTTTGTATCCTCCTCTATGGTTTTCACTGACAGAGGTCACCAAGATAGACCTCTTATAGGGAATTCCTCTCTAAGGTGGTTTTTGCTTCTATCTTCAATCTTGCTCATCAGAATCTCACAGACTATCTAAACACCATCTTCCTTACATTTCTCTTTCCAAATTCCTCAAAACTAAAATCTTTTCTTCAGCCAATCCCAAACTGAAGAAAAATGGGGTCGCTCAAATAAAGCTCTCTACAATAAGTTTTTACTTGCCAAATCTGCCAGATTCCCTCCTAGGGACCATACCCTAACCTTGTCTGAATGGTTCTTGATCCACCACAAGGACTCCTGGGCCCCGTTCATTCAGAAGGAGATAAAGTTGATCAACACTTCAAGATGTTTCAATGATTATCGATATCTTCATCGTTTGCCTGAAGTCCAGTTAGGTCAGTTCCGACAGGCCATCCAAAGTCTTAGCTCCTCTCGTAGCACTGAAGCTATCCAAGTAGACTTTGCCACTCTTCAATTTCTTGAGCTACCTTCTTCCTCCCCCTCTCCACTCTCTAATAGGATTCCTCTGTAGGCTCAATCATTTTTGAGCGTTTGCCAGAGTCTTGGGCAGAATTAAGGTCCAGAAGGGGTATCTGGTGGCTTTCCACAGATTCTTATTTCGAGAGTATCACAGGGCATGTCAGTGCTGAAGTTCTTGCTCCTGCCCTGTCAGAATGTGAAAGATTGAACCTTAAAGATTGGATCAGATTCTATCCTCTCTCCGCACAACAACTTTTTGATCTGAATGAATCTCGTGCCAGGGTTGGTGAACCTCTCATCTTAGAAGCTACTTTCCTGGATATGAACTCCATATACCTTGTCAATGATCCCTATCTCACTTGGGTTTAAAGGTACAAGGTTTATGTAGCTGCGCCAGGATATGAAGCACAAGCAGATATTCTACCCTGTCACTCTAGATCAGTTTCTTGCTTGTGAAATTCAGCTTCTTTAAAATGGATTTGGATCGTGATTCCTATGCAGATTTCCTTGAGAAGCAGTTGGCCCTTCATCTCCGTAGGATGGCTCCCTCTATGGGACCAACCTATTTCGTATCTCTGGGGTTTTCAAGCCTTTTTTGAGAAGCAGGAAGAGCAGGCCTGGAAAAATTTCTCATTATGCCTCTCTCTTGTCCCCTGCTCATTATCTCCTTATACCTTCTCAAAACTAATACAATACACTCTTTGTGTGCTCTTTACTTTTTCTTGTTCATCTTCTTTGTCTCAGTCCTATTTTTTTACTTAATGACAAAAAGGGGGAGAACTATTGCAAGCTCTGAAATACATATGGTGAGCTATTGCAAACAATTTCAGAATTTAAATGTAAACTTATCTGTGCTATTTACTGAAGTTTATTGAAGTTTTGTCATCACCAAAAAGGGGGAGATTGATGAACATTCTATCACCATGTAATTTAATTTAATCACATTTCTATTTTGGTGATTAAAAAAACCATGTTATGTTGATAATTATCAAACCCTTGAATAAGGTCACTAACCTATTTTCTATAAGTCTTGAGCACAGGAAATATAACAAGGAAAATCAAGCCAAATTGGTAAGTATTATTCTTACTGAGCAACAACTTAAGATCAAGTATGATATTTCTCTAAGTACACATCGATTTCTTTATAAATTATGACGACTACAGTAGAACTGTAACGATTTCCTCATACGGTTTCATAAGTGCCTTATCGATTTCTTCATAGAATGAAACATCGTTTGAATTCAAAAGAAATCATTCTCATAACGACTTGCTTTCGTACGATTCCTTTAGTCATCGTAACGACTTGCTTTCGTAACGATTCCTTTAGTCATCGTAACGACTTGCTCTCGTAATGATTCCTTTAGTCATCGTAACGACTTTCTTTCGTAACGATTCCTTCAGTCATCGTAACGTTTACTTATCGCAGGATTTCTTCAGACATCGCAACGATTGCTATCGTAATGATTCCTTTAGTTATCGTAACGATTTGCTATCGTAACGATTCCTTTAGTTATCGTAACGATTTACTTATCGCAAGGATTCTTTAGACATCGCAACGATTTGCTATCGTACTGATTCCTTTAGTTATCGTAACGATTTGCTTATCGCAATGATTTCTTCAGACGTCGCAACGATTTTGCTATCGTAATATTCCTTTAGTTATCGCAACGATTTCTTTAGAACGTCGTAACGATTTGCTATCGCAACAATTTCTTCAGACGTCATAACGATTTGCTTATCGCAACGATTGCTTTAGATATTATAACGATTTGCTTTACCATCGACTTCTTAAGTAATCGTACGATTTCTTTGTTCTCATAACGATTTGCTTTGTGCATTGACTGCTTAAGTAATCACATCGATTTCTTTGGTTCTCATAACAATTTGCTTTGCGCATCGACTTCTTAAGTAATCATATTATTTCCTTAATGATCACAACGATTCTTTCATATCTCACAACGATTTGCTGTTTGGTGCATAACGTTTCATAAGTCATAAATGCATGGATTTCATATCAATCAACTTGACATATGACTTATCCTTTCAACGGGTTGAATAGTCAAAGTCTTCGCACATATTCTTCTGTCAGCTGTGCATTTAATGAAGACTAACGTATCTCTACATGCATGCAGACGATATCATCCATTATCGTGTCTATTCTTTATGCATCTTTTAGAACAACAGAATAGCATTACTATTTTGATGAATATTCACACTAACGTTGACTGACAACAAGAGACATTCAGCTGTCTATCATTCTAGCTTGCTTGTGGTGCAGATCCTGGTCAGCTATTCATCTCACAACAATTGGACCCTGTAGAAGCCAAGGACACTTCAGAAGATCCTATCTCTTTGCGTGCACAAATGGATAAGGACTGTTAACTAGAAGCTTCCAAGTGCCACTCAGTCTAACGTCCACCAAAAGCTAGAGGCAACGGATAATTCAACGTTAGATTGAAATTGAAGATATATATATGAAGAAAAGAGCTCCAGAAGATATACACATAGACAGAGAATGACAGTCATAGAAACTCTCTAATCATCAGTCTTCTTCGAGTTCTGAAGAAAGATCCAAGCCTCATTCCATTAGATTAGCTCTTTACTCTCTACATTGTTTTTGTAGATTTTTGAGAGAGCTTGTTTGATTCTGAGAGTGACCTTTTGTTTATAGATCTCATTGCTCTCAGTCCCTTGCTTCGATCTTGGCTTATCAAAGCTTGTCTAGGGGCTTAATCTCCTGCTTACTTGTTTCTATGTGTTTTTCCCTTCTGTTGAGAAGAAAGACCTGGTGGGGTATTCAGGGTTGTTTTCCTCTTCGGGCTATGAAGAGAAGACCATCTGGGCTGGGTGCTATAGTGTCCCATAGGGGGACTGTACCCTATTAGTGAAATCCTGAGTTGTTGCTCAGGGACTGGACGTAGACTCCTGTGGAGGAGGATCCGAACCAGGATACATCTTGTGTTGTGTGATTGTCTTCGTGTGATGTTGTTTCTCTTACTAACACTAACAATCTTCAAAGTGTATTTCTCTGTGAACATTTTTAGTTAACAGGTAGTAGCTGATAATTTTAAAGGCCCATTCACCCCCCCCCCCCCCCCCTCTGGGCTACTAAGTGGAAACACTCCAAAGCGACTCTTTGCCCATTGGCTCCTTGAGGATGTGGCCAACCTTTGCGGCCACCCTCTCGGGCACATCCAGCTCCTACTGTCAGTGATGGTCAATCTTGCCCCCCTCTCCTCCTGGGGCGGATGACCGCCACACCCAATTCAGCCAGCTCCTCCACATTTGAACCGGACCAAGTTTGGGAGTTTCTGGCCATTGCCAAGGAAAGCGTCCATTATCCCCGCCATCTCACGATTCAGCCCAGGTAGACAGCCTCTTCTAACCCTGCTGCCTCTGGGCGCACAGTTCCTTCCACCATGGCAGGATCCTACTCCCTTGGTCTGGGCTATTCTTTTCCGAGCCCAGCTACCTTCCGCAGGGAGGTTCGGCCCAAATCCCCTCTAGTCCTCATTCTATCAGGCTGAAACCTGTTTTCTTTTCCCGCGAGAGGTCCTATTCCTTGGAGCAATCTCGTTCCCTCATTCCTGCTCACCACACCAGTCCCCCTCCGACTCCTTGTGGAGTGGAGTCTATGAAGAGAGAGCTCCATGACTATGAGACAATTGGATTTGTGGAAAGCCGTTGATATTCCCTTCCTTCTTTCCAACACCTCCAGGTCCCACCCCAGTCGGAACTCCCAGTCTATCGGCAATATTCTGGGGTAGGCGACCCCTATGTGCATTTGAAAGATTTGTATATGATTCGGCCCTACTCAAGTACGCTCGCCATCTCATGGCGTACTTGTTTCGTAAGTCATTGGATGGAGCGACCCTCAAGTGGTTCTACTCTTTGTTCCCCGAGGAGGCCGAAGATTTTCGATTGTTCAAGAAAGATTCTTACAGCAGTTTCAAGATTGGGTCGGACCCGAGTATTCTTTTTTTGATCTAGTGGTTGAAAAGATAAACCTGATGAAGAGTTTGTCGTTTATGCTGATAGGTGGCGTGCCCTAGCTTCAAAGGTCCGCTGCCCAATGCCTAAGGAGGAGAAAGGTCAAGTTAATAATTGCCAATGCCAAACCTACCTACCGTGCCATCTTAGTATGAACGACATCACCTCCATACACCAGCTATATAGCCGAGCCTGTTTCATCCCTACCTAGTTAAGGACTCACCCATCCACTCTATGTTGAGACCCCTAAGTCCGCTATCCTAAGAAACCTCAAGGGCCCGTCACCGAAGGAGTCCAAACCAATGAGCAGGTAGGCGCAGTAACAATCCTCAAGGTTCGGTAGGTAGGTCTCCCTATACCCAACAACCTCAGCAGCCTTGGAACAATAGGTAGCCACTCATCAAACCCAGAATCCTCAACAAGACCAGCGCCAGTACAATCAGGTCCCTCCACCCAAAATGGCTATGCTCCCAGGAAGCCTAACGGACCTAAGAGAGCCCAATATCTCCACTTCTAGAGAATCTAGCTGATATTTGCGGCCCTCATGTCCCTTAATGCCCTAGGCTACCTCTCGAGAAGGCAAACTGGAAATATGGCGGTGGATCAGACGAAGTATTGCATGTACCACCGCCATCCGGGCCACAATGTGTCGGATTGTTTCCATTTAGAGATATATATGATCTTCATGAAATAGAATCAGATTGATTGGCTGAAATGAAGAGATTGATCCAGACATTGAGGGACCAACAGGGGTAGAGGAAACAAAACAGCAACAAAGGCGGCAGCAGCCACAGCAATAGCAGCAATTCCAGCAACAGCAACAGCAATACCAACAGCAATAACAATAATTCAGCAACCGTTCAGTTCCAACAGGAACAACCACAATAACACAGCAGCCTGCAAATGGACCCTCGCATAATTTGCAATCCTATGCCGCAACACCAGCCCGCTCAGAACCCCCAACCTGCTCCACCACCTCCTCCACCCGCTCAAGTCAACCCTGTCATTCACCATCCACCACCCACAGCCGCATGGGCTTAGACGATGAGCATGAGGTGGGCCAACTTTTGGCCATTTCTCACATCACACCCACCTCCACCACACCTACCATCGCTACCATTACCTCGCCACTCTGCAATATCTCCATCATACCACCGTCATTCTGTCACCACTTAACATCCCATTCTCCACTTGCCTCCACCCATATAGTCAATCCCTCTATCATTGACACCTCTCCGCCCCCACTTCACCATAACCTCGCCCTACGGAGCGGTGAATGTTCCACCGGATGTATCCTAGCGCATTTGTGTCATGCCAGGTCAAGTCACCCCAACAAATTCTAGCAGCAACAATCAACAGCATCAACAAGAGCTCGAGGAAATAGATCCAGTCCTAGAGACTCAATCTGATATACTAAAGCATCTGGATCAGACTCCAGCCAAAATATCCATCATCGAGCTAATCAAGAGGTCTTAGACCCATCAAAATGCCTTAAAGGCTTTTCTGTAGAGAGTTACGGTAAATGAAGATATGAACCCCGACAACCTGCCTTCGGTCCTTCTATTGTCAACAAAGGACCAAACAATTACTTTCACAGATAGTGAACTAGCTCCCCCTGAAGCTCGAAATATGCCTTTATGTGTAACTCTGACGATAAATAAGGTGGCCGTCGATGCCGCCTTAGTTGATACAGGGCTTCCATAAATGTGTGCCCTAAGCACCCTGCGGTCATGCAACATTTCCGAATGCCGCTTGCAACCAACTCCCACCACTATAGCGGCCTATGATAACTCCCGGCGAGCCTGTCTCGGTGTTGTCTCCCTACAGGCAGAGTTAGGCCCGCTTGTTATGACGGTGGATTTATGTGCTTGATATTGACCCGACTTTTAAGGCTATCCTGGGTCATCCTTAGATTGAAGCATTAGGGGCAGTCCATCCACGACACATCAATGTTTGAAATTTCCATTCCAAGGGCGCATAGTCAAAGTTAAAAGTGCAGCAACTACCCATACTGTGGAGGCCATTGAGAAAATCATGCCGGCAGTTTGGCCCTCAAATAAGCCATCATCTCGGTGCTTGTGTAAATTATCCCTGGGCTTATACTTTTCCTCCAGTCACAAAACAGTGTCCCCGTCATTGGCTACTGTCAAGAAGGGTATGTCATTAGACACCAAGGGCTAGAAACATCATGCTCAAGATTGGTTACCAGCCGGGGACAGGGTCTAGGAGCTCACCTCCAGAGAAGAACTCAGGTCATCCCTAATTCCAAGCAAATCACTAAGCATGGCCTGGGATACATGGGAATGGGTAGTATACTCGTCTACTTCAGCGTCAGATCAAGAGCCCCTCACCTGGACATTGTATGATCATTTTGTCAAAGGACCCATACAGCCTGGATACAACACTGTCAAGACAAAAGCATCTACATATGCATATCAAGATCTGGAAGCCAGTGGCCTGGCAAGAAGAAGAAGGCCGAGGAAGCAAAGGCAGAAGAAGAATCATACATAGAAGACCTGGTCTCAGCACTCAGTCTTTGTTCCGAGAGGGAGATCTCACAGAACCCCAAGCGCGACAGAATCAGCAGCATCCACATCGCAACCACCTCCAAGCGACAGTTGCTTGGGAATGGTGAAGATTTTGAAGTTCTGAACACCATCAACACAGTAGGGGAGTTCTGGCCAGGGCACCCCCGTCTTTTAGTCATTCCATGTTTTCAATCCTTGTTTATAAATTCTCCTTCATCCCTCTTTCTCCTCCTCTTGTTCTCCAATTCTCCTCTGACGCTCTCGAAGCGTTAGCCACCCTCCACCGTTTCGTCATCTCCTTTAATGGCACCATTTTTTCCCTCTCGATGCCTCCTATGTAGGATAGTTAGTTTCCTTTTCCTAATCTAGTATGTCCTGTCTAACAAAAAAGAAAAGAATGCTTCATTTTCTTCTCATTCCCCCCAGCAATCGAACGGTGATCCCCGTCTTTCCTCCCTTTTCTTTAGACGGCAATCCCGTCTTTTCCCTTTCTCCTTCATCGGACGGAGATCTCCATCCCTCCTTCCCTTTCAAGCATCAATCTCTCGCTTCCGTTTCCACTACAATCCTCGAGCTTAACGGTGATCCCCGTCACTCCCCGCTTTCAAATCTCGGATGGCGATCCCTGTTCCTGCTTTTCCCTTGATTCTTGACGGCGATCCCCGTCATCCATGTGCTCCTCCTTCTTCGGCGGCGATCCCCGCCTTCTGTCCTCCTTCTTTGGTGGCGATCCCCGCCTTCCTTTCCTTTCTACTTAAGCAGCGATCCTCGCCCACTGACCAACATGGTCATGTTGGGAGATTTATCTGAGGGGCCTTCTGTTCCCCTGCACCCTGTCTCTGCTACAGGCACACTGGGCTTGGGTGACCTGCTCTTGCCTCCAGTCCCATCGGAGAATCCCTGCGGCCGTGCCGCTCCCTTCCTTTCCCTTCCAATAATCCTCTGGACACTTCTCCAGAGCCTTCTGTAAAATATCAACCCTAGTTTTAGGTTCAAGGGTAGAATCTAGCAAGTCCCCATCCCCGTTTAGGAAGAGTAAGGGTAGTGGCATACCTCGTAGATATTTGATGGATCTGGTGCAAAGGTGTGGCACTCTTCTACCTGTAGAAGAGTTTGTCCAAGAAGCTGTCATCCTAAACATAGAAGCTCAGCACGAAGAGGAAGGGCTAGACGACGGATTTGGGGTATATGAAATCTTAACTGAGGAGGACTCAATGAGTGAAGAAGACGGTGAAATAGAGGACGCTGCTGAGATGTATGCCAGTGGTATGAGGAGATTTGATGAACCTACATCGGCAGTGGACGAACCCACTAAAGAGGTAAACATTGGGAGAAAAAAGAACCTAGGCTCCTAACTATAGCTTCCAATCTCCCTCCTGAAGAGGAAGAAGCGCTCATAGAGATGTTAAGGGAGTACAAGGATTCTTTTGCCTGGTCATACGATGACATGCCCGACATTGACCCCGAGTTAGTGGAACATAGGCTGATCTTGAAGCCAGGGGCAATAGCCGTTAAACAAAAATTACGGCATTTTCTCCCCCACATTGCTTTGAAGATGAAGGAGGAAATTGATAAACTACACAAAGTTAAGTTCATCCGTGTAGTCCTCTATCCTTTGTGGGTGGCTAATATTGTCCCGGTGATGAAAAAGGACGGGAGAGTGCGAATCTGCATAGACTTCTGGGACTTGAATAGGGCATGTCCAAAGGACGATTTCCCGTTACCTCATTTGGATGTCATAATTGATAACACCGCTGGGTATGAAACCCCTTTCATTCATGGTGGTTACTCAGGATATAATCAAATCCATCTAGCCCGGAGGACCAAGAGAAAACCTCCTTCACCATGCCATGGGGAACTTATTGCTATGTGGTCATGCCGTTTGGACTGAAGAATGCCGGCGCCACTTATCAAAGGGCAATGGCTATCTTCCACGATATGATTCATATTGATGTTGAGGTTTACGTCGGACCCGAAGAGAACACTCTTCCGTGCTTGCCAAGGTGTTTCGTCACGCGTAAGAATATCAATTGAAGATGAATCCAAAGAAGTGCGTTGTTGGGGTTTCCTCAGGCAAATTGTTAGGATTCATAGTCAGCAAGCGGGGGATTCAAATAGACCCGAACAAGGCCAAGGCAATAAATGAGATGCCTCATCCTAAGAATATATCCAAGCTTCAAGGACTGATTGGTTGGCTACAGTTCATAAGGAGATTCATATCTCAGCATTCTCAAAGGTGTCGCCCTTTCTATGAACTATTAAAAGGAGGAGCCAAATTCGAATGGAATAGTAAGTGCTAAGAAGCCTTTGACGAGCTCAAGAGTTATTTGATGTATCCCCCTATGCTGCAAGCGCCTATCCCAGGAAAACCCCTTATCCTGTATCTTTCAATTATCGAGGACTCCCTAGGAGCTATCCTTGCTCAGCATGATGATTCTGGTAAAGAAAGGGCAGTCTATTACCTCTCTAGGGTCTTCAATCCTTCCGAGCTCAAGCTCACCACAATGGAGAAAAATGTGTTCAGCACTAGTGGGTGGTACAGAAATTGAAGCACTACTTCCTAGCCCATCAGGTGTGAGTTTGATATCTAGAATGGATCTTATTAGGTATCTCCTGAAGAAGTCAGTCCTCGCCGACAGACTGGTACGTTAGCAGAGCTTCTTGACTCAATTCGATATCACCTTTATAGTCCAGAAGGCTATAAAAGGGTATGCCATTGCTGAACACTTTACTCACCTTCCTCTCCCTCATAGTGACACGGTCTAGGAAGAATTTCCTGATGAAAACTTGTCACTCATCTCTCGCAATCCCTTCTGATCACTCCATTTTGATGGAGCTCTCAATTCTAAGGGACGGGGCATAGGTGTGTCTTGCTCACCCCCAGAAGGGATCACCATTCCACTAGCATATCAACTTTAGTTCCCAGACACTAATAATGTCTCTGAGTATGAGGCTCTCCTAGCTGGTCTAAAGCTTGCCTATTTTAGGCGCGCATCATCTCAAGATCATAGGAGACTCTCAACTCATCCTTCGACAGGTCCTTTCTATCTACCGCACTCGTGACCACAAGCTCAAGCCCTATCAGGATCTGGTCACTCTCTTAGCCAAGCATTCCGCAAGCTTATCTACATTCACACTCCTCGCTCTTAAAATATCTTGGCCGATGCCCTGGCATCTGGGCCCTCATCTCCTTCCCTCTCCAGCCGCAGTGCTGAGACTATCATTGTCCAGAGGTTAGAAGCACCCTCCACTCAGGATCCTTGGTTCAATAACCTCAGAAGCTCTTTAATCTTGAAGCAGAGAGAAGAGAAGAGAAGGAAGTAATGTTTGTGGAGTTAGGAGAAATGATGGAAGAAGAAAGGCCATGGTATCATGAGATCGAGCAGTATTGCAAAGACAGTACCTTCCCAGAGGAATCTAAGACTGAGGATAGAAGAGTCATATGTAGAGCTATGCTAAGGTGTACCATCATCGCATAAGTATTGTATATGCGCGCTCTAAATGGAATGCTCCTCAGATGTGTGTCGGACGAGAAGCTTGAAGAGTAGTGGAAGGAGCTCACTCTAGTGAGTGTGGAGCATGTGAATAGCCAGATGCTAGCTAAGAAAATCCTTAGGCAGGGCTATTACTGGCCAACCCTAGAGGAAGACTGCGCTATCTACGTTCGTAGGTGCATCAAATGCCAGCTTCATGTCGATAAGATCCATGCTCCATCTTCCTCTTTGCATCCACTATCTTCACCTTGGCCATTTCCATGTGGGCCTTTGATATCATTGGACCTCTCGGTGATCCTAATACTCAAGTTAAACAAAAATCCTTCATCCTTACTCCTACTGAGTATTCACAAGTGGGCCGAAGCAGAAGCGTTTGCAGAAATCAAAAGTTCAAACCGTGTGCAGATTCATCAGAAGAACATCATATCGCGGTTTGGAGTGCTAAGCGGCTTTGTCATCGATAATGGACCCTAGTTCATATCCCAAGAGCTTCAGTACCTATGTAAGAATTCAACATTTCATTGCATCATTCGTCTCCATATTATCCACAGGGCAACGACTAAGCCGAAGCCACAAACAAAATGCTTTGAAAATTTTAAAGAAAACTTGTGAGTCTCATAAATTTGCTGATTGGCCTGAGAAATTGATTGAGGCTCTATGGGCCTACCGTACTTCCGTCCGCACGCTCACTGAGCAAACTCCCTTTTCGCTTATATGGGATGGAGGCAGTATGTCCACATGAGATCATCATTCCTTTGCTAAGGGTACAACTAGACAAGGAACTTAACCTCGATGAACGTCAAGAGGCGTACTTATTCAGCTGGAACACTTAGACAAACGGCATCTAGCTGCAGCCGATCACGTACTTTCCTATCAAAATAGACTCTGAAGATCTTTTCAAAAGAAAGTGATTGAACGCAAATTCCAAGAAGAAGACATGGTTTTAAAGTGAATTTTCATAAAACCTGGAGGTCATAGGTCAAAATTGCAAGCAAATTGGGAAGGGTCGCACGTCGTCAAGGAAGTGTACTCTGGGAACGCGTATAGGCTAGTCAATGCTGATGGTGAGGAGCTCTCTCACCCATAGAATGGGTTATATCTTAAAAGATTCTACCCTTAATAAAAGATTTTCAATAGCGGCACTATTTTTCAAAGGAATGCTAGCAACTGCGAGTTTCACATCCATTTTATGGCTGTCAAACAACATCTGGTTCAGTTAACACACACAATACGGTAACCAGGGCTGAATTTCTCTTAGTCAGATGTGTCCTACTTATCCCTAGTACAGGGGAGGGAAGGTCTTTTCTCCTCTTAGTCGAACGAGGTCTAGGGGCAAAAGGATGCTGATTTGTAGACAAGGGAGGGTGTAGATCATGTGTGAATGAGGTCTCAAAGAGGGACTGTCAGTTCAAAAGAAAGAAATAATAAAAAAGGCAATATATGAGTAAAAGAAAATTGAGGATAGGGGCATAGCAAAGAGTGGCAGTATAGTTCCCCGCGGGATGCCCTTGAGCCCGGTCGTACGCATGCCCCAAACTAAAGGCAATGACCACAAAGTCCCTGGACAATAGACGGAATCCATGTGTGATACACCCTTGCGAGTCGAACAAGTCAGTGTCCCAAGCACCGAACGCCAAGTCTTATCCCTTAAATCTTCCTATCCTCACTAATGACCGGAATACCCCCACGCCTGATCTGTGTAAGAACACTGGTGACCAAGGGGCAATCAGCTTGGGAAGCCAAGAACCAACGCACTTTGTACCTAGAAGGCGTTTTGACAAGAGCAAGATACAAAGTGAGATTCTTAGCTGATCACTCAAATGCAGAAGGTGTCGCTATTAGAAAATCCAAAAAATCCAAAAAAAAAAAAAAACCCCAAAATCCCAAAAAAAAATAGAAAATTCTAAAAAAAAATAGAAAACCCCAAAATCCAAAAAAATAGAAAATCCAAAAAAAATAGAAAACTCCAAAAAAAAAGAAAGAAAAATCCAAAAAAAATAGAAAACCTCAAAATCCAAAAAAATAGAGAAAACCCCAAAATCCAAAAAAAAATCAGAAAATCTCAAAAATCCAAAAAAAATTAGATGTACATATCATGCATTATTTCTTTTGTCTTTCGCCTATTTAATAAGGCTCAGCCCCTTGACTGCTATGAAGTTACAGTCACACTTTGTTTAATACAAGGGGCTGAGTCAAAGACCAGATCTAACATGTTTTGCTAAGTGTGTGCAGGGGTAGGAAACTCTGGAACAAGCGCAACAACATACTCAGTCTATTTCTCTCTCTCTCTCTGATCTCATGTCACACTCGTGTCAATTACAATTATTCCAATAATCAAAACATTGGCACAAAACATAAAAAGATCCACTAAAAATAAACATCTGTACAAAGATGAGGGGGAGGTGGCTCACAAGCTCCTCACTGTCCACCGCCACTCTCCCAGATCCCTCCTACCTCTCAGATGGGGGTAGATCTCACCCCCACCCCTACCACTCCTAGTGCTCGTCTCTCCTGCTAAGTGCCTCCTCCTCCTCGTTCCTCTGCCGGCTGGAGGAACCTACAAAAAATTGTCTAACTGAGGCGCCACTCGCCCCGCTCTCCAGCCTGGCTCCAGTTCCTGCTCCGGACTACCTGACTCACCATCGCCATGCAGTTCCGAAGCTCTGCAACCAGTGACTACTGCACGGCTAGGTCAGTGCGCAGTCGAGCCAGCTCCCCTGGGTTCTCCAACGATCCCTGCGCACGCAGGGTAGCTAGCTCCCTCGTCAGCTCGCCCACCTGCGCCACCGCTGCCTCCGCCTGGATGCGCCACCGGGCGGCCTCCAATGTCGCTGTCTCTGCCTCCATACGCCACCGGATCACCTCCGCTGATGGTGGTCCCGCCTGCGTATGCAGCTGGTCCCTCTCTGCTACCGTCGTCTCTGCTTGGAGGCGCCACTGAGCGACCGACGCGATTACTGCATCGACTTGCCCTACAAGTGGGCCGCCCAGTCGGTGGCGGTTCTCAACTCTGTCACCTGTGGAAAATCAGGTCAGTGCCAAGCATAAATCAAATTCAGCTCAAATCACTATCATACTTACCCTCTCTGCCAGCTCAGCATGAAACCTCGACCCTCCTCACTGCGCTCACCAACTGATCTGCTAAATCAAACTGGGAGCTCTCCGCTGCTGCTCTGGATGAGGATGCACCCGCCTGTGCCCTCCTCACACTCGCCAGCTTCGCACGCTGCACATGCAAAACTGGTCCGTTTCTCAATCAGCTAAAAGGAATTAGTGAGTTACTGAAGTTGAGTAAGTACTCACCAACTGCTCTACCCCCTCCTCGCTGCATCCCGGTCCTATACTGTCGAATGCAGCAAGGCCCGGGTGAGGCAATCTCCTCGGCCACGTCCACCTGCAATTCATCTGAATCTGTCAGCTTAATTCAATAAAGAACAGTTCACAAGGTCTGAGTTTAGAAGTTTACCTGTCGCCTCGCACCCCTGTAGACCCTCACCCCATACTTCAAGGCGAAGGCTTGCAGGTATGCGTCATTCAAGTCGGCGTCGAACTGGACCCATTGGCCTCTGTGCTCCCAGTCCACTATCTGCTCACGGGCCCGCTCGCGCCAGTCGGTAGTGTCGTGGAGTCCCTGGAAGCTCTGGCTAGGCCTAGGGGTCCGACCTCAGCTAGGGAACTCCACTGCACTTTGACGGAAGCCAAGAGACTTCTAAGTCAGATAAAGGTGGAGAGGTAGCACAAGGTTTAGAGCATGCACCCACACCATCCTACCAAGTAGGGGCGGGCCGCTCCAACCACGGCTGTCCCTCGTCCCCCTCATCCAGATATGGCTGCCACACCACCTACACATCGAAGCACATCTGATCAGTATTCAAGTAATTAATTCAAAGCAATCAAGCTAAGAGAAGGGGTAGAATACTCACATCTAGCTGAGGGTAGACGTCAATGGTATCCTGGATGGACGCCAGCCTCCAAGGGGCACGTGTCACAACACGACACCCAGCGTCGAGCTATGGGCACGAGGCCAGGTCGCTCCAATGTCCCCCTCCTCAGGCCGGGGAGGTGAAGGTAGGCCTAAACCTGCAAGAACATGAAGGCAATTAGATCACAAATAATAGCATAAGGGCAGGTGTAGTAAAAGGGGCAAGAGGAAAAAGAGTACCTGAAGAAAGGGGAAGAATCCGCTAATGGACGCCTGGTGGTTGGAGGAGCCCAGATTGTCGAACTGATGCGCAAGGAACGTCGCTCCCACGCGTAGCCACCAACCTAGTCCAGATCCTCTAGAAGTGGTAGGAACCGGCAGTGGACCGAATCACCCCTCGTGGCAAACAAGAGTCTACCCAGAAAGAAGGTGACGAAGCGATTCAAGTCCAAATCCGCCTGAGCCCCTGGCTCACTAGCTAGGTTTCTATGTAGCCCTCCGTCAGCCTCTAGAGCTGCTCATCCATCGTCTCTGCTACCTCCCTACCTGTCTGAAAAAGCCCCAGACTCTCCTACACCTCCACCTAGGGACTAGAGACAATCTCTGCCCTATAGTCAAACCTAGCAGTCTATGGGCCAACTCTCTATAGCACGGGTAAGTAAACCGGCTCACTGGCCGCCTATGCACCCTCAGGCCGGTGATCCTGCTCACATCCTCCAAGCTGGGGATCATATGTCCCCATGGGAACACAAAAGCAGTCGCCTCCGCGTCCCACCTGCTGCACAGGGCCTGAGTAAGAGGGGCGTCCACCCTCATCCTCTCCATCCTCAAAGTCTCCCCGAACCCCATCTCATCTAGCATGTCTCTCTGAAATCTGGGAAGAGCTAAGTACACCTCCAGCACAAGGATCCATGAAACTCGGGCCCTCATCTCGCCCTGCAAGCAAATTAGTCAGTGCATCAGATTAATCAAGTTGTGTGTGGTTTCTCGGCTGAGGTCGCGCCAGCCCAGTGGGTCACGACCTTGTCGCGACGCATCGCGATGCCCCGATGTGCCGCGGACATGGTCGCAACACCACAGAGGACCGCGATTATGTCGCGACGGCCTTGGTCGATGCGTCACAGTCGCGGCCTCTAAACCCGTCGCGACTACTGGTGTAGCGACGGGGCGGATCGTCGCGTTCTCAGGCGATGACCGACCCAAATCTACCTTGTCCGGGGATCGCTTTTCTGGGCATCACGTCCTACAATGGCCCTCTATGGGGCTCTACCTCCTACGCACATCCACTAATCAAACGCTTAAGGCATCGAGGACCTACCTTCTTCATCGCCGATTCTCGCGCCATGGCCACCGCCTCAATGTCCACGGCTGGTGCATCTCCTTCCTCCATTTCCACCTCTGGATCCTCCTCTACCACTAGAGGAGTCACCACGCGCCGTCGGGAGGCCCGCTTCATCGCCGGCCTCTTCCCCGAGCCACCGTCGCCATTACCTCCACCGCCTTCCATCACCACTATCGAGGGAGAGAGTAAGAGAGGGGGAGCGAGAGCTAGCGAGAGAGAGAGGGTGAGAGAGGGTGCAGAGAGAGACGGAGCAAGAGAGGGGAGGGGGGGGCGATCGTCGAAGCTCAAAGGCCTTGCACAATGATCGCATAGAGGGGGGGAAGAAGAGGGGTTTCTGCATTTTTGAACCATCGGTTGATGACGCGATAGCTATAGATGTCACGTTATTGTCACGGTGCCAGTAGGTCGCGACACTGTTGCAACCTATCGGCCCATCGCGACGTTTCGGCGACCCCTGTAGTGGCGCGACATCAACAGAGCAATGCGCGCTTTGAACAAAATCCTGATTTTGTTGATTCAAATGAGCAATACACATCCTAATCATCCCTACAATCAGTCCAATCATCTTTTCAGTCCTATTACCATCTAATACAATGCCTACATCTCCTAAAGCTTTCAAATGCCCAGTGCCGCCTCGAACTCTGTGGTATGTCTGGTCGGATCCTCTTCAAAGCGTAATGATACTCCCGGGCCACATCCTCGTCCTCTGCCACTTCCGCTGAAATAATGCTCGTGGCGCATCCCTCCCAGTGGACGATGGCACTCCTCACATCTCGTTCATCCTGATCGTCGTTCC
>CM024754.1:20223341-20273432 GCA_014218235.1 Colocasia esculenta | reverse complement strand
AATCAACTGATAAGAAGAAATCGGTCGATCAATTTTGTCATTCTGTACCAATCGTGCCAAGGCTGGCGAACACTATGTACGCTATGGCACAACAAATCTTGCTTCATTCAATGAATGAGCATATAGTGCACTGGTCTATTTGATTATCTTGATATCCATCTCAAATAACTTATTATCGGGAATGTTTAAGATCTGTGTTTAAAGAGGATATATTTATTATCAATATGATCCAATCCTCATGCGTACAAATCCTTGGACATCCCAATGTATACACTGTATCAACAATCATAGAATACATAGTGAGAAAAATGCATTTATTATTATACCAAAAAGATATGTCTACAAACACAAGTGCCATCATATAAGTGATTTGGTTTGTTGGACACTCAATAACTACCAACGTTGCTCGCACCACTCGTGTAGTCCCATCCCCACCCCCACCCCCCCCCCTCCCATGTTGAGCCCTCACACCTAGGGCTGATCACGATTTGGTCCAAACCGAAAAATCGAACTGACCCGACCTGTTCGGTTCGGTTCGGTTTCATGAGTTGGGTGGTTCGGTTCGGTTTTTTGGTTGGGAAACCGAAATGAACCGAATACCTATATATAATTATATAAATTATAGAATTAAACAAAAAAAGTAGCGCAGTGGAGGCGCCTTCGCGCGCCCTCCACGCGCATGGCGGTCGCGAGTTCGAAACTCGCGACCGCCAAAAAAACTGTCTTTTTAACAATTTTGTCAAAAAATACCATAAAAACGCCAAACATACCATAAAAATATTAAAAAAATGTCAGAAATGTAATATTCGGTTGAACCGAACCGAACCGGTTCGGTTCAAACAGTAAATTCGGTTCGGTTCGGTTTCTCCCAAAAATAGAGAAAACCGAACCGAACCGAACCGTGAACACCCCTACTCACACCCCATCCTTGCTACCAAGGTGTGGCAAGTGGACATGTTTGGGTCGTGAAGGGTGGTAGTTTGCATAGCGGAGGTTGAGGATATGGTAGGAGGGTGAGGGCATAGTATGCTTTATAGGACTTCCCTTTTATTGGTGTTTTTAAACCTGAGAAGTACAAGATGTAGTCATCTTATATTCTGAGTTCATGAACTGTTGTTTTTAAATTTACCCACTATATGGGTTTCTTCTCAACCTCGACCTCGCAATCTTTAGCTATTATCAATAGCTTCTGGCTATTTGTCACATGCATTTTTGCTATGATGACGTTGATCCACAGCATGTCGACATTTATGAAATGAGAAATGCTAGGCTCCCGGCGTGCCGGGAGCCTAGGCTGAGCTGGGGCTCCCGCGCCCCTCCGCGCGGCCACCGCGTGGAGGGGACGGGCCCCAGCTGCATTAATGCGGTTTTTTTTTTTTACATTTTGTGCACACAAATGATGTATTTGTGCGCACAAATACATTATTTGTGCGCACAAATACATCATTTATGTGCAAAAAAAAAAGACATTTAATGCAGCTGGGGCCCGCCCCCTCCACGCGGCAGCCGCGCGGAGGGGTGCGGGAGCCCCAGCTCAGCTTTGCTCCTGGCGCTGTCGGGAGCAAAGCATTTCTCTTTATGAAATAATGGATAGGCCATACACTATTTTCTTTTTCGAAGATTCATAATGTTTTCAATTAATAATCCATCTGCGGATTCTTGTTACTGTGGGGGCGTTTTCTTGTTTGGGCCTGAGCCAAACGGGCCTCCACTGAAGAAGATGGGGAAGACGAACACTGGTGCGGACGGAAACCTGCAAAACCAGAACTGGATCAGGGGGGCCCGGTTGAAGAACCGGGGGGAACCCTCCGATGCCAAAGTCAGTATGAGACTTGAAAGGCTTGAAAGAAAGGGGGTTCTCGTATGTGAGTCGCGCGAGGGCGAGTGTGAGTCTGCGAGACTGCGTACCTCTACATGGAGGTTACCTGAGCCTGTTTATAGGCGAGGGTCTTGAGAGAGGGAGACGAAACGTACCGAGATCGTGCCTGAAGGGTCGCGCCGGTTGGCGCGTAGTCCGGGGAGTTATCCGTTGAGGCGCCCGTAGGGCCGTCCGGCAGTTAATACGCTCTAAGACGTGAGGCGCGTGGCTTGCAGCGGTTACACCGTTGTGAGGAGGCGAACAACTTGTTCGGACGTATTTAGCCAGGGTTACCGAGCAGGTAGCCTGTACAAAGCCGACCCCTGTTCGGTAACGGCAGTGGCTGCTCTGTACACGCTGCCGGGCGATGGTAAAGCCAGCGGTCTATGGCATGATTCATGCAGGACCTGTTCGGTAGATAGTGTCTGAACCGAACAGGATGAGGGGTGTCCGGAGACCACCCTTGGAGACCTGGAGAGTGCTCGACGTGGAGGCCGTTCGGTGCCCGGTGCTCGGGTGCTTCGGTGATGGCGGGCTCGGGCCGGAGCTGCCTGGTCTGCTCGGTAAGGCAAATCCTATTAGAGCAGCCGGCGCGGTGCTCGGAACCTGCCGCTAGGACCCTTGGGCGCTTACATCTGAAGCGTGTTCGGCAGCCGGTTGGCTGAAGCCGAGGACACGTGGCGCAAGGGCCATAGCCGTTTTGCCTTGCTGGGTCTTGATGGGCCTACGAGCCTAGGAGGTAAAAATAGCATCTACACTTGCCCCCACCCTCTCAAGTCTGCTCGGATGTGATCGTGAACACTTGAGAGGGGAGATGTCTCCATGCCTGCAGGGGAGCAGCCGTTGATTGCGACGAAGCTATGTCCTCCTGAGAAGCGCTTGGGACGAGGTCGGAGGTCACTTTGGCGGGCGTGGGTGCCGAACTGGTGGCAGGCAAGGTGGATCCCACTAGTGTCTAGAGGCTCGTGGGTTCCGCGCAGGTCGAGCTGAAGAGCTCGACAACCCGGGGTTGAACTGAACACCTTTGTCATAGGACGGGTACCGCGCTGGTCTTCTGAGCTGAAGAGCTCGTGACCAGGGGTTGTACTGTTCGCCCGAATTCTTTAACTAGCGTTGTCCTTTTTTCTTCTCTTTTCTAGTTGTGTTCCGTTCGAATCGGAATTCGTCGGTGTTTAGAGGCTCGCAAGTTCCGCGATGGTCGAGCTGAAGAGCTCGTCAACCTGGAGTTGTACCGAACACCTCTGTCATAGGACGGGTACCGCACTGGTCTTCTGAGCTGAAGAGCTCGTGACCATTGTTGTACCGTTCGTCCTTTACATAAACCGATAGAACAGCGGAGAGAGAAGTAGGACGCTAAGCAGAGAGGCTTTTATAAATAATAAGCCTTTTACATGTCAGGTTCTCGGTATGGTTTTGCTGCCGAAGGTAGGCAGCTTGTAGAAACCTCTTCCGAGAACCTAAATGACCTTATAAGGTCCTTCCCGTTTCGGGGCGAATTCGCCTGCTCAGCTCGGCTGACTGCCAGACTCTCCTCGCACGCAGCGTGGCGTTGAGCGATGAAGAGGAGGTTAGCGAGGGTAGGCGGTTGCTGGACCCCAAGTGTCCTGTGAAGGAAGCCGTCGCGAGTGCCTCGGATGAGGGCACTGGTGGCTAAAGAGACGTCGAGGCGCGGGATGCGAGGTGCTTCTGTGCGGAACCACTGGATGTAGTCCCAGAGTGCTTCGTCATTCTTCTGCCAAACAGACAGAAGAGATGCCGTGGTGCGCGGCTGAGACCTTCCGGCCAGGAAGTGATCCCGGAAGGATTTTTTCAACTGGTGGAAGGAAGAGATGGAGCCTGCGGGGAGGGCTTCGAACCATGCCCGCGCAGCCTCCTTCAGCGTGGTCGGAAAGACCGGCATTTGGCCGCGTCTGATACTCCGTGGAACACCATGTGCGACTCAAACCCATGGACGTAGTCTGCTGGGTCAGTGGTGCCATCGTAGGGCGCGATGGAAGGTAGAGGCAGTTTTGGGGAGACCCAGGCCTCCAGGATCTCTGCGGTGAACGGGGAGCGGAAGTCCAGGTCGTCGTCCCCCAAGAGTCTGCCTTCTCCCTTCCGGATCATCGCGTCCATGCGGCGCTCAAGGTTAGCGACGTGGCAGAAGCGTCTGATCAATTCTTGGTTGGCAGGCGTTGAGCTCTCGCGCTTGGACGCGTGGGCGTTGGAATCGACGTCGAAACGTGCGGGGGCCGAAACCGCCGCGGCACGGCGGGGTGAATTGGCCTGCCTCGCTGGTGTTCGGCGTGCGAACGGGGGCGGTTCTGCATGCTGCCTCTATGACGCTGGAGGGGCACGAGACCGTCGGTGAGACGACTCCGCTAGACGCTCCGGTGGAGGGGGAACCGTCAGGGCCGGATGCCTGGCCAACTGGGCCTGGAGGCCCTGACAGATTCCTGTCAGATGTTGCATCTGCCGCCGGAGCTCTGCTATCTCCAGGGCGGTCGCAGGTACTGCAACAGCAGGATTGTCGCCGGGTGCACCAGTGGGGGCGACAGCGGTGTCGACAGGGGGGACTCTGACGCGCGAGTCCGCGCGCGGCTGTTGAGACCTCGTCGCCCTGCTGCTGCAGTTCTGGTGAGAGGAACGTCCGCGAGCCATGGCTGCTGTCGTTCCCAATGACGACGCCAAAAGTGTGGGGGCATTTTCCTGTTTGGCCTGAGCCAAACGGGCCTCCACTGAAGAAGATGGGGAAGACGAACGCTGGTGCGGACGGAAACCTGAAAACCAGAACTAGATCAGGGGGGCCCAGTTGAAGAACTGGGGGGAACCCTCCTATGCCAAAGTTAGTATGAGACTTGAAAGGCTTGAAAGAAAAGGGGGTTCTCGTATGTGAGTCGCGCGAGGGCGAGTGTGCGTCTGCAAGATTGCGTACCTCTACATGGAGGTTACCTGAGCCTGTTTATAGGTGAGGGTCTTGAGAGACGGAGACGAAACATCCCGGGATCGTGCCTGAAGGGTCGCGCCGGTTAGCGCGTAGTCCGGGAGTTATCCGTTGAGGCGCCGTAGGGCCGTCCGGCAGTTAATACGCTCTAGGACGTGAGGCGCGTGGCTTGCAGCGGTTACAACCGGTGTGAGGAGGCGAACAGCCTGTTCGGACGTATTTAGCCAGGGTTACCGAGCAGGTAGCCTGTACAAAGGCCGACCCCGCTGTTTAGGTAACAGCAGTGGCTGCTCTGTACGCGCTGCCGGGCGATGGTAAAGCCAGCGGTCGATAGCATGATTCCTGCAGGACCTGTTCGGTAGACATGTCTGAACTAAACAGGAAGGGTGTCCGAGACCACCCTTGGAGACCTGGAGAGTGCTCGACGTGGAGCCGTTCGGTGGCCGGTGCTCGGTGCTTCGTGATGGCGGGCTCGGGCCGGAGCTGCCTGGTCTGCTCGATAAGGCAATCCTGTTAGAGCAGCCGGCGCGGTGCTCGAACCTTCCGTAGGACCCTTGGGCGCTTACAGCTCGGCAGCCGGTTGCTGAAGCCGAGGACACGTGGCGCGAGGGCCAAGCCGTTTTGCCTTGCTGGGCTGAGGGTCTACGGCTAGGAGGCTAAAAATGCCTCTACAGTTGTTGCCCAGTTACGAGCCCAGAGGGGGGGTGAATGGGTCTTTTAAAATAATCTACAAGATACATGTAACTAAAAATTATTCACACAAACGTTCTTCGAAGGAGGTTAGTGACTGTTAGTTTAAATATCAAACACACAAAGAAGACAATCACACAACACAAGAATTATCCTGGTTCGGACCTCCTCTCCTTAAGAGTCCTACGTCCAGTCCCTGAGCAACAACTCAGGATTTTCACTAACTAGGGTACAGTCCCCAAGGACGCAACAACACCCAGCTCAGCTGGTCTTCCTTCACACCCGAAGGGAACAGCAACACCATGGATACCTCACCAGGTCTTCCTTCACAACCGAAGGGAACAACACCCTGAATACCACCAGGTCTTCCTTCACACCGAAGGGAACAACACCCTGGATACCACCAGGTCTTCCTTCACACCCGAAGGAAAACAACTCAAAGAGAATTGAATGAAATTCAAGCCCCTAGATCAAGCTTTTAACAAGCCAAGATCTGAAGCCACTAGCACCGAGAGCAAAGAATCTATGCTAAGCACACTCTCAAAACTACACAAGCTCTCTCAGGATTTTCACTACAGTGAGGAGAGCAAAGAGCAAAAGCTAGGTGGAATGAAGTTCTTGGCTCTGGACTTCTTGCAGAAGAAATTGAACGTTTGAACACGAGATGCTTGCTCTCTACTGTGGTTGATTCTTCTTCTTTTCTTCTGTCTTTGAGTTTATATCTTCTTTTTGAAATACTTCCGTTGAAGTAACCGTTGTCTCTTGGATTGATAGACGTTAGACTGTTTGACAATTGGAAGCTTCAACTATCTTTTATCCATTTGAGCACGCAAAGAGATAAGGTCTTCTGACGTCCATAGGTTCCAACGTTGTATGATAGAAAGTCTTCAGGACCCTGCACACATTAAATGCAAAAACAACAGACAACTCAAATGTCTCTTGTTGTCAGTATGCGTTGATGTGAGTATTCATTAGAATAGCAATCCCAAATAGCTTGTTTTAAAGATGTTTGAGAGTAAGCACAATAATGGACGATATTATCTGCATGCATGCAGAGATACGTTCAGAACTCATAAATGCAGGAGTGACAGATAGATATATGCGTGACTTTGACTAGTCAATGCTTCAAGAGATAAGATAAAAATCAAGTTGATATAAACTGTAAAGTCGTTGTCTATATGACTTATGAAATCGTTATGAATACTAACAAGTCATTATAGAGAGCAAATCGTTATGAACACTGATCAAGTCGTTATGAGCTCTAAAGAAACGTTGCAAAAGCAAATTGTTGTGAGCGCTAAAGAAATCTTTGTGCAAAGCAAATCGTTACGAGCGAGCAAGTCATGCGAGTTCTTAAAGAAATCGTTATGGTGACTTATGAAATCATTACGACAGGCAATCGTTGTGAGTTCTAAAGAAATCGTTACGGTAACATGAAATCGTTACAACAAGCAAGTCGTTGTGAGTTCTAAAGAAATCGTTACGGTAACTTATGAAATCGTTACAACAAGAGTCGTTGTGAGTTCTAAAGAAATCGTTACGGAACTTATGAAATCATGTGAATTGCACAGTAAGTCGTTGCGAGTTCTAAAGAAATCGTTACGGTAACTTATGAAATCGTTGCGGCGAGCAAGTCGTTACGAGTTCTAAGAAATCGTTACGGTAACTTATGAAATCGTTACAACAAGCAAGTCGTTGCGAGTTCTAAAGAAATCGTTATGATAACTTATAGAATCGTTGCGGAGAGCAAGTCGTTACGAGTTCTAAAGAAATCGTTGCAATAACTTATGAGAGTCGTCATGACAGGCAAGTCGTTGCACTTTCTAAAGAAATCGTTGTTGTGATAACTTATAGAGTCGTTATGACAAGCAAGTCGTTGCGCTTTCTAAAGAAATCGTTGCGATAACTTATAGAGTCGTTATGACAGGCAAGTCGTTGCGCTTTCTAAAGAAATCGTTGCGATAACTTATAGAGTCGTTATGACATCGACTTGATTGAAACAACATGACTTTTCAGTCTTATAAGGAAATCGTTATGAATTTCAACAGAAATCGATATGGACTTAGAGAAATATCATGTTGAAAAGATTAAAGCTTCAGAGAAGTAATGCATACCTTTATTGGCTTGATTGACCTTGGTATTTTTCCTGTACTTTAAGACTTATGAAATATTCATTAGATATTATTTATAAAAACTGGTTAGTTTTGTTAATCACCAAAATATATATGTAATTAATAAAATTACATGGGGACAGACTGATCATCAATCTCCCCCTTTTTGGTGATGACAAAACTGAACAATAAGCATGGATGAAAAATATCTGAAATCAATCTGAAGATAAGACATGCTAATTTTCTTCCTTAAAAATTATGGAAGTATTTCAGACATGCTATATCTCCTTAAAAATTATTGGAATGTATTTCATACATGCTAATTCTCCCCCTTTTTGTCATGAAGCAAAAAGACAATCTGAGACAAAAAAGAAGAGAAAAGATAGAGGCAGATGACCAAGGGAATTTTCATTAACTTTGAGGTGGTACAGGTAAATAGAAGGCAGGAGACAAAAGAGAGGCAAAATGGGAAATGGTTTCCCATGCCTGTGCTTCCTGCTCTCAAAATGAGTTTTAAAAACTCCAAAAGACAAAGAGTAGGATGGTCCCATGGAGGAAGCCATCCTTTTGAGATGAAGATCTAGGTGCTGATAGAGAAGATCAGCATATGCATTCTTGTCCATGCTCATCTTGAGGAAACGACGAGTCCCAAAGCTGGCACAGGTGAGGAATTGGTCCATGGTCAAGGATAGTGATTGTGGTTGTCTCTGAGAGCCTTGTGCATAGCCACATAAACTTTGTATCTTTCCTCCCAGACTTTGAAAGGGTCATCAACAAGATGAATGGAATTCATATCCAAGAAGGTAGCTGGAGAGAATGGCTGGTTTGCCTTCCCTGGCCTGAGCTTCATTGAGTGCAAAAAGTGCTGAGCTGACAGAGGATAGAACTTGGACCATTCTGAGGATGTCAGCCTTTCACATTCAGACAGAATGGGGGCTAGAACTTCAGCACTTACATGCCCCTGGTGATATTCCCTAAATAGGAATCTAGGAAAAGCAACCAGGCGCCTTTCTGTACTTTAATTCTGCCCATTACCTGGCAAAACGCTCAAAGATGATGGATCCTACAGAGGATTCCATGAAAGGAAATGGATTTGAGGAAGGGCTATCTCTTCAGGCACTTGGAGGGTAGCAAAATCTACCTGAACATCTGAAGTATGTGAGATGTCTGGAGAGAGAGCTGAAATGGCCCTTTTGAACTGCTGAGCTGAACTTCAGGAAGTCGATGGACATATCTGTAGTTGTTGAACAACACATAGTGTCTGACCATCTTGATTTCCTTTTGAATGAAGGGTGCCCAAAGTTCTTGGTGATACATCCTGAACCACTCAGACAAGGTCAGGGAGTGGTCCCTTGGAGGAAATCTGGCAGATTTGGCAAGAATGAATTTCTTTAGGAGATCCTTGTGACCTTTGCCCCATTGATCTTCAGTTTTGGAGTGGGCAAGAGAGAAGATTTTGGACTTTTCGGATTTTGAAAGAGAGTGTAGGGTAGAATGGTGTTCAAATGATCTGAAAGATTTTGAAAAGGAAGGTTAATGATGGTGGCAAGAACAACTTTGGAAAGGTATTCCCTATACAGTGGGTTATGTTTGTTGTCCACTGTGAGAGAAACCATAAAGGTGGGTATTTGGGTTCAGAGGAAAGGGAGGAAGTAGAAGTGAGTTTCCTCTTCTTGGGGCAGGACTAGAAGGGTCTGCCCTGTGAATGTGTCCCCAACCTTCAGCACAGACCTGAGAATGCCTTCCTCAAACTCATCCTTTATCTTTTCCATAAAGGGAGAGTTAAGTTGGGCTCTTTCAGGTATGATAGTGATGAAAGAGGGTGGAGGAGTAGGATGAAGAAAAGAATGTGATGTAGTAGGGAGGTCATCAACTGGTCCAAGGGAGGGACCAGAGGAGGAGGAGGAGGCTCCAGCTGAGGATGCTGGAGGGACCTCAAGATAGGAGAAGGAGAAGGAATTGTAGTAGAGGGGCAGGAGATGAGGTGGTGGAATGAGGAGGAAATGGAGTAGGAGAAGAATTGGTCTGGATTGAGGCTTTTGAATGTTTGGGGAGCAGGAGGAGCTGTAGGAGCTGAGGGTGGAGTTGGAGGGATAGGTGTGTGAGAGGGAGAAGAGGGAGCTGGGGCTTGGGTGCCAAGGATTCTTCTGCCTCTTTCTGCACAGACTCACTCTCCAATGGCCCTGATGGCCCTGACCCTTGCTCAGCTGGCCCTGGAGGCCCTTTAACCTGATCATCCGGCCCAGATGGCCCTTCAACATTCACTGCTGCTCTGCTGGGTGCTGATTGCCTGCTTCTGGCCCTGATGGCCCAGACACATTTTCTCCAGGCTCCTGAGCTGCTTGAGGAGGAGGAGCTTGAACTCCAACTGCCTTGATAATATCTGAGAGCATGCCTTTCATGCTACTCATCTCCTTATTAAGCCATTTCATAGCATTTATGATTTGAGCTAACTCTTTGTTGGCTGAAGCTTGGCTCAGAAATATAGAATTTACATCTGACTGGAGAGAACATAATAGCTCACCTTGCACATTCAGCCTTTCAATCACTGGCTTCAAATTTATGACAATTTTCTGTTTGACCTGCCTCTCAAAAGGTGTATCAGCCAGGAGAGGAACTTCAGAGGCAACTTCTTTTCCTTTCTTCTTGCCTTCTTTTGCTGGAGGAGGTTGATCATCATCTGAGCTCGAAGAGCTTGCAGTCTCCCCTTCTCTGTCATCAAAATTGGAGAATCTCTATGCCTTTCCTCCTGACCATCAACAACAGGAGTTGCTTCTACTGAACCTTCTTTTGATAGCTCCCCCTCAATAGGAGCATCTTCTTCATTTGATACTTGCTCCCCCTGAATGGGAGCATCCGCCATCACAGAGTCACCCTGAGCAGCTGGGTGCTCTAGCTCTACTGGAATATTTCCATTGGTACATCAATGTGGCCTGATGCCACTGCCTCTTCAGCAACTCTGCCACTATTTTCTGGAGAACTAGTGGTGGAAGGGATCGAATCAATAATATCTGAGAGAATAGATGCAACGACAGTTGAGGGTAGTGGGTCCTCAACTGGAATAATATCCTCTGGGAGAATATCCTCAATTCTCCTCTCTGCAAAATTTAGAGCTAATTCTTCTGGAAATTCTGAAGCTGCTACTGATACTCTTTCTTCTTCTACTGCAATTCAGGCTGAACTTCTGCTATAGAGGGGCCTGATGATTCTGCTGCCCCAACTGCTGGAACTGAAACTGACTCCACTGGCAATTCTGGAATCATAGCAGCTGATCCCATTTCCTGATGAACAACTGAGGCGTCGTCAATGATGGCTTCGCCTTCAGCAACTGAAGCCTTGAACCAGACACCATTTTCCACAGAGAAGCCACTCTTCTTCAGGTTCCTGGACCTGATTGCTTGGCCCATTTTCTCTACAACTGCCCCAGAAAGATCACACCGAAGTGTTTGAAGATCTTGGTAAGTAGGTGGGCATAGGGCAGGGACACATTTAACTTGCTCTTGGTGTCCCAAATCTGATCTCTGGCAAATTTCATTCTTTCCATCATCACTGCGGCCATATTTATCTCCTATTTTGAATGGCCCAGTACATCATGTCAGAGTCGGCCTTTGTGCAAGATGAAAATGTTGCACTTCTGGGAACTAAGATTTGACATACAATAAAATGAAGGAGGCGGTTGAAAGCAGTTAGTTGATTTATATCAAGCTTGCCATCCCTTAGCTTGAAGCCCGGCCCTACAATTCCCAAACCTTTCACTGGGCGTCCACAGTGTGAACCCCACTTAACCCGGAAGTCTTCACATCAAACAACATCTTCAGCAACTCAGGGTCTATTCTAATCAGGGTTCCCTTTACTGAAGAAACTAGGGACCCATCTTCCTCTGATTTCAAACAAACGAAGAATGCTTTTACCAGGTCCGGATAACTAACCTCCGAAAAGGTGGTAACTCCCGTCCACTGCATCTGATTGATCAATTCTACCACGCTGCTCATTCCATTTTTCCTCAGATTAGCAACATCGACTTCTTTATTGCCACAGAGCTTCGTCTTCACAAAGGTAAACCTCTCCTGCTGCTCAGGAGTGAGAAACTCGGCGCTGTAGCCACCCAAACTGCCGGCGATGACTGGTGCGGCCATGGATTCAGGTGGGAAAGTCTCTAGAGGTTGAAACGGAAGGAGAAGAGAAGGAATCCTCAAGAAATTTTGCGGGAAGGAGGAGGAAGGTTCAAATTTGCAGAGGGTTGAGGTATGAGTTGTTAGGGCATCGGCTCATGCGACAGGATGAAAGGGGAAAAGGTAGACGATGAGATACGAATCGTTGTGTCATTGATTTTATGAATAAATAAATGCACTGGGGAAAGTGAGGCGCCAAAAGGCGGCAGAAGAAGACAAAAGAGTTTGACTATTCAAACCGACTTCAATGAGAGAGCGGTTACAAAGGATAATTTGAATTTCTTTTGCTTAAAGCCATGGAGGGAAAAACTACTTAATTCTGAAATTTAATGTCCCAGTTTTAAACAAACTTTTTCACAAATTGCACATGCCTAATTCCCTTCTAAGAGATGTGAATCTCTCCTCGGGTAAAGCTTTTGTGAAAATGTCTGCTAACTGACCATTTGTATCAATAAAGGATATTTCAATATTACCATTTGCTACATGATCACGAATAAAATGATATCTAACCTCAATATGCTTGGTCCTTGAATGTTGAACTGGATTCTTGGTGAGATTTATGGCACTGGTGTTGTCACACAACAGTGGGATGGATTTGATGTTTAATCCGAAATCTTCAAGTTGTTGCTTTATCCATAAGAGTTGTGTACAACAACTTCCAGCAGCTACGTATTCAGCTTCAGCTGTAGATAGTGCCACTGAATTTTGTTTCTTTGAAGACCAAGATATCAAACATCCTGCAAGAAATTGACAACAACCACTGGTGCTTTTTCTATTTGCATCCAGCATAGTCAGCATCAGAATAACCTACTAAGCTAATTTCACAACATTTTGGATACCACAGACCTAAGTCATGAGTTCTTGCTAAATATCTAATATTCTTTTCACAGAAATTAAATGTGATTCTCTAGGATCGGCCTGATACCTAGCACACATGCATACACTAAATAGAATATCGGGTCTACTAGCTGTTAAGTAAAGTAATGATCTATCATACCTCTGTAGATCTTTTGATCTACTTTCTTCCATCTTTATCACTGTCCATCCTGTTGATGTACTCATTGGTGTTGACAGTGGCTTGGTATTATCGTATCCAAATTTCTTCAAGAGTTCTTTTGTGTACTTTGCTTGACAGATGTGAGTTCCTTCCTTTCCTTGTTTGATTTGTAGTCCAAGGAAATAATTAAGTTCTCCCATCATGCTCATTTCAAATTCTCCCTGCATCAACTTTTCAAATACTTGCAAAGGGATTCATCAGTAGAACCAAAAATAATATCATCTACATAAATTTGGACTAGTAGAATGTGTTTGACCTTTGACTTTATGAAAAAGTACTATCTACTTGACCTCTACTGAAACCATGGTTTAAAAGAAAAGAACTAAGCCTTTCATACCAGGCTCTAGGTGCTTGCTTTAAACCATATAATGCTTTGTGTAATTTGAAAACGTGATCCGGAAAATCAGTATCATCAAAACCTGGAGGTTGTTCTACATAGACTTCCTCCTTAATAAAACCATTCAAAATGCATACTTAACATCCATTTGAAATAATTTCAAATCTAATGCGGATGCATATGCAAGCAAAATTCTAATAGCCTCAAGTCTAGCTACAGGTGCATAGGTTTCATCGAAATCTATGCCTTCCTCTTGTGAATAGCCTTGAGCTACCAATCTGGCCTTGTTCTTAAGATCACACCAGTTCATCCAGTTTATTTCTGAACACCCATTGGTGCCAATGACTGGATGGTCTGATGGTCTAGGAACAAGTGACCATACTTGGTTTCTCTTGAATTGATTTAATTCATCTTGCATGGCTAATATCCAAGATTCATCACAAAGAGCTTCATTGACTGTCCCGCTCTATTTGAGAAACAAATGCTAGGTAATCACAGGGAATTACATTACCTCTTGTTCTTACCCCTACAGATGGATCACCAATAAATTTTCGAGTGGGTGATCTTTCTTGTGTCTCCATTCCTTTGGAAGATTTTCATGAGTAATTTCTTTTGTTGCAGTCTTCCAGAGGTGGATCATCCTTGTCCTCAATGATGTATTCTTTAGTTTCTTGGACAGCTTATCTGCATCATCATATTCACTATCTTCTTCCTTTCTCAAGGAAGGGTTAGTTTCATCAAAAATAATATGTACAGACTGTTCAATTAATAAAGTGGTTTATTAAATACTCTATAGCCTTTGGGTTTAGAGGTGTACCCCATGAAGATGCCTTCATCTGATTCATTGGGTCCAGCTTACCAATGTCCCTTTTCCATGGTTGTGGATGAAACAAGGACATCCAAAAGTCCTGAAGTGGCTGATCTTGGCTTCTTCCCTTTGAACAGTTCATATGCAGTCTTCTTCAGGATTGGCCTGATCATTACTCGGTTGATAATGTAGCTTGCTGTGTTGACTGCTTCAGCCCAGAAGTATCTTGGCAGATCATATTCTGAGAGCATAGTTCTTGCCATATCCAATAGGGTTCTATTCTTTCTCTCAGCGATACCATTTTGCTGTGGTGTCTTGGTGCTGAGAAATTTGCTCAATTCCCTGATCATCACAGAATCTAGCAAACTTTTCATTCTGAAATTCACCCCATGATCTGATCGGATAGACACAATGCTGAACTTCTGATCTTTCTGGACTTTCTTGCTGAAACTGACAAAATTTTCGAAAGTGTCATCTTTATGCTCTAGGAATGATACCCAATGTGAATCTTGAGTAGTCATCGACTATGACAAATCCAAAGTTCTTTCCTCCAAGACTGGTAGTCCTCATTGGCCCAAATAGATCCATATGAAGGAGCTCTAAGGGTTTTGAGGTGGTCACCACCGTCTTTGACTTGAAGGAGCTCTTGGTGTGCTTTCCCTTAGCACAAGGTCTACAGACACCATCCATTTTTGCACTGACCTTAGGTAGACCTTCCACAAGATTCTTCTTCAGCAATTTTCTCATGCCATCTATACTGCAATGACCTAGTCGTCTGTGCCATAATTCAGTAGATTTATCCTTATTTGCTGCCAGACAGACGTCTTGTTCCTTGAGTTCCTCAAGATAGAGCACATACAAATTCTTTTCTCTATTAGCTTCAAAGATGACTGCTCCATCCTTCAGTATGCTGCACTTTGACTCTTGAAACTTGATCTGATGGCCTCTGTCACACAGCTGGCTGATGCTAATAAGGTTGTGCTTCAATCCCTTGACTAATAACACATCTTCTATGACTGTTTTTCCTTTGTTATTCACAGAGCCACTGCCTATCACTGTTCCTTTCCCATTATCTCCATAAGTGACTGTTCCTTCTTCAGCTTGGAGATGAGAGAATAACTTCTGGTTTCCTGACATGTGCCTTGAGCACCCACTATCCAAATACCATTTGGATGCTCGAGGGATAACCTGAAATAAAAACATCAAGTTTTAGGTACCCAAATTCTTTTGGGTCCTGATGGGTTAGTGTCATTTATTTTACCTTTTATTATCCATTTCTTATGTCTTGTTGGGCATGTCGTTATGATATGTCCTAACTTGTTGCAGTGACTACAGCAGGATAATTTGGTTACTTTTCTATATATTTGAAATCAGCTTTGTATGCTATATCTTGTTCAGGTACAAATTTTGGTGTTGGATATGTTTTAGGATAAACTATGGTTTCCTCATTATCTGGGGTGTATATCCTAATCCATTTTTCTTCTTACCTGATCTTCTAGCACCTTTTAATATGAGGGAGTTTTTACCATTGGTGAATTTTTCTAATGTGCTAGATAACTGTATATTTTCTTCTGTTAGTGTTTTGATTTCAGTTCTTAGTTCATCTACATTTTCCTGTTTTTCAAATTTAATTATTTGTTCATTCTTAGCTTTTAGTCTTCACATAACAGTTCATTTCTTCTTTTAAGTTCAGTTATTTGACTTTCTAATTGATCATTTTCTGATTTTAGATCTGAGTTTGTATTTTCTATAAAACTATTTTTTCTTGCTTACTTTTATAGTTTGGTTACTTCTTTATATTTTTCATATAGTTCGTTGAAAGCCTCTTCTAAACTATCGGAATCTGAACCATTGCATGAATCAAAAGAAGAGTCAGAGGTTACCTTTTCTTCAGTATTAGCCATGAAGGCCAAGTTGGCTTCTTCTTCATCGCTGCAGGAGCTTGACTCACTGTCTGAGTCGCTACTGTTTTCCCATGCTGCTGCCATCGCCTTCTTTTTGTACTTTTGAACTTCTTGGAGCTGTCCTTCTTCCTGAACTCCGGCTTCTTAAATTTTGGACACTCAGCTTTAATGTGTCCAGGCTTCTTACACTCATAGCAGATGGGTTCTGCTTTCTTCATCTCTTTTCCATCTGGCTTCTTGAAGTCCTTATTCCTTTTGAAGTGCCTTCTACCTGATTGGAACTTCTTCTTCTTAGCCAAAATCCGCTGCAATCTTTTAGATAGCATTGCTTCCTCATTCTCGCTGTCTGCATCACTTTCACTCTCAGCTGAACTTGCTTCTGTGAATCTTCTTCAGCTTTTAAGGCGTTGGAGTGCTTCTTTCTGCTAGATGACTCTCCCAGCCTTTCCATGTTGATCTCATGGGCCATGAGGGACCCAATGAGCTTTTCTACTGACATTCTCTTCAGGTCATTAGCTTCTTCTATTGCTGTGACCTTTGGGGTCCATGAGGACGGTAAGGATCTAAGTATTTTCTCACCATGTCTCCAATCTCATAAGTTTTCCCCAGACCAGCTAGTCCATTTGTGATGTCAGTGAACCGGCTGAACATTTGAGTTATGGATTCACCTGATTGCATATGAAATCTCTCATACTGAGTGACAAGAATGTCGATTCTTGTTCCTTTACCTTGTCTGTGCCTTCATATGTGATCCTGAGCTTTTCCCACATTCCATTGAGGATTTGCAGGCAGAAACTCTGTTGAACTCCTTCTTACTTAGAGCACAGCATAAGATCTCTTTGCTTTGCAATTCAAGGAGATCTTCTTTCTGTCATCATCTGTCCATTGAGCCTTTTCATTTGTGACTACCAGATCCCTTCTTCTACTATGGACCAAATTTGATAGTCGTGGCCTTGTAGAAAGTATTCCATTCTGGTCTTCCAGTAAGGATAATCTTCACCATCGAAGAGAGGGGGTCGGTTGACAGACTGACCTTCAATGTTGCCTTGGGCTGCCATGGATCTTTACTCTTCAGATCGTTGGATCCTTTCTTTGTCGAAGAGACTTGCTCTGATACCACTTGTTGCCCAGTTGACGAGCCCAGAGGGGGGTGAATGGGTCTTTTAAAATAATCTACAAGATACCTGTAACTAAAAATATTCACACAAACGTTCTTCGAAGGAGGTTAGTGACTGTTAGTTTAAATATCAAACACACAAAGAAGACAATACACAACACAAGAATTATCCTGGTTCGGGCCTCCTCTCTTAGGAGTCCTACGTCCAGTCCCTGAGCAACAACTCAGGATTTCACTAACTAGGGTACAGTCCCCCTAAGGACGCAACAACACCCAGCTCAGCTGGTCTTCCTTCACACCGAAGGGAACAACAACACCCTGAATACCTCACCAGGTTTCCTTCACAACCGAAGGGAACAACACCTGGATACCACCAGGTCTTCCTTCACAACCAAATTGAACAACACCTGGATAGCACCAGGTCTTCCTTCACACCCGAAGGGAACAACAACTCAAAGAGAATTGAATGAAATTCAAGCCCCTAGATCAAGCTTACAACAAGCCAAGATCTGAAGAACTATCACTGAGAGCAAAGAATATGCTAAGCACACTCTCAGAACTACACAAGCTCTCTCAGGATTTTCATTACAGTGAGAGAGCAAAGAGCAAAAGCTAGGTGGAATGAAGTTCTTGGCTCTGGACTTCTTGCAGAAGAAGAATTGAACGTTTGAACACGAGATGCTTGTTCTCTACAGCGTTGATTCTTCTTCTTTTCTTCTGTCTTTGATTTATATCTTCTTTTTGAAATACTGCCGTTGAAGTAACCGTTGTCTCTTGGATTGATAGACGTTAGACTGTTTGACAATTGGAAGCTTCAACTATCTTTTATCCATTTGAGCACGCAAAGAGATAAAGTCTTCTGACGTCCATAGGTCCAACGTTGTATGATAGAAAGTCTTCAGGACCCTGCACACATTAAATGCTAGACAACAGACAACTCAAACTGTCTCTTGTTGTCAGTATGCGTTGATGTGAGTATTCACTAGAATAGCAATCCCAAATAGCTTGTTTTAAAGATGTTTGTAGAGTAAGTACAATAATGGACGATATTGTCTGCATGCATGCAGAGATACGTTCAGAACTCATAAATGCAGAAGTGACAGATAGATATATGCGTGACTTTGACTAGTCAATGCTTCAAGAGATAAGATAAAAATCAAGTTGATATAAACTGTAAAGTCGTTGTCTATATGACTTATGAAATCGTTATGAATACTAACAAGTCATTATAGAGAGCAATCGTTATGAACACTTATCAAGTCGTTATGAGCTCTAAAGAAATCGTTGCGCAAAGCAAATCGTTGTGAGCGCTTAAAGAAATCTTTGTGCAAAGCAAAAAATCGTTACGAGCGAGCAAGTCTGCGAGTTCTTAAAGAAATCATTATGGTGACTTATGAAATCATTACAACAGGCAAGTCGTTGTGAGTTCTAAAGAACGTTACGGTAACATAAAATCGTTACAACAAGTAAGTCGTTGTGAGTTCTAAAGAAATTGTTACGGTAACTTATGAAATCGTTACAACAAGCAAGTCGTTGTGAGTTCTAAAGAAATCGTTACGGTAACTTATGAAATCGTTGCAACAAGCAGTCGTTGCGAGTTCTAAAGAAATCATTAGGTAACTTATGAAATCGTTGTTGCGCGAGCAAGTCGTACGAGTTCTAAAGAAATCGTTACGGTAACTTATGAAATCGTTACAACAACAAGTCGTTGCGAGTTCTAAAGAAATCGTTATGATAACTTATGGAATCGTTACGCGAGCAAGTCGTTACGAGTTCTAAAGAAATCATGCGATAACCTATAGAGTCGTTCATGACAGGCAAGTCGTTGCGCTTTCTAAAGAAATCGTTGCGATAGCTTATAAGTCGTTATGACAGGCAAGTCGTTGCGCTTTCTAAAGAATCGTTGCGATAACTATAGAGTCGTTATGACAGGCAAGTCGTTGCTTTTCTAAAGAAATCGTTGCGATAACTTATAGAGACGTTATGACATCGACTTGATTGAAACAACATGACTTTTCGGTCTTATAAGGAAAACGTTATGAATTTCAATAGAAATCGATATGGACTTAAAGAAATATCATGTTGAAAAGATTAAAGTTTCAGAGAAGTAATGCATACCTTTATTGGCTTGATTGAACTTGGTATTTTTCCTATACTTTAAGACTTATGAATATTCATTAGATATTATTTATAAAAATGGTTTAGTTTTGTTAACACCAAAATACATATGTAATTAATTAAAATTACATGGGGATAGACTGATCATCAATAGTTACGTTCATCCAAGTTATATGTACACTAATCCAAACCAACCTTTTCCACCCACCCCCCAAAAAATAATAAATAAAATAAAATGTAAGGCCTATCTGAGATGGATCGCATTAGAAGTAATTTTATTGACCGAAAGAGAGAGAGAGAATGTTTGTGAGCTCTCTGAATTAATGTGGATTGGTCTCCTACTATCTGCCTCAATAAGATTGCAAAATAAGTTTTGCAATAAGCATTTCTAAAAAAAGGAAAAGGTTACATGCAAGGTCGGTTGACTATTGAACTAGGGTGGACCGAAGTTTCTATAGTATGACACTAGTAAATTATGAATAGACAACCGCTAATGAAGAACCGTCGGCGGTTCTACATAAAGCCAACTGTTTTAACAGTCGACTTTTTATTTGAGAATAGACAACCCATTCAGCGTGGTTTAATATATAAAATTATTATTCAATTTATATTTTTAATTTTAACTGTGGTTTAATAGTTATATTTTATTTTTATATGTTGGCCTTAATTCACAAAACCCGCGCCAATTTGGCTCACCCTCGCCTCGCCCTCGCCACCGAAGAGGAGAGCAGGCAGAAACCACCCCGCCCTCGCCTCGCCCCGCCCCGTCCACGGAAGAAGCAGATCGGGCAGAAGACTGCCGGCCGCGTGCCCTCTCCCCGCCGGCCTCGCGCCCTCTCCCACGTAGCCCGGACGCCCTCGCCTCGTCCCACCCCGCCTGCGGAAGAAGCAGAGCGGGTAGAGGACTGCCGGCCGTGCGCCCTCTCCCCGCTAGCCTCGCGTCCTCTCCCACACAGCCCGGACACCCTCGCCTCGCCCTGCCCTTGCCTCACCCTGCTCCGCCCGCGGAAGAAGCAGAGCGGGCACAGGACTGCCGGCCGCGTGCCGGCCTCGTGCTCTCTCTCTGACGCACTGGTGCCCTCGCCCTCACCTTGCCCCGCCATCGGAAGGGGAAGAGGGGCAGAACGCCCCGCCGCGTGCCCTCTCCCCGCAGCTCGGACTCCCTCTGTAACGACCCGAGAACCCGACCCTCGGCCCACGCTGAGGACCCGATTTTCGCGGTCACCGCCCACGGACGGGGGGACCCGAAGGGCTATAACACGCGTCTGACAGGATATGTAACGGAGGTAAACGTCAACTGCTATGCTAAAAGCGTACAAGCGGAAACATGAAAGTAAAAGCGAGACCGCTGCGTACCGCTCTAAGTACAGTCCCAACGCACGCACACTAGTACAAGTAAGAAAAGGGGAGAGACAAGTCCCTTAGGGGCATACCCCGAGGGTGACGTACACTTAGAGGGGGAACCACTGCTAGCTACGGGGACCAAGACTACCGCCCTGTCTCCTCCGCCCGACGCGCGCCCTGCCGCTGCTGGAAGACTCACCTTGGAAAACAGAGGGATGAGCTTCACAACAGAAGCTCAGTAGGGACTACCAATCTCCTACTGGCTCTAAACAGGCAGAGGAACATATACAACTATTAATAAAGGAAAGACATCAGTTTATATCTTTCTACCTATGAAAGGAAGTGCGGAAGCGAAGCTAAAGCTAACACGGTACGGAAAGTACTCTCGGTCGGAAACTCCGTACGACTGCTCGTCGTGACCACCACACGGCTAGTAAACACAGACGGAGGGAACTCCGCCTGGACAAAGAACACTAGCTACGGAACACTACCACTAGTCACGGTCAGGTGCGTCCACCGACGTCTTATCCTCGACCTGGGTCCTGACCCTCACGTCTCGTCAGAGCGAGGTAGGACGCAAGTACAACAACAGTAACCGCCGTAGTCTGGCCGGACTACGGTCCCACGCCTGGCCTCTCCAAACGGTTCCGGGGCCGTAAGGAGCGAGGCAGTGAGAAGAAGGACTGGCTGGCCTGCGCCGGTAGAACTCCAAACTGTCCTCGGCGTCCCAGACCAACCACGAGAGCTCTGCAAGCGACTCACAGGCCACTGTCCTAACCACCGTTTTTCCCTAAGCTCCAGAGTCCGCCTAAGCGGCTGCCAACTCGAGCACACTCGTAGCCCGGAGTACTCCCTCAACAGGCTCCGAGGACGGGGGTCCCAGGTAATGGTAACAACCTCTCGCACGGGACAAGCCCTCAAGTGCCGCGCACCGGGCGAACGACTACTGTGAGACCGTACTAGGGAACTAGCACAGGTGCCACAGGTACAGTAAAGCGAAAACGGAAGCGGCGGAAGCACAACCTGCCTCTGAACTGAGAAGACGACTAGGCCCTGGCACCTTCAAGAAGGCGACATAGGCCCTGTCGCTTTACCAGACAGATGGCGACACAGGGTGTGTCGCCTTACCAGACAGGTGGCGACACAGGGTGTGTCGCCTTCAGGCTAGTCAGGGTTCCAGAGACTCTTCTTCCGGGAACCTCCCGAAACGGGAGAAACACTACGCACGGGGGAGGGGAGCATGCTTATCATGCTAGAAAGCCATAAACACACAAACCACCCTCGAACACCCCAAGAACATGGATTCTACGCTCGGAGGAAAACCTCACTCACACGAGCATGGAGTTCTCACACTCCCCAAACCCCAATCACACGAGAACCACGGTCTAGACGGGGAGGGGATCATGCTTAGGGCGAAGAAGTCGGATGTCCCTACCTCCACGCGAAGAACGCACCGTTGGGGCCTTCTCGTAGGTAGAAACGTCTCCTCCTCGCACCGCACGGTACGAACACGACCCCTGCACGAACGGAGCGAACCCTCCTCAGCACGGCCGTCTCAACACGGGGGAGGCACCCCAAAACCGCCGTAAACTCCGAGAGGGCGAGAGAAAGAGAGGGGAAAGGAGAGGCGCGAGAGAGGAGGAAGGGCTGGCGCCCGAGCTTTAAGCCCGCGGTGCTGAGAAGGCGACACAGGGGGTGTCGCCACGGGAACCAGAAGGCGACACACCCCCGTCGCAATCCACTGACAATGGTCAAATCTCAGAATTCGAAAAAGTGAAGGCAACAGCTATCTTGTCGCGTTCACCGACACCGCCAGAGCCGTACTGACACAAAGGACGCCTGTCACGTCTGTCAGACGGCGTCTGGGCGACGCGATGGGAAGGCGACATAGGCCATGTCGCCTTCAAGAAGGCGACATACCCCATGTCACCATCCATCAAACCAGGAGGCGACAGTGGTTATGTCACCTTCAAGAAGGAGACATACCCCCTGTCGCAATCTCAAGCAGAACCAGACATCGACGCGGTCGGAACCACGTCGCGACAGTCGCCCTGTCGCGACCCAGAGGACGGGGCCAAGGGCCCAAGGGGGCCGGGGTGTTACACCCTCGCCCTTTTTGTCCTCGCCTCGCCCCACCGTGGAAGAGGAAGAGTAGGCAGACAGCCCACCGCTCGCCCTCTCCGGCCGCCCAAACGCCCTCCCTCTCTCTCTGCTGCCACGCGACAGCTTCTCTCCTCCCCTTGCGACATCCCGCCTCCTCTTCTCCCGTCGACAACGGTCTACTCCTCCTCGTACCCTGCAGTCTCTGGCTACAACACCTCAAACAGCCAGTCCTCGTAGTTGAAGCAACATACAAGAGACGTGCCTCCTCCCTGTCGCCTCGGCATCACCTCCAGTGAGTGCCAAGTCGCCACCAGTAAGACCCATTGGCACATAGTATGACTACTTTTATATTATAATATATGTTGTTAATTTTTTCATGATACAGTACATCAATAATACTTGCATTCATCATTTGAGATATTCTTAATTATTAGAGTTTTTTTCTATAATGTTAGAATATTATTCTTTAATAGAATTTGACATAGAATTGAATGTTGCCTATGGAGAAGGGTGTGTGGAATCACGTTAGAAGAAAAAGTAAAATATAGTTCTGAAGTTTCCAATACTAACATGATCTTGGAAATTCTGCAGCTTCATCTCAAACAGTTGGTGAAATCTCTCCTTGCAATAGAGGTACACATCAAAACATCTTTTACTTGTCTGCACAAAATGTTGAAACATTTCCTTAATGTAAGCGGGCATCACAGGATGTAGAAAATGGGTAATGATTCTTGGTCACTTAGAACATTCTATTCATATTCACAATTATTCAGAAAATATATCACAGACTGCTCTTCCACATTGATGATGCCTATATTTATTGTATGACTTTACATACTAACTATGTTTATTTTCTTTACAATATGGAGTTAAATTATACCATTGATAAGAGTTGGATGTATACATATAAGACCCAACATGAACGAGTTAATACAGATTTTTTGACCGGAGTTGAACAATTCATGCAATTTGCATCACAAAATTTGAACAATGATTCTCTTCAGTGATGAGATGCTCATGCTATAAGTGCGAAAATAAGTTTTATCATGAAAAAGACATTGTTCATTATCAAAAGGCATAGAGAGGGATTTACTGAAGGATACACTACTTGGAAATTCCATGGAGAATCTTATAGAAGTCTCGAGTGGCTGATCTTATGCTCACTGGTTCAATGGATGACATGACTGGGATGTTAAATGATGCATTATGTGGCAACCTGTCAATGATGATGTCCAAAATGAAGAGCAAATCAAGAGACAAACATTTACAAAGCTCGTGGAAGAAGCTAATAAACCTCTTTATGCAAATTGCAATAAGTATTCGAGGCTTCATTCATTGTGCGTTTATTTCAACTCAAGTGCCAACACAAATGGAGCAATAAATCTTTCTCTGCCATGCTTGCATTATTCAAAGATGCATTGCCTATTGATAATACACTTCTAAGTCTTGGTATGAATCTAAGAAGATGATGTCCCAATTGGGTCTGGATCGTAAGAAGATACATGCATGTCCAAATGATTGTGTATTATTTAGAAAAGAATATGAAGATCTCGATAGGTGTCCGAGGTGCAATGCTTCTAGATGGAAGGAGAGAAAAATCAATACTAGAGGAACAAAGATTGTGCCTATAAAAATTCTTCGTCACTTTCCTTTAATCCCAAGGCTTCAAAGGTTATTCATGTCAGAGAAGACTGCAAATTTAATGACATGGCATCATACAACTCCACAGATGAATATGGGATAATGAGTCATCTCAGAGACTCCAAGCTTGGAAAGATTTTGATGAAAAGTTTCCATCTTTCAATAGAGATCCCCACAATATCAGACTCGAACTGGCTAGCGACGATTTTAGTCCATTTAAGATAGCAACAGGTAGCAGCCGAAGCACATGGCCGGTCATTTTAATAGCTTATAATTTACCTCCATGGTTAGCAATGAAGCAATCTTTCTTTATGATGTCTTCTTATAGATGGTCCAAAATCTCCTGGCAATGATATTGATGTTTATCTTCAACCATTGATTGAAGAGTTGAAAATATTATGGGAGCATGGAGTAGCGACATATGATGCTGAGAGAAAACAATAATTAAAATGCATGTTGCTGTTTTATGGACGATTAATGACTTTCCAGCATATGGTATGTTGTCTGGTTGGAGCACACATAGATATAAAGCTTGTCCTATTGTCATGTTCACCATGGATCAATATATCTTCCTTTTAGTCATAAGTGTGTATATATGACGCACCATCATTTTTTACCATATGATCATCATTGGAGAGAAGATACTCAAACATTCAATGGTAAAGTTGAGTATGAACTACCCTCTATTCCTTTGTCTGGAGATGATGTGTAAGAAAGTGGGAAGGTTATAATAATGTCATATTCGGGAAAGATCCTGACGATGTACCTCGAGCTAGTAAGAACATAGCACAAGAATTGCCAGAGGGTTGGAAGAAGAAAAGTATTTTTTTTGAGCTCCCATATTGGAAAAGCTATTAGTTAGACATAATCTAGATGTTATGCATATTGAAAAAATGTTTGTGCAAAAATCTTACATACAATTATGCAAAATGATGGCAAAAGTAAAATAAACATTAAAGCAGGTCTTGATATGAAGAAGTTGAAATCAGGAAGCCTCTACATGTTAGACCGTCAAAGAAGTATGCTGGGAAATTTATTTTGCCTCATGCTTATATAATGACCAATGTGGAGAAGCAAAGGTTTTTTGGGGTGCTGAAAAATTTGAAATTGCTAGATGGATTTTCTTCAAATATTTCTCAATAGGTACGACTACGAGAACAAAAAATCGTGGGAATGAAGAGTCATGATTGTCATGTAATGATACAACAAGTCCTTCCATTAGCCATGAGAATTGCACTTTCAAAATCTATTGCTCTGGTACTGAATGAGTATTGCATATTTCTTAGAGAGTTGTGTGCTAAAGTGATAGATGTTAAGACAATGGAAAAACTTGAAAAGTCGATTTCCATAATCTTTGTAAATTAGAGAGGATTTTCCCTCTTGCATTTTTCGATGTCATGGTGCACTTGACTGTTCATATTGCTACGGAGGCTAAACTTGCAGGACCGGTGCAGTTCCGATGGATGTATCCAATATAGAGATTTTACTAACACTAAAGAATTATGTATGCAACAGAAGTCGGCCTGAGAGTTCGATTGCAGAAGGTTATCTTATGAAGGAAGCTACAATCTTTTGTGCACGTTACTTGAATGATGTAGAAAGTAAATTAAATAGACCAGTGCGATTTGATGAGGGATCTATTGGAGCAGGAGTTTCACAACATATAACTACGGAGAATGCATATCAAGCACATCGTTTTTTGTTATTCAAACCCCATCAATACAACCATACATACTATAAGTTTGATGTATGATTTTATAAGCCTCTTTATTTAGTACTTATTTCTTCAACTAACCTATATATTTTTCCTTTCTATATGGGTACATAAAAATTTTTGTGAAAGGCCAACATCCAATTTGGAGTGATGACCGTATCCAATTTGAGCAGCATAACAAATTGTTGGATGGTTTAGGGATTATGTAAATTTTGTACTCTTTTTGTCACTTCAATATGGATGAAGGAATTAATATTAACATTTTTTTCTTTTTCTATATTTTTAGGTTGATCAATTAAGAGAGCAAATGACTCTACCAGAAGAAGTGACATGTCTTGCTCGAGGTCCTAAATATGACATTGTTATACCAAGGGTTTCACAAATGGATACAAATTTTAAGTAGAAGTTGTGGATAAGACACGAGTTACACAAAACAGTGGCCTTGTAACAATCGGTGACAATAAAATATTTTTTATGGCATTCTGCAAAACATAATAGAGTTCAGTTGGTACCTTATCGCCCATATTCTTTTCAAGTGCAAGTGGTATGATATGAAAAAGGGACTTGGCCTATCGGTGGATGATTTCAAACTCACTTCTGTGAATACAACACGATCAACTTATGAAGATGAGCCATTTATATTTCCATCACAAGCACAACAAATGTATTATTCTGCTGACTCTTTAAAGGGGGTTGGAGTGTTGTCTGTCGATGGAAACCAAGAGATACTTATGAAGTACCTATAGTTGAAACTCAAGATCAGAAAAATGAGGATGCCCCCATTTAGAGGCATAGAGCCAACGATACCAAATGATAACTTAGAAGCTAGTGATAATGAGGTTTTTGGGTGAGAAGGGAGCTTCGTGTTGGTACACAAATCGATGAAGATTTATTGGTTGAAGTGAGTAAGAAAAATCAAAAATAACATAGGTATTATATAGCTTTTAATGTCATTTCTTAGTGAAATTGTTGTTTTCACTACTTTTAAAATTCTATGCGAAGATATATGTTTTTTTATACCCTTTTAATGTACATTTTGTATTATCTGAAGTGACTAAAAGGAAGTCTTTAGATAGTGCAGCATCTTGGCATTACCTTGTGTTTTTATACCCTTTTAATGTACATTTTGCATTTTCTGAAGTAATTTTTTTTACAGAAAAATGCCACCAAAAACAAGGAACAAGGTTAACTCATCAGATAGCAAGAAAACTCCAAGTGACACTTTTACCCCCCAAAATAGGCATGCACCATATCCTCCAACAGGCAAGTTATTTTCTTTATGTCATCAAGATGCTGGTTATTCAATGTTTATGAATGCAGAATGTGTAAAATGGATGTGCAAGTTTACTTATTATCTGGATAACATTTTGATTTTCTAGTTGTTCGAGACAATGGTATGCTGAGGGAATATCATGAGAATAAAGAAAACATTTCTCCATTGAATTTGATGGGCAAAATATACATGTAGAGGAGAGGAGGCCTAGTAGACTTCATGCTCAAGAGAGTAAGTTATATTAGAGAAAAATCTATATTTTTAATTCTTAAGATTGTGATGAAGAAGTTGATTTTGCCTAGCTTGTAGTGACTATTGGTAGAGTTGATTTTTTTTTTTCAGGTGTTATCTCACAAAGGAGCACTGTTCAACAGCCACATGTAGAGGATAGAAGACCTAGTACACTTCATGCTCAGAGAGTAAGTTATATTAAAGAAAAATCTATACTTTTAATTTCTTAAGATTGTGATGAAGAAGTTGATTTGCCTAGCTTGTAGTGACTATTGGTAGAGTTAGTTTTTTTTTTTTCAGGTGTAGTGACTATTGGTAATGCAAGTATTTTGAATATATTTCTTGACTTATATATCCTGAATTAACTATTACTTATGCTACTACAAGTATTGAGAGTTTCTCATTTCTTTTTATAGGTTGGAGATGCAGGTCGCGTGCTGGGACATCACGTTCTCAGCCCCCACTTCCATAGAGTTGGACACATTTATGTACCTAGCTAGCTAGATGGGTATTTTCATATAGACTTTAAATTTCAGATACAAAGACATCATTGATTGGACTTTGTTTAGTAGTTAATGACTATAGATGATATATAAGTGAATTTATTAAAGTCTGCATAGTAACTTTTTGGCAAGGTTAGAGAATTTTGTTATTCATACTTATTTGTTATTTTTATTTTCTTAGGGATGTGAATGTAGTGTTTGGATTGATGACATTCAATGTAAATCACTCAGTATATTGGTATTTGTTTCTTGTTTGTTGTTTCTATATATTGGATTTACTTACTCCTTCTAGGATCTAGCACAAATATGTGATACTATTGATGCAATGAGAAGTACCATGTGACTGCCATGTGGTACTATTGCCACTTAACTACATCAGATCAACAATTATTCATTTTCCCCTTATTTCAGATTACCGATTGTTGCATTTACTTTTTAAAATACAGAATGATGTATGATGACAGGTGAACGGAACTTCTTTTCAAATCTCTTTTCTTCACCTTGTGGCTTGTCTACCTTCTAATTTAATCTGACTTATAGTAATTGTATATTTTCACGTTAAGATTTTGTTCATGGTTACTAAAAGTGAATGAACCCTGATAGATATTCTCTTAGGAGACGGGAAATGCGAACAATGTGGAGCTGAATCACATATTTTCCTGATCAGGTGATCATTTTCATGTACTTCTTAATTTCAAGCACTTTCAGCCCATTTTCCTGAATGAAACATTCCACATTTGCTAGATTTCATTTTCTGCACTACCTTTTCTCTATGGTATTAGCCAATTTTAAGATACTACCTGATTCAAGGAATCTATGCATTTTTTGCCCAAGAATTTCCTCTCATAGGACTTCATCCTTCCTAGATTTCCTCTCATTTCTCAGTGTGCTCTATGTAATGGTGAGAGCAAAAATTTGGTGAACGGAGAGTGCACCAATAGCAAACTTTGGCTTGTCGATTTGGCTGGAAGTGAGAGGCTAGCAAAGACAGATGTGCAAGGGGAGAGGCTTAAGGAAGCTCAAATATCAATAGATCCCTTTCAGCTCTTGGAGATGTCATTTCTGCACTTGCCACAAAAAAATAGTCATATTCCTTATAGGTTTGAGGCTAATAATGTTTATCTGCTAAGGCCCTTTTCTTGTACTCTTTGTACTCACACAGTTGAAACTTTGCAGGAATTCCAAGTAACACATTTACTTCAAGATTCATTACGTAAGTCACCTTGAGAGACTTCTAGTACACTGCATTAGATGAAAATACATTTTTTTCCTTTTTGTATTCAGTTGTCCTTGAATGTATGTTTGATTCATCTACCCTTGTGTTAAGAACATTCTCTTTTTAAACAGTCGGTGACTCCAAAGTGCTGATATTTGTACAAACCAGTCACTGAGAATGACTATAGTGAAACATTAAGTTCATTAAATTTTGCAACCTGAGTACGCGGAGTAGAGTCAACCATGGACATCTTGTATATTGTTAAGAATGACTATAGTGAAACATACAAACCAGACCAATAGAACAGAGGAACACAAGAACAGGGGAACCCAGAATAGGGGAACAATAACATGTGTAGAGGTATTCTTTAGTCCCACATTGAAAGATAGTGAGAACAAGTGTGTGTTATTAGTAGAGTCTCACCTCTTCTCCAAGAGGGCCCTTTTAAAGGACAAAATCCCAAGCATGGGGACAATACCTCTTGGGAGGCACACTTAAATCACGTCTCTTCATTGGCACTGTCTGTGGGAATGAACGAGAGGCCATGCGCCTTACCCGAGGTCTCATCTTCATGAGACCTGAACACCTTATCCTCACTGGGGGGGGGGGCTGTATAGAGTATTCTTTAGTCCCACATTGAAAGATAGTGAGAACAAGTGTATACTTATCAGCAAGAGTCTCACCTCTTCTCCCAAGAGGGCCCTTTTAAAGGATAAAACCCCAAGCATGGGGACAATACCTCTTGGGAGGCACACTTAAATCTCGTCTCTTCAACATGTATTTTGACCATATTAATTTTCTGATCAGATGCTTATTCATAGGATTGCAAAAAAGACATCAAGTTATTCAGAGATGCTGAGCTTCCATTAGTAAATATTGTAGTATCATCTATATAAATTAAATGTGAAATCAAAAGAGCAACATGCAATCATATGCTTTCATTGCAAGCGGTCATATGCTTTCATCATGTCAATCTTGAGGACTACATTACTTCCTTTAGATGATCTAGGCAGTTCCTACATTAATTCCTGGGCCATATCAATGTAATCAAAGATATTTTGGCCTTTAGTAAAAGCTCCCTGATTTGCAGAAATATTTCTAGCAGAACATCATTAAGCCTTGTAGTGTGTATTTTTGCAATTTCTAGCATATCCATAATCAGGAAGGTGTTCAAGCTTTTGATTTCCATTATAGTAGGCATACAGAGATATCTTTCCTGATAGTATGTGGTTGCTATGGTCTATATGGCATTATATAAAAGAGTATATGTCATCTGAGCTTAAAAGCTTCCTATTTAAAGAATCAATTCTCCATTAGGTTAATTTTGTTCACTTATTCATACATAGAAGAGGCATACTATTCAGCATCCACACACATTTGGAACTACTATTAATAGAGATGAAGATGTAGAACCTACTCCTCAAGATCCTAATGGGACTACTAATTGCCCATATCAGTCATCGAATGAAGTACATGAGGGAATTTTGGAAATGTATATGAAAGCAACTCAGTTTGAACCGTCATCTCTTCCTTGCTTCTTCCTTCTTTTCCTAAATTTCAATTGTTTTGGCTTATATTAAGTGATTTTTCTGTAATGACTGTTCATATATCAATTGTGGGTGCAGAGGTGTTCCATGTGTAATGGGTGTAAAATGTCTGTCACACTTTGTCATGATTGTTTCATGGATTAGCTTGAGCATGTAGAGCATATATGCATGTTTGCATTAGGCAAAGATAATTAAGCAACAGGTTGGACCCAAGCAGAATTTTTCAGGCAATATAATTTATTTCCTCAATTGTTTCTGGGGGACATCTACTTTGCCAAACTCAGAGTTGTTAGTAAACTACTATTTTCTATTTTCTATCATCTATTCATATTAATTGCTCTTCTTAGCTTAACCCGATTATACTTTAAATTATGTATTTAGAACTATTTCCAGGTTTGAACTCTCATTCTCTTCCTGCTTCTTCCTTCTTTTCCTAAATTTCAAGTGTTCTGGCTTATCTATTAAAGTGATTTTTATGTAGTGACTGTTCAAGTTGAATTATGAAGATCTCTCTTTAATATGAAAGAAGTCCTCACTCTAGCTTAAACTACTTGCTATAATCTTGAACTATTGCTTGGAAATCTTGGGCATTAATATGAAATAACAAGAATTTTCACAAGAGAGTATCTAATTTGATGAGGTCTTGGACCTCTTGGTTGCATGTCTGTTAAAGGACCCAATCTAGTATTATGATTTTTCTGTAAAATATTTAGTGAAAGTAAACCTTGTATATACTCTTGATTATAAATGTTGTATGTAAATTTATTTAAGCGTGAAATCAAATGGAGAGTTGCCATTTTTTATGTTGTTAATGGGTTGGTGCAGAGGTATATCCATGTGTAATGTGTGTAGTCTTTGATTCCCCTTCTTTTGTTGCTATTTTTTATGTTGCAATATCATTTCTTTTGTTGCTAATTCTTCTAGCTGTGTCTTTGCTTTGTACTTTCCTAATAAATGTGACCACATTTACTTGCCTAACAAAAATTAACACTCTTTCTTTCTTACTTGTTTACTTTCATAGGTTGGAAATTGCAGGATGCAAGGTGGAACATCACAGTTACAGCCCCCAAGACAATAGAGTTGCACCTCTTTATCTAGATAGGACTCTTCATACAAATTTTAATTTTCATGCTACCAAGACAGACGGTTTGTACATATATGAATATGACATGATAACTAATGATTAACGTGTTGAATTTTTTTATGTTATATTTAAATAAATGGTGCATTGTAAATTGAATGTCTTTACTAAAAGAAATCTCCAAAGCATTTGAATAATTTTTAAGGTTGTGGAATGTAAAAAAAATGACTACATTTATGATGGTTCGTCAGCTATTGTGTATACGGGAGTTGTTGGCTTTCATGCAAATGCGACGTTTGAGTCTGTTGACTATTGTGCATATGGCGATGGTTGGGACCGTCGGCTATCATAAAAAGGCAATGGTTGGGTCCGTTGGCTATTGTTTGCATGGCGACGGTTGGGATTGTCGCCTATCAAAAAATGTCGATGGCAGGATCTGTGGGCAAAATTTGCATGGTGATGGCTCGACGGTTATTGACAGTTGGCTATTGTACAAAAGGCGACGGTTCCTAACCATTGGCAATGACGTCACACGATGGTTTTGAATAGTCGACTATTGTACAAAAGGTGACGGTGCTTGACCGTTGGCAATAACGTCACCCGACGATTTTGATAGTCGGCTTTTGTAAAAAAGGTGACAGTGCCTGACCGGTGGCAATGACGTCACTCGACGGTTTGAACAGTCGACTATTATATAAAAGATGACGGTAACAACAGTTGGCAATAATATTTTTTTAAAAATAAAAAATAATAAGAAATAGATGACGGTTGTTTGAAGCCCATAGTTGGTTAACCGTCGGCCATGATATGGCAACAAGAGTGTAGACCAGATTTATGGAGACGGGTGGACCATAGACGTTGTTATAGGCGACAATGTTTCAAACTGCCGACGGTTGTTAACCATCGACCATAGTCCTCTTTGTACTAGTGTGATAAGGTATCGTAGTGCATTGGTTCTCATGGTCCGGCCAAACAATCTGGACATGTCATTGGCCTCAAACACGATGCTCATCACTGGGCGTGGATTAGAGGTGTCAAATGAGACCCATTTACCCAAACCCGAACTGAACTAGTAAATAAAAGCAGGTAAAGTGAACATTGTTTACCCGATATTAAATATATGGATGGGTCTAGATCCATCTTTTTTATTATATTTATTTAATGAGTCTGATACGGTCTCTCTATTGGGTGCGTTAAAGGGTTTGAAACAATCCAATTCTAGGGACATGTAGGGCTCGCCGCTGCCCCTTTCTCTTCCATTTCACCTCACATCGCCGACAATGTTGTTGCTGGACGGCGCCAAGATGAGGGTGGAACTGCTGGACGGTGCCACCATCCACAGTTTCATCGAGGACGAGCAGATCTTCAACAGCACCGTCGACGACCGGTTCGCCAGCCTTGACACCAACGGCGACGCCTCTCTCTCCTACTCCGAGATGGCCAGGGAGCTCCAGAGCCTCTGGGTCCTTGAGACCCACTTCGGTTTCGACGAGGTGAAACCAGCCGCGACGAGCTCTGCCGGCTGTACAGCTCCCTCTTCTCCAGTTTGACCACGACGGCAGCGGGTCAGTGGGACCTAGAGGAGTTCCGGTCAGAGATGAAGAAGATGTTGATGGCGGCGGCCAACGAGCTAGGGTTCCTGCCCGTACAGATGGGCTGGAAGAGGGCAGCGTCCTCAAGATCCAGAACATGCTCGCGCCCCCAGCGCCATCCACCGCTCCCCCGTTCTTGCCGTTGCAGCTACAGGTGCTGCTCTGTTCCTAATCCATGCACCTTCTCCCCTCAACTCCGCCATATGTCTGTTCTACCAGCAGGACACCAGAGCTTGATTAATCCGAGTTGCATCTAGACAATGTAGCGCTGTGGGTGATGGTGGTGGTTCTACGAGATCGAGGAAGACAACAAGGGTGAGAGAGGGGGGTGTGGCAAGCGGTGGCGACGGGCGTGGGGAGTAGATGGAGGGGCACGGTCGACGTAGCAGTGAAGGCGAAGGCAGAGGGGAGGTGCACTCACTACTGTCGAAGTAGTCGGAGACAAGGCGGGAGAGGCGGCCGGGGCGAGCGCCACAGAGGGCCTCGTCGACGGAGCCCCGGTCGGGCGAAGCACCCGCCGATCAAGTGGGCCGACGACGACGGCGCTGCCCCTCCGTCCTCCCCCCCAGGCGGTTTAAAAATTGGTTTTATGTATTGATTTTTAATTTTTTTTCAAATTTTTTATATATTTAAAGAAGTAATTTATAAATTATAGATAGGATAGGATCCAAATTGGATTTTCAAAATGTTGTTGTTGAGTGTATTTTAATTTAAAGATTTTTAGAATCATGTTTAACCAGATTTTGTATGTTGTTAATATAACCTAGTTGATTTTTTTTTTATTTTTCTAGAATTTTTTAGTATATTTGAGAAAACAACACATTACATACAACAGACGACCTGGATCTAAAATTGAATCTGGAAATATCATCCAGATAGTTGTGATCCGAAATAATCTTCAAATCTAGATATATCATCTTGATATTCTATATGCACATCAGGATAAAAATCTATTAAAAAAATAAAAGTTATCATTAGGTTTAAATTTGAGACCCATGCCCTTCTTTAAAAATAATCAAAACATGGGTATGAGATATTCTTGTGAGAAGTTATAGGGTATGGGTATATACCTTACTTAACACTATTGGGTCTTAATCGGGCATAATCATATTAGACCTATTAGACCCATTTGACAGCCTAGCGTGGATGTTGGTGAAGGCGAGGAGGGGGGGGAGGGTGTAGATGCGTCGTTGTTGGGGTTGGGTGGCGAAGTGGAGCAACATGCCAACCCTAGGGGTATCATGGAGAGGCTCGCAATGATGGGCATCCTCTGTGCCCATGTCATGGTGGTGCTCTGGTCGACCATTTTAGGATGCACTATGCAGGGGCGGATCCAGCATATAGCTAGTGGGGTCCTGTGACTCCACTGGATAAAAAAATTACTATTGAGGGTACAAAATTTTACCAGGGGTGACCCCACTAAATTTATGTGGGTGTACCATTAAGATCCCACTGAAAAAATTCTAGATCCGCCACTGGCACTATGATGTTAGTAAGGGGACATTGATGGCCTCGGATAGTCAACTGGCCACTATACTGGACATGGGTACGAGCTCTCAGCCGCAATCAATGCCTTCAGTAGCCTGGACATATAGAGATACGTGAGGGATCGAGTGGGAGGATTTTGCAGCGAGGATGACTTGGCGGAGGACGTAGTCTCCCACGGCATACTTGGCTTAAGGGTGAAGGTAGAGACACGTATGTCATCGACCGCAGACTCCTTGGCAGAGACGATTTGCCTAAGGATGGACCGGAATTTACGGTGAGAGCGTTAGACCTTCTTGCACACCAGAATCACCACAGTCAAAGATGGAAGGGACAGCAGTGGCGAGGAAGAGGAGGATGGAGGGAGGTGTCGGTGCATACGTGCGTCCCGAAAGGGGAAGAGATAGCGACATCGGAGAGGATGGTGATGCCACCAAAGAAGATATGTAAAAGGAGGAGCATTCATGAGTTGTTCATGAGTTGGAGGGGTTTGCATTCTTCGATTTCTCAATTTATTTTCACAAATTTGTCAACATACGAAAATTATGATTGGGGCCTTGTTTTTTGAAAAGTACTTTTATTTATTTTGAAATTGTTTTCTTCACTTTCTCTTAGCGAAATACTTGTTGGCACCATCGGATAAATACGCATTCCATGCAACGCAAGCGCAAGTTTCCATTTGCGTGGTATTTTTTCAAGAAAAAATTGCACATGCGTGGTCTTACGCTATCGGAATATACGTTTCATAATTTTTTTTTTTTTTACTTATAAGAAAAAAAATCATAACTGTTTTCAATTTTGAAGAATTGTGAGGACATAAAACCAAGCAAGAGAAAGAAGACAGTTGAGAGCCATTATCAACCTGTACATTTTGTAATTTGACCTTCTAATCTTCCACCCATGATCGGAGGAGACTTGGCATCAACCCAATCCTTGAGTCGACTTCTGATTTCAATTTTTTTTTTTTAAATAGAGGTAAAGGTCAGCTCCTCAACTTTTCTACCAAACGAGAATTCCCAATTGTCAGTGACAGGTTTAAGACTATATTTAATATTTAGATAGACTAAGGATAGAATGGGATTATCCTCCCACTACCCAATACCAAACATAACAAAAGACTTCGACTGAACTGGCCCAAAAAACTTGGCCCAGAAAGATTTGGGTCCAATGAACTTTTCTCTACAAAGAAAGGGAGGAGCTTCGGTTGCACGAGCCCTACCCTTCTCTCTCCCACTTCGCCTTGCCTCCACCTCTGTGCGTCTCTGCGTTTATGTGTTGGGTTTTGGTGGGGTTTTCTAAGGCTCCTGCAGGTATAGACTGCGCAGACACCCAGCTTTCCTCTGCCCCACCGCGACGCCTCATATTCCCACCATCACCACAAGAAGATACTTCCTTTCTCGCACCAGAACCCTCTCTGTCGATCCCATTACTTCCCACCATTTGCTTCTATTTTCCCGTTCAAACCTCCGTTCTCACTTCCCCTCCCTGTCCATCTCGCTATTGCCCCCGATATCCTGCTTGCGCACACCCCCGCGCCCATGTGAGCGGAGACGGGGACCGGGACAGGCAGCCCCTCCTGAAGAGCTGCGCCAGAACGCTGGTGGTGCTGCTTGTTGGGACTTTGTTCTTCGTCGGGAGGCTCGGCCGTAGGCCCGCTCTGTCGGCGGTCGACTCCCGGCGGAGCAATTCCCGTGCGCCGATGGTGGAGAAGGTGGCGACCCACGATGAAGTGAAGCAGGACGCGGAGGATGATGAATTGGCGGCCGGGATGCTGGAGACCAACCCGAGAGATGTGGAGGCTCTGAAGATGGCGCTTTATGCGAAGATGAAGAAGGGAAAGACCAGGAGGCTGTGGATTATGTGGAGAGGCTAATTGATGTGGAGCCGGAGGAGGTGGAGTGGAGGCTTCTGCAGGCCCTCTGCTATGAGCTTATGGGGCGGCTTTCCAGGGCCAAGCAGCTGTTCAAGGACATCCTAAAGGAGAGGCCTCTTTTGCTTAGAGCATTGCATGTATCGGCTCCTTGTTCTTTGCCCCTTTAACATTTAATTCATTTTCCTTGTTGTGGTTTAAATTCCTCTTACATTAAAAACGATGCTATTTTATGAATATACTTTCTTTAATCTTCTTTCTGGACGGCTGTGGGTGTAATCTAGAATAGTGCTGTAGTATATTTTTCGTGTAATTTCTTACTTCTGCGGGTTATGGTGTTGCTTGCTGCTCCAGATCTCTGGTTGTTGCATCATGTTTTAATCTTGTTGCCAGTGCCTTATGATTCTAGTTATATGCAAGTATCCCAGTCTGCTGTCCAGATAGTTGTTTGAGCAGGTGTCACCTTGTTTTGTAGATAGATGTTTGTATTTTAGAATGTAGCAGATAGGATGTTACAACAAATTTTAAGTGATTCTAAAATATTCATCAGTTCCGCTTGACTAACTGTGGTTCCTTTCCATTTCCATTGGGTCAAGTCTTCCTTGACCTTTGCTTGTCTTGGAGATGATTGATTTACATGCCTTGATAAAGATTAAGCATATTTGTTTTTGGTAATGATTTTTAACAAGCAAGATGAGTTTATTGTGTCTATAGTTAAACGTGAACTATTTAAAACTATTGAATTTTTTCCCCTTGATCTTCTCTCTTAGGGAGTTCCCTTTTGTGGGTTTGAGGACTGCATGGTCTTGTGGTTTTCTTTTTCCTCAATGTTGATTGACTGTTAATAGTCTTCTTATTGCATTTCATATTAAGCTCTGGTTACCATTTCCTCTTATCTGTTTGTTCATTCAAGTTCACTTACCATTTCCTCTTATCTGTTTGTTCTTGCTATAATATTGCAAAGAATGCCTGTTCTTACGATTCATGTCATCAGTTGTCTATGATGAACTGCTGCTTAACATACATGGTTTCAGTTGAACGGATAGTGCAAATTTCTTCCCAGTGCACACTTCAAATGCAATTTCTTTGGTCTCGAGACGTTAAATTTTTTTAACTTCTAATGCAGTTTAGACATTTTTTCAGATTGCATAATATTGATATCCATTCATCACTATCTATTCCAAGAATCTTAATCAAAGGATTCACAAGTAAATTCTGCCTCTTAAACGTAAGGTGGACTTGGCTCCCGTTCAATGGGGGATCCTGTTCAATGGGCTATCTTCTGTCTTCCTGAGTAAAACAAGCTCTTGAACAAGCTGGTCTTTAGAAAATGGGGTCATTGGATAAAAAGTTGTCTAATACCTGTGACTAAGTAAACAGCATTAAGAGTCCAATCTCATAAATCATGATGCATTTTCTTTTAGGAATGTTCATTTGCATTCTGTTGATAGACAGGAAGTAATTCACATATCTATCTTCCAGGGCCTGGCATTGGTGATGCACAAGAATCGTGAAGGTCCAGCTGTTTTTGACATGCTGAATAAGGCTTTGGAACTGGCACGTTGTGAGCAAAGAGTTACTGAAGAACGCAACATTAGAATCTTGATTGCGCAGATGCATGTTATAAAGGTAAGTTTTTGAACTAGGCATAGGTAATGGTCTTTCTGATTCATTTCACTTAATTTATGAGTGTCCACAAGTATATTCAGTCACATGGTACCTCCTATAACTAAATAGTCATAATATAGAAACACTATATGCCTTGCAGGGTGACTTCGAAGAGGGCTTGAAGGAATTCAAATCACTTATTGATGAGAATAATGTGCAGTTTCATCTTTTAGATCTGTAATAGGGGAAAAATATCACTTGGAATATTGTTCATTTGTTTCTAATCTACATAATGAAGCCATGTGCTGTCATGACATGCAGGGTGACTTGGAGGGTGGCTTGGTGAGTTCCAAAAGCTGGCCGAGGAAAATCCAAAAGATTTCCGACCTTATCTTTGTCAGGTAGAGGATCCTCGTCTCAGCATCCTTACTAAAACATGTGCATGTCTTATCTTATCCTATCTGTATTTACTTTATTTATTTTTATTCCCCCACCCACCCCACCCACCCCACCCTGAGCCCTTTTCTAGTTCTGCCACTGAAGGCTGAAGCACATGATTTTGCTATAGAGGGAACTCTTGCTTGGTTGTTTTCTGTTATTATCATTGTCGATGATTGTATAAGGTATCATCATCTTAGACGTTGGCATACAATAGTGATTTTTTGTATGTCTTCTCTAAGCACCTGGAGGATGTGCTAGCATTCTGGTGTTAGGTTCCTTGCTATTTGTTCACAACATGGGTGGTTATCTCATGGTCCATCCAAAACATTTGCTCTTTCATATTTTAGAAGACAGCTATGACTTTTGTTTCTTAATAGATAAGATATGCTATGTTTCTCCTTTATTGTTCTACTACTTCTGCTCTGACTTATGTCTTTTCTGGTTGTTGGAAAGGACAAATCTGATTCATTTTCAGTACTGTTGATCCTACATGGCCTACATATATTGCAGGGAATAATATACAGCTTGCTAGACAAGAAGCAGGAAGCTGAAGAACAGTTTGAGATATATCGGAACCTTGTTCCTGATGAATTTCCTCAGAGAGATTTTCTTGATGATGTCATACTAGAAGCAAAAGTAGAATCTCAGGAACAGTTGAAAAAACAGCTTCAATCTGAATTCTCTGGCAGAGGCTAACACTAACTGGATGCTGTTATGGGTGGACAGGGTTTGTTTGTTCAGAACTCTGAATGCAGAAGCAACTCCCTTATTTTATCTCTCTCCTTGTCTTAGGTTCATGGGAAGCACGTTGTTGTCAGTTTTTGCTATTGACGTCTGAAGTTCCATTCATGCAGGGATGCAGGGAACATCAGGGGAATTTATAAGCAGTTCAATTTGTCAAAATGGAAGAACTAGGTAAATTATTGACAGTTGCCCGTGTAACATTCAAATGCAGATGCACCACTGCGACCTGTTGGTGTATGATAAATCATGGGGAAAACAAACCCTTTTTACCCACCTATAGATTTTTCTTGCAAATCTTGAAAGTATACTGCCATTTTTTCATGATGAGAAGATTTATGTTCAATCAAAACCACTGTTTAGGCTATTGTTCCTAATGTTCAAGGTCTGTACCTATTGCATTCAGTGGAAGTTCCTAGTGTACTATATGTTTTGCAATTCTCCCACCGCTGTTTTGGCTATTATGCCTGATGTTTAAGGTCTGTATCTATTTCAACCAATGGAATTTTCTAGCGTGCTAACGGGCGCTGGTGGCTTGCTCTGCCCCTTCACATGTCAAGGATGCTGCTGCAGTGATTTCTACTCTGTACTGATGATTATGAGTTTCTCCAGCTATCAGAACATTTAAGCAGGAGTCTTAAATCTGTGTCTATCAGAGATGAGATTTGAACTATGACCTCTTTCATGGAAGAACATCTTCATGACTCAACCATGGCCTTGATGGTGAGGTTCATGTTAACAAAAAACAGCTCTGTTTCCTGGTACTGCACTGCCGGAGCTAGAGTTGTGTAGAGGGTGATTATGAGCAGCACAAGACCTCCATCACCCTGGACAACCCTGATGACCAATGCTGGAAGTCTGGCTGAAGACTCTAAATCAAGCGCTTCTTGGGAGGCAACCCAAGTGTTCTAGGATTTGTTTCTAGTTGCTTTATTACAGTTGATTTTTCATTGCTTTCTGCAGTTCAACTTGGCCTTGTTTCCTTTAGTTCAATTTTTCTATCCATTTTATTCTTTGCTAATAAATTGTGCTTTGTCTCAGGTTGTCGCAAAAAAAAAAAAAACAATAAGAATAAAAGAAAAGTGGTGCTCTGGTGCTCTAATTGGGAAGGAGAATAACAACAATAAACTAGTATGCATAGGCATGGGTCAGTTGGATCGAAGTCTCAAGTAGTGTCAGAACACATTATGACCAAGAGAATTCTAAATGAACAAATAGTAGGGCTCAATTTAGAATATGAAGTACTCTTGATGAAACAAGAATGGCAAGAGTACCAATTATAAGAGTGCCAAGAATTTAGTGAACTAAAGTGAAAGAGAGTTTGATAGATCAAATCATGGGTCAAATGGGTTCCTTATATATTTTACTTGATTTCAGATTCAAGAGCAAGCAAACTCAAGGTTGGTATTTGGTTGAATCACATAGGAACAAAAATCAAGATAATTAAGAGCAATTTTAGAATGACCCACATTATTACAGCTTTTAACATATATAAGATGCTCAGGCTAATAATATACTGGTTGCTCTTCTACATGGCAAATCACAGGCAGTCGAAGTGTACAAGAGAAAGAGCAGTTGAAGTGGTCAGAAGGGCCAGTTGAAGTTGTGTTGAAGAGAGCCACAAATGGCCAGCTGAAGTGTACTCGAAACAGAAGGAAAAAGGGTCTATGGATAGCTTAAGTATGCATCGGATCCATGATGTCAATAGCAAAGGTTCAATGGTGGACATAAAACTCCATGATTTAGAAGGACTAGACAAAGTTTTCAATAAAGAAGTTGTTAGAACCGTCACATGAAAAAATTTGAAGGTTGCATTTTCAGTCCAATGGTTTTAGAAATGTGGGGATTAAGGGGCAAATCAAATAGGTTCCTATATTAGAAGGATCAGGGAACTCAAGTAATCTACTTGAAAATGGGGTCATGCTACTCAAGAACAATAGATCTGGGATCAAGGATGTACCAAAGGATTTCTTAAGGAATGATCAAAGAAACACTACACTCACTAGTCAGAAATGAGACAAACAAGAGGGTTTTATGATGGTGTGAGGATCAAGAAATTCTAAACACCTTACTAGACAAAAGTTAGGCAAATCAGAGGCAATCAAGATGGGATCAAAAGATTCTAGACAGTGCAAGACATTTAATTTGTGTCCGAGAAAAATCTACTTTAATCACTTCGGAACTCATGCTTCGTCTTCAAACCAAGGCAGAGACGATGGATGAAGCTTCAGGATCTCCAAGCTTCAGGATCACCTCCCACTGGTCTTGAGTGCTTCCTTCCCCCTGCTTCAAGCTTCTCTTCCCACGACCAGTGGCATTAGAAGGGAGTTTGAGGTTGGTTTTAAGAGTCTTTATCAGACTAGGACTTATGGGTTCCTATGTTCATAGGACAGTAGGTGAGATTTGTCAAAGACCCACCATACCATAGGCCATGCAACCCATGTTTCTAATAGTATAGAAGGTTGACTTCTGTCTTGAAAAAAGGACAGTCACAATGGGGACCATTCATGGCCCAGGTTTGACTCCCGTTAGACCAATCACTGCCAAGTTTTAAGTGAGGGTTGCATCGATTGGAGAAGAATCTCACATTGATTGGCATAGAAAAGGGTAATCGATTGGTGAATAATATGACAATCGATTGGCATAAAAATGAAATCGATTGGTGAATAATATGGCAATTGATTGGCATAAGAGGGCAATCGATTAGTGAACTAACAGGCAATCGATTGGTGAACAATATGGCAATTGATTGGCATAAAAAGACAATTGATTGGTGAATAATATGTCAATCGATTGGCATAAGAGGGCAATCGATTTGTGAACTAACAAGGCAATCAATTGGCATAAGAAGACAATCGATTTGACATAAAAGGGCAATCGATTGGTGAGCAATGTGGCAATAGATTGGTGAAGGAAAATATCGATTGGTCATTAAAACCATCGACTAATGACCAAGACCATCGATTGATGACGAAGGCCATCGATTGGTGACCAAATCTAAAGGGTCCTTCGATTAGTGATCAATCTAACGATTGATCCTCTCTTTCTTCTTGTCTTTCCTTATTAATTTTCTCACACATACTAATGCGACCTTTCTTGTTGGCTCTTTTCTCCTTAAATTTCAACTTAAACCCTCACATAATTATTTCCATCCATTTATCGTATTTGTTCATGACTTTCAAAAATTTAAGTTGTTACATCACCTCCTTCCACAGGTGGAATCTACCTGCCTAAACTACAGGCTGTCACTTATGAGGTGGAACAATTGCACCTAACCGAATCAAGTCTTCTCCTTCTAACCAAGGAGAAACACCACTAGATACAGACCTCTGGCCGGTTACCACACCTGTTGCCGCACAGATAGATCTTCACCCCAATGGTGGAAAATACACATAAACAACATGTCTTCTCCTTTTAGGGAGGAATACCACCAGATACAGACCTCTGGCCGGTCGCCTCTATTTCTAGTTAGACAGATAATGTTGAACCACTCTATATTTTATCTTATATTTTGGTGATAACAAAACTTATGATTAATTAAATATTATAAATATTTAATATTATATTTTTCCTAATGAATATAATTTATGTGATTAATTAAATATTATTAAGTATATTTAATATTATGATTTCCTAATAAATATAAATTTATGGAATTACTGAAAAGTCAAATCGATGTCTATTCAATATACATCTATTCAGTTCACAAAGTACAACATCGATTTGTTAAAACATCAATTTCACTCAAACATCAATTTCACCTAAACATCGATTTCACTTAAACATTGATTTCACTCAAACATCGATTTCCTTGACAGAACATCAGTTTCTAAGTGAAATAATGATTTTGGTCTCACATCGATTTCATAAGTGAAACAACGATTTAATCGCTGTAACGATTCGATAAGTAAACAACGATTTGACCAGAACAACGATTTTATAACAGAAATATTGATTCGATCACAAACAACGATTTGCTTGTGCTTAAACAACGATTTGCTCAAACAACGATTTGCTTGTGCTTAAACAACGATTTGCTCAAACAACGATTTGCTGTTACACAAATAACGATTTGTTCAAACAACGATTTACATTCACTTAAACATGGATTATGTTCAAATATAAATTTTAACTTAAACATCGATTTTCTTTATATTTCAAAATATTTTTGGCATCTAGTGAAAAGTCAAATATTCTTGATTTGCGTAATCTTCTATCTTTCTGACAGGAGATCTTTTTACTTATCTCTCTAGATCTCTTCTTTCCTGTCAACAAAAAGAGTTTTCTTACTACTTTTGGGTGGCAATAGGAAACACAGAAGTATGAGACCTTTTTTTAACAAAATATTTTTTGATCTAAACACTTTCTTCTATGCTTGCAGACCTCGAAGACCACTAAGTGGCTGACAGTCAGAAGAAAAAGAATATAAAGATCAACAACGACTAGAAGAGTTCCACGGATCTCTTCAACGGATCTATTCAAAGCTACTCATATAAAAGATGATGTAAGACTGAAGAACAAACAAGAGAGCTTTCCTGAAGATCTTTAACGGAGTGTACATCCTGTGAGGATCTCAACTCCACATACACTGAAAGAAAGAGAGGAGCACGAGCCAAATCAAGAGAAGCTTTTCATAGCAGAAGTTTTCAAAGCTTTCAAGCTCTCCTCTCTTCTCTCCCTCTCTATGTGGTCATTGTAAATATGGGGGAGAGTCTGTAGCTGAGAGCTTGGGTTCTAGTGTTCATCTTGTAATAGTTCTCGGTCTGTTCTTTCTTTTCTAAGAAAGATTTCTGTCCAGCTGTAGGACTGTATACAGTGAGTCTCTTCTTGTGTGAAGAGTTGGCCAGTGTAGTTGCTGGCATTTTCTATCCAACTGTAGGGCTGTATACAGTGTAGAACCTAGCTGGGGGTTTAAGTCTAGCAGAACCGCACTGAGATTTGTGCCAGGAGGTTGGCTTCTTGACCTGTAATAGAAGTGGGCTACCTTCTTGCCCGGAAAAGAGAAGAAGACCAGCTGTGGTGCTGGGTGTTGTATTGTCCTTAAGGGGGACTGTACCCTTGGTTAGTAAAATTCCAAGAGATTGCTTGGGACTGGACGTAGGACTTCCATGTGGTAAGGGCCGAACCAGGATAAATTCCTTGTGTTCTTTGTGTGTTTGTTTATTTACTTCCGCACTGCTACTCTCTATCACACTCAACTAACCAAACTTTCAAGTGATAATTTTCTGTGTTTAAGTTTCTGTTTCAGATTTCAGAAAACCTATCCACCCCCCCTCTAGGTTAGCTTGCTGCCGTACCAGAAGGGCCAACAATAAGGCACACAGTAAGCATAATAAATTTGTCCCAACAATAGAAAAAGATCAGCGGCAAGAAACTCGTTGTAGTTGGGCCTTTAGTGCTCATCAAGTGAATGATTTTGAGCTTTGTTGGCTTGGCTGAGAGCTGAACTTCTTTCCTTGAAGTTGTCTTCTTTATAAGCTTTTCACATTGAGTAGAAAGAAGATTGGAATGGAAGCTCCTCTAGAGGTTGGACTTTTTCTCTTTCACATAACCACTCGATCGTACTTCAAAAACTTTTTTGTATATTTTGTGTAGCTCTGGTGTGTTCTCTCTCTGTAAGAGTTCCATATGGCTTTCTTTTATAGTCGCCTTCTTTCATAGACTTTGAGTTGATCATTGTCTCACAGTGATGTGTTCGTTAGACTCAGTCTTGACATGATCAGCTCTTTGTTCCATCCTTTCTTTCAGCAAATTAAGATCTTTTTTTTTCTTTCTGTTGTCTTGGTTGCATATCCTCGTACAGATGGCTAGTGTACAGTCCAAGGTCATGGGTTGGTGTGCTTCCAAATACCTGCAAAAAGTAGCTTATCTTGACAGATCACAGTTGACCTATTTGATGCACATTGCAAGACAAGTGTTATATATAAAATAATCCATCAACTAATACACATTCGACACGCAAAAGACCTTTTTAGAGATTTGAATGTTGAGCCCTTACGTAAGTAGATTTGATACAGTGAAACAGAGATATCATAAATCTTCACCATATTTTTACCAATAAAATAAATCTTCCTTTTGAAAAGTTCTGAGATGAGAGTAATAAAGTATTTTTTTAGCACACATTACTCTTTTTGAATAGTCATAAATTAACATTGGATACATGCATGATATATATTAGATTAAATAATTATTATCCAATATTTGATACATAAAAGACATTTTGAGTATCATGTCATTCTAGGAGGTCGTAGGATGTGTAATACAAAATAATTGATTATTATATTCATTTATGTGTTCAGCATGAATAACGATTATTTGATGAAGTGAAAGAAGAATAATAAATTAATTTAGATAATGATTATTTCTGGAGAGGATAATGCAGATAACCAATTATTTCGAGTTCGAAAAATAGATAACTAGACCTCCAAGAATTTGAATAATGATTCATCTGATAATTGAAAAGATAATTCATTCAACAATCAGAACGCCATTTGTTCAGTAATCAAAATACTAATTGATAGAAGTTATATTAATAATAAATATATTCATGAATTTAAGTTATTACATTCATGAGTTTTAGTTATCATCAAAATATATGGATAAATATAAGAGTGGTTCAACAAGTATATGATCTTGTACACAATTTTATAAAATTACATTATCCCAATACATTAATATGTCCAAAATAAAACTACAATAGTCTGGGTCATACTCTTGAGGTGTATAATAGAAGCAAAAACTCACACTACTACTGGTGGTATAAATCTGTCTCCGAAAACCACGTCTACTACTAACACTTGAAAGTGGGGGGGGGGGGGGTGTAGGGGTGTAAGCCTCTCAAAGTCATCATCTTAGTAGGAAAACTCTCCAATGTTGAACCACTCTTATAATTATCCTTTATTTTGGTGATAATTAAAACTCATAGATATTATAAATATATTTGTTTTAATAATAATTGAACTCATGCATGCCCATATATAATATTTGCATCTGCATAAATAGTCATCATGCAATCATCATATACTCTATCATAATATCACATCCTAAAAAATATGATGATATGTTGACACTTAATATTCCTGCACAATGATCATGTGTCGACACCCAATGAATCTTATGATATTTTGTCTTTATGTGATTATTCATATAATTTTTTCTTATAATACTTTGTCTTTATATGACTAATCATATAATTTTCACTAAGTTCAACATGAAAACAAAGTAAAATAATGACTCCTAGGATTATCAGGACCTCGACTGCTATATGATCTAAGTGTCACTTCAACTCTTGACCGGTTAACATTTAACTTCAACTCTTGACCAGTTGAAGTTTAACTTCGACTCCTGACCAATCGAAGTCTGACTCTTGATCAGTTGAAGTTTCACTTCAACTCTTGATCATTTGAAATGCACTTCGACTATTGATGACTTCCTATTTATCTGTATTGCTTTTTCAAAACATGTCTCTTGGCAGGAAATAAATTTTCAAATATACTTCATATATCTAACTTATTATTTCTCTGACTAAAGTTATCTTTTTGCATGTCTATAGGACTTCTCCTTTTCTGCTGACAGAAAGACACCTATCTAACATAATAGGAGTGTCAGCAGGAATATGAGAAATGAATGGGGTAACTAACATATCTTTTCTTCTATCCATCCTATTCCTAGACATTAAATGCTCCCAAGACCAAGAAAAGTTGGGACATTTGTTAGACTCGTGAATATGTCTGTTAGATAGAAGAAGAAGGGAGCATATGATGAACAAGAGTCCCAATGGATCCAAGACTCCAACAACTATTCTTCAACGGATCTCTTCTTCTGGTTACATAAAAGGATGAAGTCTTGAAATAGAATAAAAGAGAGCAAACCTGAAGATCTGTCTGAAATAGTGTCATCCCTACACGACAAATACACTCAAAGAAAGAGAGAAAGAGCTTGAGCCTGCCAACAAAAAGAAGCAGTAGAAATCGTTTGAAGCGTTAAAGTCTTTCTTCTCTCCATCTCTCTCTCTCTGTGTGTACTTCTATGTAAATCTAAGGGAGAGAACTTGTGAGCCTGAGAGCCAGAGCTTCTGTCATATGCTTTTTGCTCTTGGGTTGTTACTGTAGAGATCAAGCTAGTCAAGTTCTTTTTCTTGAACTTGATCTCTTCAACCTATTCTTTCTATTCTTAAGAAAGATAAGGGTTGTGCCCTTTTTAGAAGGGAAGACTAGCTGTGACTGGTGGGATAACTTGGCTGGGGTTTGTTCTAGTAGAACCGCACTGGGATTTGTACCAGGAGATTAGCTTCTTGACTTGTAAAAGAAGTGGGCTACTTTCTTGCCCTGGAAAGAGAAGAAGACCAACAGAGGCTGTGTTGTAGATCTTTGGGGGATTGTACATTGGTTAGTGTAATCCCATAGTGTGCTTGGGAATTGGACGTAGGGCTTCTATTTGGAGATGTTTAACCAAAATAAAATTCTTATGTTCATGTGTGTGAGTATCTTTTAAATACTTCTGCATTGCTACTCTTTATCGCACACAATTTACATTCACTAACCAAACTTCAAAGTGGTAATTTGGTTTTCAGATTTCTGCCTACACCTAGGTGTCTTGCTGCCAACTAACCAGGCCACACCCAAAACAATGTACACCACCACGTGTAACTGCAGGTTAGCAAAAGCAACACAATCTCACCGATCGGCTTGCATACCATCATTTAAAAGAAACTTACTATTAATTGGAATTAAAGCATGCTTCTAGTTAACGCAAGTATACCCAACACTAACATAGTTGAGCAACTATACTAATTAATGAAAATTCATAATTAATAGAAATAAAAGTAATTATGCAATTAACTAGGAATATATTGCTACTCTAAGAATCGCTATGGTAGGACCAGTACTGCAAACTAAATGGAAAGGGAGCAAAGAGAACTATAAGTGGGAAATATAAAGGAACCAACACCACATGTAGTTTGGCTGGACTGCAACCCATGCTTGACAAACCTCTAGGGGTTCCAGAGCCCGTAGAGTGTGGCAAGTGGGAACAAGGACTAGTTGGGGTCCAGTACATTTACCGGTGTCCATCCCCCAACTACCAGTGCGCTACAAGCGATCGAATTGAAAACCAACCGCACCACAAGTCGTTGCCCTACTGTCATTTTTCCCTCAGCTAGATGTACAACTCGACAAATATGTGAAGGTGTTCAGGAAGATGATACAGACCTCTACGGTACACACAGTATCGGGATAAACCTCGAGCACTAACGTGCATGGCTTATAGAGAATATGGGGTACCCAACTAGGGAGACATTTCAGATAAGCGTTGGACCACCGAACTCGGTAAACCACATTTATATTATCAAACCTTAAACGAAATATCAATAATCACTATTCTCACTATCACATATAATAGAATCATCGGGCACATAAACTGGGGTACTATTGACTCAAAGGTCAACCCCCAAACTCAGAAAGAAACTCAGTACACCGGAAGTCAGAACTTGCCACAAACCCCTGACGCGACACTAACACATCAGGCTGGGGAACCACGTTAGCAAACACTAACACGTCTGCCAACTCGCACGCCTCATAAGACGTCCAACCGATGTGACATGATCTTGGACAGATTGCCCAGCCTGTAGGTCTCATACATGCACCCAGGAACAACCACACAGACCCAAATCATCGATTAAAACCATTCTAAACTATAGAATATGCATAAAACCAATCATTGCATAATCTAAACCTCATTTCAAACCATTACATTCGCTCACATAAAACTTATTTGATCATTCTCAATGAAACACATTTTAGTGAATGTTCAAATATCTTTATCTAGTGAAATAGCGTCAAAAATCAGGACCCTATGGGGTCTACATTGTGACCCGAAGACTCAATGGTCTCAGGAACCAAAATGCAACAGGGGCAACGGTCACGTTAGGAATGTGATGCCTTGATATGCCGCATTCTAGATAAAAATGTGTCGGGGCCAATGGTCGCAATAAGAACACGACCATCCTGCCCGCCGCGTTCTCAAACAGAATGCCCAGCTCTCGGATTCCACCCAAAAAGCCTAAAAAACTCTATTTCTTCATTCCACAACCCATTGTAACCAACTATTGCTGCAAGGAACTGTCCACAAACCATTAAACATCTATTTACATGTATTAACCACACAAATAACACAAAGGAGCGAGAGAATTTTCCTACCAACATGAAGAATGCGTAGAACGAAGCTCGACCGGTGTTTTCCACGCTTTGGTCATCCTCCTTGTGTGGAAACTGTGCAAAATTACCAACTCCAGAGCCGAAATTATCGAAAATCCACCCTATGGGAACCTCTCCTTGGTCGAACAACGTTATTTCCTCTGTTTGGCTGATGAACAACAACATAAAACTTTGGAAGTCGAAATGCGACAGGGTCTATCGTTGCATTTAGAACGTGATCTATCGAGCCGTTGCATTCATGAAAACAACCTCATGTGGCAGCACAACTGCGCCGCACATCGCACATGCAGCCAAAGACCAAAAATAGGTGGTATTGAGATCGTGACGTAGGTGAAGGTTACGTTTTGAACATGTAGCCGACCCTCGTCATGTTTTCAAACAGAAAACCTGAG
>CM024754.1:20166616-20223241 GCA_014218235.1 Colocasia esculenta | reverse complement strand
CTTGCCTTAATTGAATGGTGGGAGTTGTGGGGAGGTGATGCACCTGACCTTCGACGAGTTACAATGCGTATTCTTGGGCTTGTTGTTCTACTTCAGAATGTGAGCGTAACTGGAGTACATTTGAGCATGTAAGTAATAATATAAAATAATATTAGATAGTTTCATTAAGTAAATAGACTTCTAACTCTTCCTAACTTTTTATATGTCTTTTAGATTCACACAAAGAAAAGAAATCGCTTGGAGCAAAAAAGGTTAAATAACCTTATGTATGTCCAATACAATCAAAGGTTGAAGGAGAGATTTCACAATGAAGGAAAATCCTGGTAATAAGGATCCTCTTGTTGTCGATGAGCTTGACGCGACTAATGAGTGGTTAGTTCATCATCCTAATTGGTTCAAGAAGACCGTGTATTTGAAGGAGAAGATCTTACATGGGCTAGTGTAGATGAAGCTATGAGTGCTAGTGATGCAATTCAAGGTTCAAGAGCTAGAAGTGAAGTCACTCTAAGACGAGACTTAGTTTACACAAGAAGAAGGGAAGCTCTAGCTCTAGTGTAACGTCACGCGTTTTTTCGGATCCTTGTGGATCCTTGTTTGCAGGTTTGTGGCCAATGTATGGCCTATTGTTGTGTTTCAGGTGTTTGTGCGAGTTGTGAGGCTTGTGGGCCGGCAGTTGAGCCCAAAGTGCTCACAGGTCTTGTGCCTGTGAACGCAACAAGGAGTTGCGACGCGTTCTGAATGCGACGGCCCTGGTGGTCGCGTTCATGTTACCGCTATTTTGGCGGTATCGTATGCATGGCTGCCGTGTGTCGCGTGTTGGGCAGTCAGCTGACGTCGGCCTTAGGAAGGCGACGACCTCCTACGTCGTGTCAGGTCGCGACGTAGGGATGCGTTGCATTCTTAACCACTGGGTGTTGTTAAGTTAGCTCTGGCCGGACAGAGCTGTGGGAAGCTCTGCTCGGCCAGAAGGAGCTGCTGCGGAGCTCTCTCGGGCGATTCGACATTTTGGAGCGGGTTTTAGCACGCTCTCACCGCGAGGACATCGCGTGGAGCGGGGGAGATGTCGTGTCGTGCTCAGTGTGCGCATTCTTTGTGAAGGTAGGGAGATCCCACCTGGTTTCGTTGCGTGGATTGTGAATGGTGCATGTTTGATTTGCTTAATGCTTCATAAACAGTAGATACCATGTTAGGGTATTCATTAAAGCATGAAAACTGGAAATTAAACGTGGTTTGCATGATTTGAGGTGGTAATCTGGAGAGAGGTTCCGGATTAGGGTTTTCGCCTGGAAGGCGACAGACCCTTCTATCGCGACCAAGTCGCGATAGGCTGATCTATCGTGTTGGGTTTTCTAACGAGACACATCGGGGTGTCGCGATCTAAAGGCGACAGTACCCCATGTCGCGACCTCAGTCGTGAGGTCCTTTTGTGCATGTTTCAAGGTACGATTATATGATTATCGTACTTGGTGTGTGTGGCTTTGGTAAGTGGTGCATTGGCACCCATAGCGCTTCTTGAGCGTGTCATTTCTATGGCTAGCGTGTTGTTTACACAAGTGGTGTGCCGTTTACATAGATTAAGTGTGTGTGGTGCATGGCGCACACATTATCGTGACATACTTCTTATGGTTTGTCGTGGTAATTGGGTAGTGAGGTTCCAGTGTGAACCTAGCTGTGATCTTTAATGTCTTTTATAGGTCCCTTCAGATGGTTTAAATAGTAAAGCACGTGTAAGATTAAGAGTTTGTGCATGCTTAATGTACATGGTGTTAATGTGATAAAGGAGGTCATAAAATGACCGATGACTAATGATTAATGTAATTCATAAACGTGGTTGTGTAGGTTAGCTTGTAGGCCACGTGGTGACAAGGGACAAGCTACTCCTGACACTTGTGCTGTGGTTGTAATAAAGGTTGCATATGTAAGTACTGTGGTTTGTGCATTGCCGAGTTTGGTGGTCCGGCGCCTGTTCCAGAATACCTCTGCAGTCAGGTACCCCAGGTTCTGTGTGAGCTAGGCACGTGTGTTTGTTGTGTTCAGGGTTTGTCCCGGTACTTGTGTTGTACCGTCGAGGTCTGTGTCGTCTATCCTGGACACCCTCACTCCTATGTTTGAGTTGTATGTATGGCTGAGGGAAAGACAACAGTGGGACAGTGACTTGTGAGAGTTTGTGTTGGTCGCTTGTAGCGCGCTCGTAGTTGGGGGTACGGACACCAGTAGACGTCACGGTCCCCAACTAGTCCTATTTTCCAGTGCCTCACTTTAGGGAGCTTAGGCCAGAGTCCCAAAAGGTCCCAGGCATGGGCCTGCGGGGTGTGTGACCTGCAGGTGTGGTGCTGGTTGGTCTCCACTGTTCTTTGGTTTGTGCTTGTGGAGCGGTAGTTGGACCTTTCGTCCGTGACTACAAGACTGAGAGGTAGTTCTTGTGTTGTGTTGTCTGGGTTGGATACTGGCATCATGAACCAGTAGTCCGTTCCCGTGTGGTGGCGTCGTTCCTTTCCAACTCGAGCTTTGCCACTGATGGTGGCTTGTGTGTGACTCGTGGTTGTGGTTTTACCCGTTGAGGTGTGTCCTGGTGTTGGCACGACTGTAGTTGTGATTGGTGAGTGGAGGCTCACTAGTTGTGGCTTGACTATTGTGGTGTGCCTCGTCGTTGGTACAGTTATGTTAAGGTTTTGCCCATGGGGGTGCCTTGTGATGGCACTAGTTGTTGCCCAGTTGACAAGCCCAGAGGGGGGGTGAATGGATCTTTAAAAATATTTGATTAGTACATGTACTTAAAACATTCACACAAAGACGTTCTTCGATGAAGGTTAGTAACAGTTAGTTCAAAGCGCAATCACACAAGAAAAACAACCACACAACACAAGAAATTATCCTGGTTCGGACCTCCTCTCCTTAAGAGTCCTACGTCCAGTCCCTGAGCAACAACTCAGGATTTCACTAACTAGGGTACAGTCCCCCTATGGACACTACAACACCCAGCTCAGCTGGTCTTCCTTCACACGAAGGGAATTACACCACCCTGGATACCCCACCAGGTCTTCCTTCACAACAGAAGGGAACAACAACACCCTGGAAGCTCTACCAGGTCTTCCTTCAACACAGAAGGGAACAACAACAACAAAGGTAAGCAATAAAGACAAGCCCCTAGATCAAGCTTCAACAAGCTAAGATCTGAAGCAAGCAGGACTGAGAGTAAAAGATCTAGAAACACAGAAGACTCTCAGAACTACACGAGCTCTCTCAAGATTTTCACTACAGTGTGGAGAGCAAAGAGTACACTGGAAGGAATGAGGTTCTTGGCTCTAAAATTCTATCAGAAGATTTGAATAGCTTGTACGTTCCAAAAATTCCCTCATTCTTCTGATCTTCTGTCTTGTATTTATATCTCCTTTTGAAATACGGCCGTTAAAGTAACCGTTGTCTCTTAAATTGGTAGACGTTAGACTACTTGACATTTGGAAGCTTCAACAATCTTTTATCCAGTTGAGCACGCAAAGAGATAAGGTCTTCTGGCGTCTATATGGTCCAACGTTGTATGACAGAATGTCTTTAGGACCCTGCACATATTAATGCTAGAACAGTAGACAGCTAGGCTGTCTCTTGTTGTCAGTAAATGTTGATGTGAATATTCACCAAAATAGCAATGCCAAATAGCTTGTTCTAAAAGATGTTGACAGAATATGCACGATAATGAAAAGATATCATCTGTATGCATGCAGAGATATGTTCTGTCTTCATTAAATGCACAACAGTCAGAAAGATAAGAAGAAGACTTTGACTATTCAACGCTTTAAGAGATATGATAAATGTCAAGTAGATATAAACCTTAAAGTCATTGTCTATATGACTTATGAAATCGTTATGAATACTAACAAGTCATTATAGAGAGTAAATCGTTGTATTCATTTAAGGAATCGTTATGAATACTGAAGAAAATCGTTATAGAGAGAAAATCGTTGTATTCACTAAAGGAATCGTTATGAATACTGAAGAAAATCGTTATAGAGAGCAAATCATTGTATTCACTAAAGAAATCGTTATGAATACTAAAGAAATCATTATAGAGAGCAAATTCATGTGTTCAATGAAGAAATCGTTATGAACACTTAACAAATCGTTATGGAAAGCAAGTCGATGTGTTCAACGAAGAAATCGTTATGAACACTTAACAAATCGTTGTGGAAAGCAAGTCGATGTGTTCAACGAAGAAATCATTATGAACACTTAACAAATCGTTGTGGAAAGCAAGTCGATGTGTTCAACGAAGAAATCGTTATGAACACTTAACAAATCGTTATGAAAAGCAAGTCGATGTGTTCAATGAAGAAATCGTTATGAACACAAAAAATGTTATGAAAAGCAAGTCGATGTGTTCAATGAAGAAATCGTTATGAACACTTAACAAATCGTTATGGAAAGCAAGTCGATGTGTTCAATGAAGAAATCGTTATGAACAATTAACAAATCGTTGTGGAAAGCAAGTCGATGTGTTCAACGAAGAAATCGTTATGAACACTGACAAATCATTATGAAAAGCAAGTCAATGTGTTCAACGAAGAAATCGTTATGAACACTTAACAAATCGTTGTGGAAAGCAAGTCGATGTGTTCAACGAAGAAATCGTTATGAACACTTAACAAATCGTTATGAAAAGCAAGTCGATGTGTTCAATGAAGAAATCGTTATGAACACAAAAAATTGTTATGAAAAGCAAGTCGTTACGAGTTCTGAAGAAATCGACGCGATAACTTAAGGAATCATTGCGACGGGCAAGTCGTTACGAGTTCTAAAGAAATCGATGCGATAACTTAAGGAATCGTTACGACGGGCAAGTCGTTACGAGTTCTAAAGGAATCGATGCGATAACTTAAGGAGTCGTTACGGGAACGACTTGTTTGAAACACCATGATATTTTAGTCTTATAAAGAAATCATTGTAGCTCTATTGAAATCTATATACACACAAGGAAATCGATGTGACTTTCAACAGGAGTCGATGTGGACTTAGAGAATATGATCTTGAGATGATTAAAGCTTCAGAAATGTAATACTTACCAATATTGGATTGTTTGACCTTGGTATTTTTTCTGTACTTAAGACTATGAAGTATGTGTTAGACCTTTGATAGGGTTTTATTTGGTTTTGTTAATCACCAAAATAAATATGTATTAATTAAAATTACATGGGGACAGATTGAACATCAATCTCCCCCTTTTTGGTGATGACAAAAGTTAACAATAAGCATGAATAAAGATCTGAATATTTACAGAATGTATTTCAGACATGCTAAGTATTTTTCTCCCCCTTTTTGTCATTAAGCAAAAAGATAATCTGAGACAAAGAATGAAGAGAAATAAAAATTGAAGGGCACTCATCTAAATATATAGATCAGTTTTGAGGAGTTACAGATAAATAATAAGCAGGGGATAACAAGGAGCCAAAGGCTGATGATAGGGAGTGCCTGGCGTTCCTGCTCTTCAAAGAAAGCTTGAAAGGCCCCAAATTCAATTTGATAGGAGGGTCCCATGGTGGGAGCCATCCTTTTGATATGAAGCTACCTTTGATCTGAAATAAAATCCCCATACTTAGGATTGCCAAGGGCTACCTTGTACGGTAAGAAAGCCCCAAAGCTGGCAAACTGAAGAAATACTTCAATCTTGAGGGGATAGGCAATCAGAAGTGACCAAAGCTCTGTCTTTAAAGCAAAGAAAACCTTGTATCTTTCGACCCAGGTCAGATAGGAGTCCCGGATGAATTGAAGAGAGTTGGCATCCAAAAATTCACCAGGAGACAAGGAAGGTTGATTTGAGCTAGCCTGAGAGGCATTTAGATCACCTAGCTGCTGAGCAGACAAGGGATAGAGCTTCGTCCACTCTTCAGGAGACAATCGCTCGCATTCAGAGAGAATGGGGGTCAGAACATCTGCTTGATATGCCCCTGAAGATATTGCCTGAAGATGAATCTTGGGAAAAATAGGTCACGGCCATCTTGCACAAATAATCTGGCCATTACCCTTGTAGCTCGCTCAAAGATAAGTGTTCCCACAGAAGAGTCCATAATCAAAGCATGGAGAGGGGGAAAGAACACTACATAGGAATAACCAAGGTGGCAAAATGACCTGAAGGGACTCAGTATGAGCTGTGCTTGAACTGAGGGCCTGATGGCTGCACAAAACTGACCCAACTGAGATTCTGGGAGGTGATTTACATAGCAGTAGTTACTATACATCTGATACTGCCTGATAAATTTGATCTCTTTTTGAATGAAAGGGCCAAACAAATTTTTGTGATGGATTTGGAACCACTCAGAAAGGGGAAGAGGAGCTTCCCTATGGGATATCGGGCAGCTTGAACTCGACGGAATTGACTGTACAGATCTTTGTTGCTCCGAGCCCACTGCTCTTCAGTTTTGGCTTCAGTTATGGAGAAGACTTTTGACTGTTGAGCCTTAAAGAGATGGGTATAAGGAAAGATGGTGGTAAGATGATCAGAAAGATTTTGGAAGGGAAGGCCAAAAATGTGGGCAAAAACTACCTTTTGAAGATATTCTTCATAGATAAGTTTCTGCTTATTGGAGATAGAGAGGGAAACCAAAGGGGAGGATAACAAGGTTAGAAGAGACAGGATGAGAGGACGTGAGTCTCCTCTTCTTAGAGACATGACTAGAAGAGCCTGTCCTATGAGAGTGGGTCCCAACAGCCAGGACTGAACGAAGTATTGCTACTTCAAATTCATCCTTGATATCCTGGATTTCTATCTATGTGAGTTGGGCACCCTCAGGGATAATGGTAATGAAAGAGGGAGGTGTAGGTGGATTGAAGATAGAGTCAAGAGTTACTGTAGGAAGAGCAAAAGTTTCTGATGTAGAAGGACCAGAAGAAGAAGGCCCAACAGAAGAGGATGCTGGTGGAAGCTGAGGAGGAGAGGATGGTGGAGGAGGAACAATGGTAAAGAAGCAGGAGATGAGGCAATTGAGAGGAAAACGGTGGGGAGAGGAAACAGATCTTGAACGGGGTCGTTTAAAGGTGGTTGGAGCTGGAGGTGCAGTGGAAGAAGATGGAGGAGAGGGAGCAGCTGGAGTGGTAAGTGAAGAAGAGGCAGGGGGCTCAGGAGCTACAGCCTGGTCTGCTTGTTCAGCTACGGTTCCACTGAATTGAGTGACTCCTTCTCCGGTCCAGACCCCTGACACAAAATAGAATCTTCAGTAGGCAAAGTTTCAGAAGGCTGAACTTCAATACTTGGCCCTGATGGCCCTGCTTGAGCATCAACTGAAGGCCCTGATGACATCTCCACAAGATCAACACCAATTTGCCCGGATGGCCCTGCATTGTCTTCACTTGGCCCTGAAGGCTCATTCTCTGAGGAGTAGAATCTTTGGGTCCTACTACCTTCAAAACTTCAGACAACATCACCTTCATAGAGCTCAGTTCCTTATTATACCACTTCATGGCATCATTTATTTGAGAGATGTCATTTGACATGGATGCCTGGCGCTCAATGACAGTACTTACAGCTGAATTTACTGAGTCCAAGACTACGCCTTGATCATCCAATCTCTTCAAGATAGGCTTCAAGTATTTCTTTAGAATTGACTTCTGCCTTCTGTGAGCAGTCTTCTTGAGTTTGCTTCTTCTTTCCACTTGCTCTGTGACCTCTATTGGAACTTCATTATGTCTGCATTCACATGAGCATCTTCAGTAAGTGCCTCTTGAGATGCTACTTCCTTCTCAATATTTTGCTCCCCCTGAATAGGAGCATCATCCACAAATCTTCCATGCTCCCCCTGAATAGGAGCATCAATCAATACAGAATCTTCAATGTGGCCAGTGCCACAGACTGATCAACCAAACTCCCACGGTGTTTTGAACCACTGGGGAGGAGTGAATGGAGTCTAATACTTGACGGAGTACAGAAGCCACAGAGGAGGTGGGAAGAGGATCCTCTGAACTTCTGACAGAATCTGCTACTGCTACATTTTCTTCAGCTACCGAGTCTCCATTGCAAGTTCTGTGTTGGCAGCAACTTCCAGTGAAGCACTAGGTGTTGCGGCCTCTCTTGCTGCTGGTTCTGCAACTGCTGATGGACCCTCTGATTCTGCTGCCACTGCTTCGAGTTGGACTTCTTGGGCTTCCCCTAGGATGGGTTCACCCTCAGCTACTGATGTCTTGGTCCAAACTCCGTTGACCACTGAAAAACTGTTTTTCCTTAGATTTTGGGACCTAATTGCTTGGCCCATTTTCTCTACAACGGCGCCAGAAACATCTACTCCAAAGTGCTGAAAGACTTTGGTGAGCAAGTGAGCATAGGGCAGGGATACATTTAACTTACTCTTGGTATCCCATATTTGATCACGGGCAAACTTCATCCTTTCCATCATTACTTCGGCCATGTTGATTTCTTGGTCTGAACGGCCCAAAACATCATATCCGAATCTGCCTTGGTACAAGTTGAGAAAGTAGCACTTCTAGGAACAAGTATTTGACAGACAACGAAGTGCAGAAGGTGATTGAAGGCATTCAACTGATTGATATCTAATTTGCCATCTTTTAGTCTAAATTCTGAACCAACAATACGTAGACCCTTTGCCTGGGAGTCCACTGAGTGGATTCCACTATGACCATACGTGCTCACATCAAACAGGGTCTTCAAAACTTCATGATCAATCTTGATTTGGGTTCCCTTGACAGATGAAATCAAGAACCCGTCGGCCTCTGTTCTCAAGCATACATAAAACACCTTCACAAGGTCCGGATAGCTAACCTCAGAGAAGGTGGTGATTCCCATCCACTGCATCCTTCTTATAGCGGCTACTACACTGATCATACCATTCTTCTCAAGATCCGCAACATCTACCGCCTTATTCCCGCAAAGCTTGGTCTTCACGAAAGTAAACCTTTCCTACTGCTCTGCCGATAGAAACTCAGCGCTGTAGCCACCCAAACTGTCGGAGATAATTGACGATGCCATGGACTTTGGGTGAGGAGGATTTTCTGGAAGGTTGAGATAAAAGAGGAGAGAAAGGTCCTCAAGAAAATCTTCATGGGAAGAAGAGAGGAACTTCAAATGAGCAGAGAGGCGATGTCGGAGTCGTTAGGGCATCGGCTCAGGCAACCAGACGAAAGAGGGAAAAAGGTGTAAGGGGGGAGATGAATCGTTTTCACATCGATTTGGGGTTAAATAAAAGTTTTACCGAAAAGCGAAGCGCCAAGAGGTGGCAGAAAACGACAAATAAGTTTGACCAGCCTTAGCAGACTTTATTAAGGAGAGCGACCAGGAGGAACAATTAAATTTCTTTTGCTTAAAGCCATGGAGAGAAATTTACTTAACTCTGAACATTTATGTCCCAGTTTTAAACAAAAGTCTTTCACAAATTACACATGCCCAATTCCCTTCTAAGAGATGTGAATCTCTCTTCGGGTAAGGCTTTTGTGAAAATATCTACTAACTGACCATTTGTGTCAATAAAGGATATTTCTATGTTACCATTTGCTACATGATCACGAATAAAATGATATCTAACCTCAATATGCTTGGTCCTTGAATGCTGGACTAGATTTTTGGTGAGATTGATAGCACTGGTGTTGTTACATAGTAGTGGAATTGATTTGATATTTAGTCTGAAATCCTCAAGTTGTTGTTTTATCCATAGTAGTTGTGTACAACAACTTCCAGCAGCCACGTACTCAGCTTTAGCTGTAGACAGTGCCACTGAATTTTGTTTCTTTGAGGACCAGGATATTAAACACCCTGCAAGAAATTGACAACAACCACTGGTACTTTTTCTATCTACTTTGCATCCAGTATAGTCAGCATCAGAATATCCTACTAGATTAATTTCACAAGATTTTGGATACCACAAACCTAAATCATGAGTTCTAGCTAAGTATCTAAATATTCTTTTTACGGAGATCAAATGAGATTCTCTAGGATCTGCTGATATCTTGCCACATGCATACACTGAATAGAATATCGGGTCTACTGGCCTTAAGTAAAGCAATGAACCAATCATACCTTGTAGGTCTTTTGATCTACTTTCTTACCATTCTTGTCACTATCCATCCTTGTAGATGTACTCATGGGTGTTGAGAGTGGCTTTGTGTTCTCAAAACTAAATTTCTTCAAAAGCTCTTTGGTGTATTTTGCTTGACAGATGTGGGTGCCATCTTTTCCTTGCTTGATTTGTAGTCCAAGGAAATAATTTAACTCCCCCATCATGCTCATCTCAAACTCTCCCTGCATCAACTTTTCAAAGTACTTGCAAAGGAGTTCATCAGTAGATCCAAAGATAATGTCATCTACATAAATCTGTACAAGTAATATACTTTTAACTTTTGTTTTTACAAATAGAGTGTTATCTACCTGTCCTCTAGTGAAACCATGGTTTAATAAAAATGAGCTAAGCCTTTCATACCAGGCTCTTGGTGCTTGCTTTAAACCATATAATGCCTTATGAAGTTTAAAAACATGATTTGTAAATTCTGTATCATCAAAACCTGGAGGCTGTTCAACATACATTTCTTCCTTAATTAACCATTTAAAATACAGATTTAACATCCATTTGAAATAATTTTAAATCTAAAGCAGATGCATATGCTAATAAAATTCTAATAGCCTCAAGTCTAGATACAGGTGCATAAGTTTCATCGAAATCTATACCTTCCTCTTGGGAGTAGCCTTGAGCCACCAATCTGGCCTTGTTTCTTAAGATTACACCAGTCTCATCTAATTTGTTTCTAAACACCCATTTGGTGCCAATAACTGGATGGTCTGATGGTCTGGAACAAGTGACCATACTTGGTTTCTCTTGAACTGATTTAGTTCATCTTGCATGGCTATAATCCAAGATTCGTCAGTAAGAGCTTCATTGACTGTCTTGATGCTCTATTTGAGAGACAAACGCTAGATAGTCACAAGGTATTACATTACCTCTTGTTCTTACCCCTACAGATGGATCACCAATAATGTTCTCAGGTGGGTGATCTTTCTTGTATCTCCACTCCTTTGGAAGATTTTCATGTGTAATATATTGTTGTTGCAAGTCTTCCAGAGGTGGATCATCCTTGTCTTCAATTGAGGTATCCCTTAGTTTCTTGGATAATTCGTCTACATCATCATTGTCACTATCTTCTTCCTTTCTCAAGGAAGGGTTAGTCTCATCAAAAATAATATGCACAGACTGTTCAATCAATAAGGTACGTTTGTTAAATATTCTATACCTTTGGGTTTAGAAGCATACCCCATGAGGATGCCTTCATCTGATTTGACATCCAACTTACCAATGTCTCGCTTGCCATTGTTGTGTACAAAACATGGGCATCCAAATGTTCTGAAGTGACTGATCTTGGTTTCTTCCCTTTGAACAGTCATAAGCTGTCTTCTTCAGAATTGGCCTGATCATTACTCTATTTATGATGTAGCTAGCTGTGTTTACAGCTTCAGCCCAAGGTACCTTGGCAAGTCATATTCTGACAGCATTGTTCTTGCCATATCCAATAAAGTTCTGTTCTTCCTTTCAGCAACTCCATTCTGCTGTGGTGTCGGTGCTGAGAAATTGTGCTCGATCCCTTGGTCATCACAGAATTTAGCAAATCTTTCATTTTGAAATTCTCCTCCATGATCTGACCGGATTCCAACAATGTAAAACTTCTTGTCTTTCTGAACTTTCCTGCTGAAGCTTACAAAGCTTTCAAATGTATCATCTTTGTGCTCCAAGAAGGAAACCCAAGTGAATCTGGAATAATCATCAACAATAACAAATCCAAAATTCTTTCCTCCAAGATTGGTGGTTCTCATTGGCCCAAATAAATACATATGAAGGAGTTCTAAGGGTTTAGAGTTTGTCACCACAGTCTTTGACTTGAAGACTCTTAACATGCTTTCCTTTGGCACAAGGTCTGTAGATGCCATCCAATTTGTGTTGACCTTTGGCAGACCTTTCACAAGATTCTTCTTTAACAATTTTCTCATACCGTCTATGCTACAATGTCCTAGTCTTCTGTGCCACAGTTCAGTGATTGATCCTTGTTTGCTGTCAAACAGACGTCCTGATCCTTGAGTTCTCCAAGATGGAGTGCATACATGTTCTTTTCTCTATTGGCTTCAAAAATCACTGCTCCTTCCTTCAATATGCTGCACTTTGACTCTTGAAATTGAATCTGATGACCCCTCACAAAGCTGGCTGATGCTGATGAGATTGTGCTTCAGCCCTTTGACAAGCAATACATCTTCAATGACTATTTTTCCTTTGTTGCTCACAGAGCCACTGCCAATTACTGTGCCTTTCCATTGTCTCCATAGGTAACTGTTCTTCTTCAGCTTGGAGATGGGTGAATAGCTTCTGATTCCCTGACATGTGTCTTGAGCACCCACTGTCCAAATACCATTTGGATGCTCGAGTGTTACCCTGAAATAAAATCATCAAGTTGTAGGTACCCAATTCTTTTAGGTCCTGAGGGGTTAGTATCATCAACTTTTCTTTTTATTATCCATTTCTTATGTCTTGTTGGACATGTTACTTTTATGTGACCTAACTTATTGCAATGACTGCAACAAGATGTTTTTGTTACTTTTTCAATATATTTGAAATTGGCTTTATATGATATGTCTTGTTTGGTGGTACAAATTTGGGAGTCGGGTATATTTTAGGATAGACTATGGTTTCTTCATTATCTGGAGGTGTATATCCTAATCCATGTTTTTTCTTCCTGATCTTCTAGAACCTTTTAATATTAAGGGATTTTTACCATTTGTAAATTTTCCAATGTGCTAGATAACTTAATATTTTCTTCTGTTAGTGTCTTAATTTCAGTTTTCAGTTCATCTGAGCTTGCTTGTTTATCTAGTTTCATTATTTGTTCATTCTCAGCTTTTAGATCCTCACATAACAGTTCATTCTCCTTTTAAGTTCAGTTATTTGGCTTTCTAATTGATCATTTCTGATTTTAGATCTGAGTTTGTGTTTTCTAGACAAACATTATTTTTCTTGCTTACTTTTAATAGTTTGGTTGCTTCTCTATATTTACTGTATAGTTCGTTGAAGGCTTCTTCTAGACTATCAGAATCTGAACCATTACAAGAATCAAAGGATGAGTCAGAGGTTACCTTTTCCTCGGTATTTGCCATGAAGGCCAAGTTGGCTTCTTCTTCATCACTGGTTGAGCTTGACTCACTGTCTAAGTCGTTGTTGTTGCTCCATGCAGCTGCCATAGCCTTGTTCTTATGTTTTCTGAATTTCTTGGAGCTCTCTCTCTTCCTGAATTCAGGCTTCTTGAGCTTTGGACATTCAGCTTTGATATGTCCTGGCTTTTTGCACTCGTAGCATATGGGCTCACTCTTCTTTTGATCCTTTCCATCTGGTTCTTGAAGTCTTTATTTCTCTTGAAGTGTCTTCTACCAGATTGGAACTTCTTCTTCTTTGCTAGAATGTGTTGCAATCTTTTTGACAGCATAGCTTCTTCATCTACACAGCCACTTGAGTTCTCATCTTCAGCTGATGACTCATCTGACTTGTCTTCTTCTGCTTTAAGAGCATTTGAATGCTTCTTTTGCTAGAGGACTCTCCTAGCCTTTCCATATTGATCTCATGGGCCATAAGGGACCCAATGAATTTTTCCAAAGACATCCTATTCAGATCATTAGCTTCTTCAATAGCTGTGACCTTTGGGGTCCATGAGGATGGTAAGGATCTAAGAATTTTCTTCACCATGTCTCCAATCTCATAGGTTTTCCCAAGTCCAGCCAATCCATTTGTTATATCTGTAAATCGACTGAACATTTGAGTTATGGACTCACTTAATTGCATCTGAAACCTTTCATATTGTGTAACAAGAATATCAATTCTTGTCTCCTTCACCTTGTCTGTGCCTTCAGGTAATTCTAAGCTTTTCCCACATCTCCATTGCAGATTTGCAGGCTGAAACTCTGTTGAATTCCTTTTTGCTTAGTGCACAACACAGAATACTCTTAGCCTTACAGTTTAAGGAGATCTTTTTCCTATCATCATCTGTCCACTGAGCTTTCTCATTTGTGACCAGGAGATCGCCTTCTTCACTATTGATCATATCTGATAGTCGTGACCTTGAAGAAAGTACTCCATTCTGGTCTTCCAATAAGCATAATCTTCACCATCAAGAGAGGGGGTCGGTTGACAGACTGAAATTCAATGTTACCTTGGGCTGCCATGAATCTTTACTCTTCAGATCATTGGATCTTTCTTCTTTGTCGAAGAGACTGGCTCTGATACCACTTGTGCCCAGTTGACAAGCCCAGACGGGGGGGGGGGGTGTGAATGGGTACCTGTACTTAAAACATTCACACAAAGACGTTCTTCGATGAAGGTTAGTAACAGTTAGTTCAAAGCGCAATCACACAAGAAAAACAACCACCCAACACAAGAAATTATCCTGGTTCGGACCTCCTCTTCTTAGGAGTCCTACGTCCAGTCCCTGAGCAACAACTCAGGATTCCACTAACTAGGTTACAGTCCCCCTATGGACACTACAACACCCAGCTTAGCTGGTCTTCCTTCACACGAAGGGAATTACACACACCCTGGATACCCCACCAGGTCTTCCTTCACAGCAGAAGGGAACAACAACACCCTGGACTCTACCAGGTCTTCCTTCAACACAGAAGGGAACAACAACAGCAAAGGTAAGCAATAAAGACAAGCCCCTAGATCAAGCTTCAACAAGCTAAGATCTGAAGCAAGCAGGACTGAGAGTAAAAGATCTAGAAACACAGAAGACTCTCAGAACTACACGAGCTCTCTCAAGATTTTCACTACAGTGTGGAGAGCAAAGAGCAACACTGGAAGGAATGAGGTTCTTGGCTCTAAAATTCTATCAGAAGATTTGAATAGCTTGTACGTTCCAAAAATTCCCTCATTCTTCTGATCTTCTGTCTTGTATTTATATCTCCTTTTGAAATGCGTCCGTTGAAGTAACCGTTGTCTCTTAGATTGGTCGACGTTAGACTGCTTGACATTTGGAAGCTTCAACAATCTTTTATCCAGTTGAGCACGCAAAGAGATAAGGTTTCTAACGTCTATATGGTCCAACGTTGTATGACAGAATGTCTTTAGGACCCTGCACATATTAAATGCTAGAACAGTAGACAGCTAGGCTGTCTCTTGTTGTCAGTAAACGTTGATGTGAATATTCACCAAAATAGCAATGCCAAATAGCTTGTTCTAAAAGATGTTGACAGAATATGCACGATAATGAAAAGATATCATCTGTATGCATGCAGAGATACATTCTGTCTTCATTAAATGCACAGCAGTCAGACAGATAAGAAGAAGACTTTGACTATTCAACGCTTTAAGAGATAAGATAAATGTCAAGTCGATATAAACCTTAAAGTCGTTGTCTATATGACTTATGAAATTGTTATGAATACTAACAAGTCATTATAGAGAGTAAATCATTGTATTCATTTAAGGAATCGTTATGAATACTGAAGAAATCGTTATAGAGAGCAAATCGTTGTATTCACTAAAGGAATCGTTATGAATACTGAAGAAATCATTATAGAGAGCAATCGTTGTATGCACTAAAGAAATCGTTATGAATACTGAAGAAATCGTTATAGAGAGCAAATCGATGTGTTCAATGAAGAAATCGTTATGAACACTTAACAAATCGTTATGGAAAGCAAGTCGATGTGTTCAACGAAGAAATCATTATGAACACTTAACAAATCGTTGTGGAAAGCAAGTCGATGTGTTCAACGAAGAAATCGTTATGAACACTTAACAAATCGTTGTGGAAAGCAAGTCGATGTGTTCAACGAAGAAATTGTTATGAACACTTAACAAATCATTATGAAAAGCAAGTCGATGTGTTCAATAAAGAAATCATTATGAACACAACAAATCGTTATGAAAAGTAAGTCGATGTGTTCAATGAAGAAATCGTTATGAACACTTAACAATCGTTATGGAAAGCAAGTCGATGTGTTCAACGAAGAAATCGTTATGAACACTTAACAAATCGTTGTGGAAAGCAAGTCGATGTGTTCATCGAAGAAATCGTTATAAACACTTAACAAATAGTTATGAAAAGCAAGTCGATGTGTTCAACGAAGAAATCGTTATGAACACTTAACAAATCGTTGTGGAAAGCAAGTCGATGTGTTCAACGAAGAAACGTTATGAACACTTAACAAATCGTTATGAAAAGCAAGTCGATGTGTTCAATGAAGAAATCATTATGAACACAACAAATCGTTATGAAAAGCAAGTCGTTACGAGTTCTGAAGGAATCGATGTGATAACTTAAGGAATCGTTGCGACGGGCAAGTCGTTACGAGTTCTAAAGAAATCGATGCGATAACTTAAGGAATCGTTACGACGGGCAAGTCGTTACGAGTTCTAAAGGAATCAATGCGATAACTTAAGGAGTCGTTACGGGAACGACTTGTTTGAAACACCATGATATTTTTGTCTTATAAAGAAATCGTTGTAGCTCTATTGAAATCTATATACACACAAGGAAATCGATGTGACTTTCAACAGGAGTCGATGTGGACTTAGAGAAATATGATCTTTAGATGATTAAAGCTTCAGAAAGGTAATACTTATCAATATTTGCTGTTTGACCTTGGTATTTTTCCTGTACTTAAGACTTATGAAATATGTGTTAGAACTTTTGATAGGGTTTTGTTTGGTTTTATTAATCACCAAAATAAATATGTAATTAATTAAAATTACATGGGGACAGACTGAACATCACTAGTTTGGTTGTAGTTTCTGTAGTGGTACCTTGTGGTAGTAGGTACCTGTACCCTTCGTGGGTACTTGTTTCTTGTGGTACATTGTGTACCAGTCTTTTCAAGTGTTGTGGTGGAGTTGTGCTCCGTGGAGGTCATGTGGTGAGACCTTCCACTTGTTGTTTTACCCTCCTTTGGGTAAACTTCCGAGAAAGGTTACAATGTGTAATGGATTGGCATCGTGGTAGCCAGTCCTGTTACTTAAGTGTGACATTCCATATATCGTGATTTAGGGTATAAAGGACTAGCTCTTGGTTAGCAGTCTAGTTACCCATGTGGTTGAGGTTCGCCAATGAAGCATGTAGCCTAGGCAGTGGTTTGCCCGTATGGCTTGTAGTTTAGGCGATAAGTTGTTGAGGAAATGTGCCTGTGAGGCTTGTGGCCTAAGCATTTCAGTGTTGAGCGGACTAATAGTGCTGTGCTAGTCCTATGGTTCTTATTTCTTTCTGAGGAATATGTATTTGTTTATGATTTACTGTTTAAGCTGTTGTTTATTATAAATGTTGTGAGCATGCCATGGTTTGGCTTTTAGTGTTGCCAGTGAGACCCTCTGGGGTTGAGGTCTCCTTAGTGTTGTGTGTGATTTTTGGGTGGTCCCCTACTGAGCCTGTGACTTGTTGAGGCTCACTCCCCTACAGTTCTTTCCAGGGCTTGCCATTTGTGTGGCTTGTGGAGACGTTGTGGCAAACTTGTATCACTAGCAGTTGAGTTGTAGTCGTGTTGTGTGAGCTTGTACTCCCTCGGGGTATGCCCCAGGTAATTGAACTTTTTAATTGGACATGTAATAATGTTTTGGGACAGTTGTACAATGTGGTTTATAGATATGAGTACTTGTACTTTCTTATGTCTCATACTGTTGTGGTTTGTCTTTTATATTTTTACTAGACCCATGTGTGAGATATCCCTTGCGAGACTTTGATCCGTTCGCGGGAGACAGATCTGGATATGGACCCTTATTGGGCATAAATATCCTGGGCCGTTACATCCAGTGTTTGATGAACATGATGAACTTTGCTCAAATGAAACATCTACTGATGAGGATGAGGATGACATTCATGATGGAGATGGTGATGAAGACAATGACATTGATGATGATGAAACAAACAATGAGGATGGGAGAAATGAGGAGGATTTGGATCTCTCTGATGCTTGATATTTTTACTTATACTCTCATTTATTGACATCGATGACTTTGATTTTATGCATTTGATTTTATGATGTTTTATTTTGGATGTCAAGGATTAAGACTCACATTTTTTTTGTTCTTCATTGATGTTGCCATTTGAGCTATGGATATGTCTTCTAAATTAGTCTTTTAATTTAATGAGATTTTTATTTGTGATGCCCATTCTTTAAGTATGACAAGAATACACCCTAAACACTAACAATCAACAAGAGCCATGTATAAAAAAATAAAATAAAATACAATAATTCTGAAAAAAATAACCGACTTAAACTTAAGGCGCCGACTCGCCGATTAATTAGTCCGACTAATCCTTGGGGGGGGGGTCATCCGACTCGAACCGATTAATCCTTTTTAAAACATTGTCCACATATAGTCTTTGATGAAAATTCTTATAAAACTGATGACTCAACATCTTGCAGGACTCCACAAAATGATGAAGAATATAACTTCATTGTCGAGTCTTCACCAACTATTGAAGAGCATGAAGATGCATTTGAAAATCTAGACAATCAATCACCTACCACAAATGGATCAGGTAATATTATTCCAGAACTGAATGAAATCAAGAGGTAATTCCTGAAACATGACTCTTAAGAGATCATCCTATTGAGAATGTGGTTGGTAATTTGCAAGATAGAGTTAGAACTAGATCATCTTTTCAGAATGTAATAAATGAAGACCTATGACACTAATTACCAGATTGAACCTAAGTCTATTGATGAAGCTCTAACCAGTGAAGATTGGATCAATGCAATGCATGATGAACTTCATCAATTTGAGAAATCAAGTATGAGAATTAGTACCTAGACCTAGTGATCAATCTGTGATTGGCACTAGATGGGTCTTTCGAAATAAATTGAATGAAAATGGTCAGGTTGTTAGGAATAAATTTAGACTAGTTGCCAAGGGGTACAATCAAGCGTTTGGCATTGACTTTGAAGAATCAAATGCCCCTGTAGCTAGACTAGAAGATGTGAGAATCTTTCTTGTTTTTGCATCATCTTTGAAATTTAAAGTTTATCAAATAGATGTGAAAAGTGTTTTCTTCAATGGTTACATCAAAGAAAATATTTGTGGAACAACCTTCTGGATTTGAAAATGAAAAATATCTTGATCATGTTTTCAAACTTAATAAAGCTCTTTATGGTCTTAAGCAAGCTCCAAGAGCTTGGTATGACCGCTTGAGCTCATTTTTGCTGAATAAGGATGCACAAGAGATAGTGTAGACCAAATCTTATTTACAAAAATTGTCAATGAACATATCATTGTTGTCCAAATCTATGTTGATGACATAATTTTTGGGTCTACAAACAAAGCCTTGTGCACTGAATTTGCAAATCATATGAAAACTGAATTTGAAATGAGTTTGATGGGTGACTTACAATTCTTTTTGGGATTGCAGGTACATTAAACTAATGAAGGGATATTCATAAGTCAAACAAAGTACGTGAAAGAATTTATGAAGAGATTTGACTTTCAGCACCTCAAGCACTCACGCACACCTATGGCAATAAATGTAAGATTAGAGGAAGATTCATTTAGTAAGTTAATAGATCCAAAGACCTACAGAGGTATGATTCGTTCTCTACTACCTCAACCTCTAGATCAGATATTCAATTTAGTGTGTGCATGTGTGCTAGATTTTAAGTCAATCCTAAGGAAAGTCACATGTTAGCTGTCAAAAGAATTTTTTAATATCTTGTTGGAACATGTGAACTTGGAATATGGTATCCTGCTGGTTGCAAATTGGATTTAATTGCTTATTGTGATGCTGATTATACTGTTGCAAGCTTGATAGAAAAAACTAGTGGCTTGTGTTTATATCTAAGTGGATGCCTAATCTCCTGGGCTTCTAAAAAGCAACATTCAATAGCTCTATCTACTGCAGAGGCTGAATATGTTGTGGCTGCTTATTGTGGCACTCAAGTTCTTTGGGTGAAACACCAGCTCCTAGGCTATAATCACAAATTGAGTTGTATTCCTATTATGTGTGATAACACTAGTGCAATCAATTTGTCTAAAAATCCAATTCAGCATTCACAAACAAAACGCATTGAAATAAGACACCATTTTCTAAGAGATGAGATTGTTAAGAAATCATTTGAGCTTCACTTCATTGAAACAGAAAAATAAGTTGCAGATATTTTCACTAAGCCTCTCTCAGAAAACAGATTTTCATCCTCAAGCAGAGGGCTCGATTTGTGCAAACTTCCACATCCTTGATATCTTTCATCTCTTTTTACAAATAAAATCTTTGTGTTTTTGCAAATAAAAGTCTTCTTGCTCTTGCAAATATCCTTGCTTCTTACAGTGCATTGACATTCTTGGTATAGCAAATAGTGATTTGAAGAAGGCAAGTCATGTTTGTCTGGACACTTTCACTATGCGTAAGTATATGAATCCACCAAGTATCAAGAGCCTTTTTATGCAATTGTTGAGGGGGAGCCTTGTTTTTCAATAAAACACTCTTGATGGTTCTATTCTCACTTCACTTAATTCTTCCTCATCACCAATCTTCATGTTAACTTGTGAGGGGGAGTTACATGAAAGGGGAGTCATTGTTAATTCATCACTCATTTTTCTTGACTCTGGTTGTCTATCTTGAGCCCCAATTATCAAAATTTTGACTCTTTGTGTTATTTTTATATGAGAGACTTAAGACATTGAAACTAAATTAATTGTACATTAGTTTAATTTCAAAGATTCACTTTCATATCAAAGATATGCCATCTTAATACTGAATGTCTTTAAAATGATTTGCAAAACACTTGTAGACACATGAGTGGCATTAATATTTAACATGTGCAAGTTTAAGCTTCATTTTTACCACATGTTAAGAATAATCTCTCTACATTCGTAGCCATGACTTTTCTGGTCAAAGTAAACATAATGCTGCAGAACATTACAAGAAAATGAAAAACAATCTGGAAAGATACAAACAGAGCAATACAAATTCTTTGACCATTGAGTAACGGGCCATCTCACCTAAAAAGTGATTTGTCTCACCTCAAAAAGTGGAAAAATAAAATTTTCAACTCTGTATAAGATAATGAAAGTTAAACCACTGAGTAATCAGGAGGTCTTGCATCTAGTAAATATGATCTCTTACACTGAAAAGTGAGATTTAACTAATTTATTCTTGTATTTCTTTTTCAGTAAAATGAAAGGAACTTTAAATAGACAGGATAGAAAAGCTCAAGACCTGAATAAAATTCATATATACTAAATTTAGATCTATTATTCTACATTGTGTTAAATATAAATCTCATAACCTCCATATTAAAATTCTGCTCACTCATATATAGGTCACTTTGACTCACATTTGCATCATTATTTTAACTACATTCAAATCATTATATTTTGTTATACTTTGTGTTGAGTGTTTCCTTGTGATTAAACTTTGATGCACAATCACAAAGCACAATAATTCTCTAATATGCATTATCACTTTGCCTCACTTATTTTGATCATTCTTGAACAATTCTTTTCACTACTTTATTTCCTGATATTCTACCACTTATATTTCATGTCATCCTTTTAATGCTGTCAAAAAAGGGAAAAAATTGCAGGGGGAGAATGAGCTCCTATGAGCTTATGGGGGAGTTAAAGAATAAGTTTATGAGAGAAAAAGTATGAAGAGAATAAGTTTGAGCATTTATTTTGCCATCATCAAAAAGGGGGAGCATCTTGTGTTGACTGTGTATTTGAATTCCTTATGATGATTTTTAATGATGACCAATGGACATCACTCATACTTTGATTGATGATGACATATTGTACATATTACAATAGTGAATAAACAATATATTTTTGATACTTAATATTTCATATTTTACTGATAATGACATATTTTGATGGTCCATTCTCATATATACAGGTTTACAAAGTTTTGTCAAAGTACTATTGACTCTAGTTGACAATCAGGTCGACTCATAAAGTCTACCTAGCAAGCTCCTGAAGAATAAATTACAGTAGTGTCGACTCTAGTTGACAATTAGGTCGACTCACAAAGTCTGTCTAACAAGCTCTTGAAGAACAAGTTACAGTAGTGTCGACTCTAGTTGAAATCAGGTCGACACTAGTATCCTTCCAGTGAACCTTATTTGAAGAAATACACAGGAGGTTGACACTAGTTGCTGATCAGGTCGACACCAGTTGAAAGTCAGGTCGACACTAGCTATCTGACAGGTCGACAATAGCTGTCTGACAGGTCGACACTAGTGTTCTGCCAGTAAGTTGGAACTGATATTTGGTTAGTAGTGTCGACTCATATGGAAACCTGAGTCGACTCACATTGTGTGAAAACTCATAAACGTGTAGAGTATGATATCCAATGGCTGTGATTTATTTCTGAAAACTATTTGAGAGATTCTATTATTACCAAAATGCCCTTTCACCCAAGTGGCAATGAGGAAAATGACCTTTGGACACGTGGCAGCCTTGGGTTCATTCTAGGTTTTTGGGCATATCACTCTCACGTACATGGGACTGCACAGAGGCTATAAAAGCTCTCTTATGTCATCTGGAGCAGCCGATCCATCGATTCCATCCAAAAGGACGTGGGGATCAAGGCTAAGCAGTGGAGATTGTATTGGAGTGCTGAAAGAAGAGCAGATCAAGAAGAAGAGTAGTAGAGGAAGAAGAAATAATCGTGCAAGCAGTAGATCTGAAAACAAAGCATCGTAGATTGAAGGAGTACTCCATCTGCTTCTAAAAAACTTTCAATTCAAGCTTCTATAGATCACATTCAACAAGGGACATCCAATTCACTCTCGTTTATTCATTTCTATTGGAGTGTTCTTCTCAGTTTATCTTAGTGCTCATGAGATATGTATATGAGTTTTGTGCAGATTTCTGTGTGCATGTAAGGGTGTGAATCAGATCAGTGCTAGATGATCTGATTTCTTGTGGATTTGAACTAGCTAGTGTGGTTTGAGCCGTCGTGCTCATGTGTGTGGTCTGAGCCATCGATCTATATATGTGTGTGATCTGAGCTATCGTGCTCTATATGTGTAGTTTGAGCCGTCAAGCTCAAGTGCGTGTGTTGTACTCAGATTTGAGTAGTGGTGCCTCACTGTGTGAGGGGTAGATGTAGGAATCATTGGTGTGATTTTCGAACCACCTAAAAATCTCATGTGTAATGGTTTGATCTGTTTTTCTGCGCTAGATGGTTGCATAGGGTTTTACTTTCACACTACTTGTCTAATTGCTTCACACATTATATACACACATTCACACATCAGAATAGAAGATTGTCTGTCTGAATAGACTTATAATTTAAAATAATCTTAAATTGCTTAAGCTTCCACAGTAATTAGTGTCAGATCTATTCAACCCCCATTTTAAATCTATTCATCTACATATTCGATCCTACAATTTGCTAACGAAAAGTATAAAAATGATTAGATTAGATAAATATATATGAAAAAAAAGAAATACTCACTATCTCAGGATGTTTCTCTATGAATATATTGAGGGTACATATGACATTAGTTTTGTGATATTTTTTTGCTCTTGATTATTTAACATTATTCTTAAAAAAAAAATCAAACTCAAGAATGGATGAACACTTCCGAGTGAATAAGGAACATATATGTGTATATATGAACATTATATTGTGTGGCTATAATCGTATAAGCATAGACGAAGTAATTCATGGATTAGCGGAGTGTTAGATGCACTGGATATTACTCCAAAGTTCTTTACATGTGCGTATGATCCATATTTTTAAAACTATACTATCTAGTTTTTTAAATTAGATAAAAAATATTTAACAACATCAAATTGATAATTTACGATATTTACCACTGATTAGACTTTTAAAAAGTCTACACTAAATTATAATTTGAACATAAAATATTGAATGGCAATTAAATTTCAATATCAAATGGTTTTTTAGTGAAAAGTGGAAAATGAACGAAAGATGATTAGGTTAGTTGTATCCAACATTGTTTCAACTCATTTATATTGATATATGGTATAGATTTATGCATCTAATTATATAAAATAGTAAGACCAAAACTTTTATATTCATGTCTCTATTGCATAAGAAATTATGTGGATTTAAATTCATTTTGAAACATATTGCCGAGTATAAAGGCAGAAACTAAATATTGGTAAAGATAAATGATTAATTTATATAATAGCATAAAGTTTAATCTGTATGGATTTATTATTAAATACAGGTTACTTACCCAACAAAATATATTAAACTATCGGTTCCCTCCAAACTTATATATTACAATTCTGGTTCTACTTTTGTGAAAGGGAACTATAAATAAATTGAAGTAACAAAATCATAAAAATTATCTTGTTCCCAAGATTTCTTTGTTGACATCACCAAATAATCCACATCTTCCCTAACAACTTCACTTGATGGACAGAAAATTGGACCATCCTTATTCCACTTGCTTGTTATTAGGGCTGCAAATGGATCGGGTTTGGAATCAGAAACACAGATCCGATTCCGATAACCGAAATATGGTGCCGATTCTGATTCCGATAAAATTAGAATGGTTAATTCCGATTCCGTCCGATAACATTATCGGAAACGAAATTCCGATAAGGTAAGATGTTTACCATAGTTTTGTCTTTTGAGTTTATGATAATTTATCGGAATAACCGATACCGATTTCGATTTCGATTATTTTTCAATTCGATTCCGATAGCTTATGGAATATCCGATACCGAAACCGATAAGCTATCGGTATCATTTTCTGATTTCGAAATCGATAATTTTTATCAGAATCGGGTCAGAATATCAGAATATCAGGTTCCGTTACACCCCTATTATTATGTATACAATCAGGAATTTCTTTCTAAATCTTTTAGGGTTTTTTAACCGTTCTTATTTTTTTGGTGTATTTTAATACTGTAAAGACGTAAAGTACATAAATGCAACAATTTTAGATATATTAGGGAAAATTTTTACAATTTTTTAGGAGTAAGGGTACATGTATAGATATATATATATATATTAGGAATATGGTGATCTAGTTCATTTATAGAATATCAATAAATTAAACGTATTTACTTCACAATCTACAATGAATTCTGCATTTGCTTTTATGGTTCAACAAAAAAATAGGATGGCAATAAGAAACATTATTATTATAAGTTAAAAATATGTTCTTAATGCATGAGGGTGTGGCAACATACTACTTGTTAATTTTGATTATCTATTTTCATATTTACCCTTATAGACTTCAAACTTACACTGCAATACTCAATTTTACAAATTCTTAAATACATTCAAATATTTTACAATTATAACCATGTCATTTGGAAATATGTCAAGGTCTTCTGACTTTTAATGTCTTGCAGCATATTTTAATCATGCAAAATCATAAAGTACATAGGTGCAACTGTTTATGTATATTAGGGATAGTTTATAATTTCTGGAAATAAGGTACATATATAAATGTGTAGTTTAAATAAATATATATATATAAGATAAATTAATTAGAAGTCCCTGATTGTAACATGGAGGTCCTTAGTGTAACAAGATTTAACGTATACTGTAACATAACAGGTGATAACATAATTTTTTAGGTATAAATAATCTTTTTTTAATTGCTCCCAAACAGTGTCAGACAGCAACAAAGATGACGTGAATTATATTTTAAATATTTTTTTAGTTAAAATTTTGATAAGATTTTTCTCTTATTTTTAACTAATAAAATTACTTAAAATATAATTTATATTACTTTTATCATCCTCTTTAAAAGATACTAAATATTTCTCTTTCTTCCCGACATGAATGCTTGTGGGCATCTACTGCCCTATGTCTTAGTCGAAGGATCATAGGTGTACAGGAAATGCTTGACCCTTTGGAATATTGTAGCAATCGCATGGCTTACATAACATTGCAAGTTCATGCATTGTGCGGCAATTTTTTTGTGGAAGGCTTTTTTGTCACTCGAGTATTAATCTTTCAGTGTTTGTTATGTGCTCCTCGTATCTTCTCAACCTGTTTATACCCTGAATCTAGTATCCTCATTGATTTTAGTCATGAGTTTTTTTTGGATGATTTTAACTTTTGAAAAAGTAAAATCATCAAAGTGTGTTCCCACTGCATTGTTTGGGAACACATTTTGATGATTTATTTTTTCAAAAATAAAAATCACCCAAAAAACTCATGAAAATCAATTTTTGAGGCTCCAAATCTAAGGCCTCATTATTATCTATCTTCTCTCTATCTATCTCCATTTTTTCTCTATTTTTTAAAAATCTACTTTTTGAGAATTCACGATCACTTTTTCCCATTTGAAAATTAGAATGAGAAAGAATGTGATTCCAATCATTAGAATCTGCTTTTACCTTTTCTAAATTTGTTTCCAAACGCTGCCTAGTCGAATGCGAATATATAAGGACAAGACAATCTATATTAAAAAATAAAAAATTTTAAATCTGATATGACCCCCAATCTAAGGACATATATATATATATATATATATTATATATATATATATAATTTGTATATGGATCAATTATATGAAATTTAATAACTAGAATTCTAGTCTTAATTCTTTCGGCCACAGATGACCCATGAAACCTCATCAAACAAGGTGGGCTAGTTCTAACGAGGCCCACCAACTGCCAATAAAGTAAGCTCAGCATTAGTCTGCTGGGTTTTGTTGATTTATTACGTGATGATTATATTGAAAAAGACCGAACCGACGACAATTAATGAAGAAGAATTTTTTATATATGAAACCGTAGGTATTTCATTGATCAATAAGCAGGTTGGCCCACGTAGCGTGTTGGTCCCACCTGAATCAGCGTCCGACATTTGCGACAAGGAAGGGAGGGAGGTGGCGCGCGTCCATTTGTTGCTTCCAAAGTTTGTGAATTTGCAATATGAAGTATACAACGAAGAGCACGGGGTGATGCTCGATTTAGCATACACAGCTAGATTACACGTATACATACATGTTTAACATCAAATTTCAAGCAATTATTCTTAAAAAAAATGGTTGGAAAATTTCTTCAAAAAGATGCTAGATGCAGTCTTCCAGAAAAATTCAAAACTTGAAGCCCTTCTTGGTACAATAATACGGTAATATCGTTTGTTTTTCTTTTCCCTTCTTCAGTCTTGGAAAGGATGCTATCTTTAATATAGCTAAATCTAAATCCACATATACACAGAGCAAAGCAATTACAGGGGTCTATTTAGATAAGAGACTGAGTTGTTTTATTAATCTAAGTTATCAAATACATTTTAGACTTATCCTTGTGGTAAACCTCATTGGCCTAACAATGGCCCTAAAAATGCAAAGTTTACTATCTAAAATTTCTTATTTAAATATATAGTATATATCATGTTCTGAATTGAGAAAAACATTTTAATGTCAACATACCCCACAAATCTCTGTAGGCCGCAGAAGGTGATAAGAGAAGTAATAGGTGAGAGGAGAGGTAGAGAGATTGGAGATGGGAAGAGAGAAGAGGACTTGGGTACCCTATATACAAGTCTATATTGACGTCAACATACTCCATCAACTCCACGTCAATAGAAATTGTCGTCAACCATACACAGAAGAACTCTTGAAAATTGACACAATAGACAGCGACATGGGTTACCACCAATACAATTAGACGGCATACTCTTCTGTCATCAATCCTAATTAAATGACAATCTCTCCAATCATCGAAATGACAATCTCTCCTATCATCGAAATAGTTTAACAATAATCGATCTTATCGTCAACCTCCTCAAGCTACAAAAAATCCATTAAGAGTCTAATAACAGCCCAAAACATTACAAGGCATGCCCCCTACTTTGTATTTGCTACTCATTTTTCATCAATAAAATTTTAAGGGTCGACCTAACATGCTAGATAAGTTTCGAGTGTGAAAAAAGGTGAGGAGGTCTTTTTACGTGGTTTAATCTCACTACTATCGCCTCTCTACCAAATAGAGAATATGGTTTAACTTTCTCTTATTTTCGGGTCATATCTACCAATATGCCAATAAGAGATAAGGATAATGTAACTTGGGATGATTTAAATCTATTTCTCATTCTCTTATCTTATACCAAATAAGGATCTAAGGAATTATTATTAGTCTTATAAACTCAAAATCACTTTTCTTAAAAGATATGTCCGGGAGTAGGATAGATCGGAGATAAAGTCAGGATACTCCGATCTATCCTAATACCAAACATGATCATCCACGAATGACAAACCCCCACCATTCACTCTTTACATTTGTTCTTATCTTGTTTTAGAAATATTTATTACTCTTATCAATTGTATTTTTTTTTTTATTGGGTGAATATAATATGCCACTAATATATTGGTCATTAGAAAAACCAAAAGTGCAATTAAAAAATATAATAACTATTTATCTTATTTTTTGTAATTACACGAACTGCAGAGACAAAAAAAATTAATTAAAAGCATGGCAAATTAGAAAGGTAGGATTAGTTAGAGCCTAATTAAATGCTGATTACCCACCAACATTACAAATACAATTTTTTTTTTAACCTTCCTTGCAACCATCTTTATCACAACTAGAATGTGTGATGTAGTGCACCGAGAGGCCGTGGAGGATCCATGCAGATTCCACCAAGGACCAGCGAACGCACAGTGAGAGCTTCCGAGCTCCGCCGTCCGATCCGAAACAACCTCCGCGAGTCCACACATCCGGACAAAAACAACCTGCTTTAACCAGATTATACTCTCCAGCCTCCTCCCTCTGCCCCCCACCCTCGAACCCCACCCCTTCCAAAATTATGTATGTCCACCGGGAAACGTAGAGATCAGGCGCGGACAGAGCTGTACAGTGACACAAAGGGACAACCAGTCACTACTCTCTCTTCCCCCCATCTCTGAGGATCGGGAATGAAACACTGTCACAGAGGGAAAGAGAAGGCGGGGAGTACCGAGGGCAAAACCAATCATGACCCTGGAAAAATGGGGAAGACATGAAAAGAGACATGACGAAATTTAATGCACGTCCCTTCCTTGCGGCCACCTCGAGGCCTCGCCTCTGAAAAACCCCATTTCCCCCCTCTGGCCACCATGCCTCGCAAGAAGGAATGCTCGCAGTTCAGATCTTAAGGCCTCCGCATCGTCCAAGGTGCGCAGGTGCGGTCAAGTCCCTCCGGCCGCGCGTGCCCGTGGCAAGGTCAGGCCCCGCCCGCACCGGCACTGGCGCCTGGGGCAGGCGAGCGCCTATCATGAGGGGTGGGTGTGGTGGTGCCGCAGTGGACGGGGTCCCCGACGGCGTCGCTGTCCAGTGCAAGGGAAGAAAGGCTGGCGGGGGCACCTGAGTGGCGTCCGTAGGGGGGGCCGTCAGGAGCCAAGGCCGGTGTTGGCTCCGTGACCCCGCGCATCGGACGGTCGAGGTTGGATCTCGAGGTATTCAGATTTCGATAGCCTGGGCGCATCATCCGACAGCAGGTGTACGTTTAGCCGGATTGGCGGGGCGTGGGGGGGATGGACGATTTGTCCCTCTTCCTAACCGGAGACGGAGAGGCCGGCAGTGGAGGAGGGTTAGTGTGAAAGCGGACAGGACGGGAGGGGAGATGTGTCGTGTGTGAAGGGACGTTGGCTTTTTCTTATAGGAGGAGGCGTCGTTGTGGCTACGGGTGATTGATCAGGATTCAGGAGTGTGTGACGCCACGCTGACCTAACGCGGACAAGTGTGAGCGCACGGCGGTCCGACTGTGGGATCATCAGAAGAATACTCGTGTGGACGTGACCTCCTTCGGGAATTAAATCTAAAAACAGACTAGTCTGAAGGTTCTATGCAGATGAGGGAAGAATGTGCACTTTAAAACTGGACTGTTAACGGTGAACATGGAGTTATTTGGTGGATCACCGGATGGGGAGTTGCGAGTTTTCGTCGTGTTAATGTGAATGGACGACTGTGGGTTACTAAGCAATATTATATCCCACTCCTTTTTTTGACGTTTCAAAATTCACATTAATCTGATCTTGATCTTTTGTAAGAGAGGAGGAATTAAATTCACATATTTACCTAGATCCGTTTTCAAAGTGCTTCTTAAATGCAACGAGACAAAAGGCAACCAGGTGACCCAGAATGTTCGCTTGCCATATGTTGTAAATTAAACAGTCTCTCTTAAGCAAATTTTTCATAAGATTATGTAAAAAGAACATTAGAAAATTTACTTGAGAGGGAAGGGGCACAACTAGTCTCGTGGGTCAGTGATCGTAGATTGCAGTCGGTCAGGAGTGCAACAACGCAACATTCCGAGTGCCCCGGACCAATCAGTAGATTCGCGACGTGGCGGCTCCCTATTGGGGGAACAACATAAATCTTGCATGTACGTGTAGGAAGAAAGGTTGGGGGGGGGGGGGGTGGGTGTTCCGGACTCCCCTGATAAATGCTGGGAAATCTTGTAGATGCGGGCAGCGTGATGTCCCCCTACGGACACCAAGTGGATTGTCTCTACGCTCTAGTCAGGAGTACATCTACGATGGATTTGACCCCCTGAAAGGTGCGTAGCCTTTTGCCAAAACGTGCGAAGAACCACAAAAGTATTCCCACGTGCCATTTAAAGTGCGCGAACGAACTAACACCCTCTTCCCCGATCCCGATGGTTAATTTACCATGTAAGATCTTCTATGGTATCTTTTTTTTTTTTTTTTAAGAAAAGCGAGGACTAAAATATGACGTAATTTTACTACTGGATTCAAGAAATATGTTGATTTGTTTCAAAGTGATCGACACCACAATTGCTAGTCGACGATATGTATAAGTTTTGAGAAATGATGGTTTAGAGGTCGAGTGTCTCTGGTTATTCAAAAAGTTAAAGCTTGTAGTAATAAACTAAACTCCGAGCATAATTAGGCCGAAAAAACATGTTATCTTATTTGGCTTGTATCGCTTTTTTTTCTTTTTTGTTATGTTCTTTATTTCAATAGTATAATGCAAATTTTTTTCTTTTCTTTTGTAATTTGAATTCGTTGGTATAATAGTAATCCTTTTATTATCAATCCTGCACATAAAAACCAACTTCCTTCTCAAGAAAGGGGAGACCACCATGAACATCAAATCAATCCAGATCACCAACAGAATCTGTAAAGAATAATAGTTAAGGATATTCAAGAATCAGTTAAATGAAATATTCCTTAATCAAAATATTATTTAGAGAAAAATTTTAAATAATTTTATTTTCAAAAATATTTACACAAAATATATCTAATTCTAATATATTTATAAATCTATACCTCTCACTACACTGATTCAATACATATTTTTTATGTAATTTACACTCTTTTTATAAATTTTACATTAATTCAATGTATATGAATCATTATAAATTATATTGAAATCGTGTAAGTTGCAGAGAAAATACCTAAGTTATAGGGAAAAAAATATGTAAATTACCAATCAATTTTTATTTTTGAAGACTTATTTTTAAATTCTTGACTCTTTTAAATAAAATTATGTATTATATATTTAAATCTGTGATTATAAATATATAAGTTAGATATTTAAAAATAATTTTTAAAAAATAAAAATTGATTGATAATTCTCTCAATTTTAAATCATCAAGGGGACTCGGGCAAAGTGTCCCTCTAATTCCAGCACCGTTCGTCATCACTGAGGAGGTTTTATGTAGGGGACTTGGAAATCTCTTTTCATCGCGTGCCATCCGCCCTTTCAGCGGTCTACAGGGATGCATTATTATTCTTGTTTATTAGCTGCAAATGATACACTTATTTTTATGAATAATGGACTGGTCAGTAACATCAGGAAACTGCTTCCCTATGAAAACTAGCTCGTCTGGGCAGAAGATTCAATGCTAATAAAAGTTGCTTTACTATCTCTTATGAGGTGCCTATGAGCCGTGCCAATCGAATTATGGCCACCACAGACTTCAGAAGGTAGCTAGGCTGGTACTATATCTTATCTACGAGTTCCATTGGGACGATATGTGATTTCTGGTTATAAACCACTTATTAAAAGAATAAATTCGATGTAGCGCTTGGAAGTCAAAAATATTATCACAGGCTGTTCGGGGGATTTTAATTGCCTCTATGTTGTGCTCGATTCCAAATATTTGGCTGCTTCTATTTGTTTGCCTAATCAATTATCCGATTTATTGATTGAGCCTATGCTACTCTCTTCGAGAGCGAGACTGATAGCATGCACCGTCACCGTAAGTCACGGATTTAAAATTTTATTTCAGTAGAATTTTAATTGTTGAATCTTGAACGAGGTGTTTATCTCGTGCGTTGCGGAATGTCGTAGGATCGGGAAGAAGCCTACAAGAGTCTTCTTCGTGGTTTTCTCGCTCCAAATGTCCTCGGAAACTGGTGGTGATGTCCCGTGTGAGAAGTCTTGCACTGCGTGTGTGTGTGAGAGAGAGAGAGAGAGGGGAGACTTGCGCAGGTTTCTATCCTAGAGAGAGAGAGAGAGCGCTATCTGCATGCATGCGCCTGTGTCTCTGGGAGAGGCCCTTCCTATGTTGGATTTTTCTGGGGCTGTTCTCCAAGAGTCTCTCACGCAAGGGAGACAACCGCACACATTCCAAAGGTTGCCAACTCAACCTTTGGTGCCCACGTGGGCAACCAAATGTCGTTGGTTAACATCTCCCACTTGTCCACAGAGGGCACAGTAAAATGTCAGTTGCTCACAAAGAGCAATTCATCTCTCGACACTTGTTCTCAATCTTACATACGACGAATGGAGTGAGCGACCTTACGAGAGTCGGCAAAATAAATGAGTAGTGATCTATTAAGTATCACCAAAACTAATAGATCACAATACTCCAAAGGAATCCCGTAGTACCCTAGATATCTTCAATATTCACCAGCTTTGACATCCTAGATCTCTTAAAAACTAGCGATGTCATCAAAACTCGAACGTTTTGTGCTCACGACTTTATCGCCACTAAGTCGACATAGTCCCTCGAGATATGAGCCACAAAACATTGTGTAATATTTAGATGTCTTTCTTGAGTTCTCATGTCAATTCAATTAGTCTTGACCGCTTTCCTAGTTATGTCCCGCTGGACTGTATCAACTATAGCCCTAAGGAGCATGCTAAAGTAGCGACATCAAGCTTCCTTCATAACATAGATCTCAAGTCCTAAGGGTACAGATGGACAACAATTATGATCCAAGAGCTCACACAATGATGAAATAGAGATCTCATTCATCATTCTCTTCAACGGTCGTTTTACGCACATGTGGTATGTACACATGCTATGGTGTTCTTCCATCATTATGGGCGTATCACATACAACATAATAAAAATACCATACGGTTCTTAGTCTAGCCACTCCCACTGCGGCTAACCCGAGTCTCGTGACATCTTATCATAAAACTCACAACCGACTTAATGAAGGTTTCACGGATTTGATTCTCATATCCTGTGATCGATCCAGAGGCATCTCATCCTAATTCAGTTTAAGGCGACAATAAAAAGAATATCTTCCTCGCTCTCATAGAGTCATAGATATACTTTATCTTGCTCGCTCTCATAGCGCCATAGATTACTTCTATCTTTCTCGCTCTCATAGCGCCATAGATAAAATTGTCTCATCTTGCTCGCTTTCTTAGTGCAAGGCGAATGACCAGTGTGAGGGGGTCCATTCAGAGCCTAGTGACACTTTTCTTGATGTGTAAAGTATTCCAACCATAGACACACATAAGGAAGGAAAACATAATTACTTAATTGTCAATAATATTGTGCACATTACAATTTACACAATCCCATATTTCTAATATGGGTTACAAATGCCTCCATGGGATTTGTTTAGTTAGTGGATCGGCCAACATATGGCCTGTTGAAATGTGTCAGAGAACCACCAACTCCTTTGCAACTAAATCCCGAATGTAGTGATAACGAATGTCAATGTGTTTGGTTCGCCCATGGTATTTGGGTCCTTAGCATAGGCCAAGGCCGATGTGCTATCAACATACAGCACCACCGCCTCCTTTGACAATTGTGTCATGGCCAATCGCTATAGGAAACTCTGCAACCAAACAGTCTCTTGACATGCAGCAGAACAAGCCACATATTCTGATTCCATGGTGGATAAAGCGATACACGTTTGTTTCTTGCTACACCAAGAATAGCCCCTCCACCTAACATAACACATAGCCTGAGGTGGATTTGCGCTCATCTTTATCACCAGCCCAATCAGCATCGCTGTAACCTCTCAATCTTAAGTCACCTCCTTTGTAACATAAGACAAGGTCCGAAGTACCACGGAGATATAAAAATCTCTTAACTGCCTTCCAGTGAACGAGACGGGATTACTTTGATAACGACTAACAAGGCCCACCGCAAAGCTAATGTCCGGCCATGTACATAACATGGATACATTAGGCTTCCAATTACAGCAGCATATGGCACATTAGACATTTCATTCTTTTCCTTATCAGTTTGTGGACATTGACTGATACATAAAACACAACTCTTATCAATTGGAGTATCGATGGGTTTGGAATAATGCATCCGAAATCGCTCAAGAATCTTATTTATATAAGTCTCCTGCGACAAACACAGAAGTTTATTCGAGCGATCTCTGGTGATTTTTATTCCCAGCATATAATTTGCTTCACCCATATCTTTTATCTCAAAGACAGAAGATAACCATTTTCGAGTAGCTTCAATAGATTCCATGTCATTTCCAGCAATAAAATGTCATCAACATATGACAAAATAAGAATCTTTTCGCCATACGTTTAACATACACACAATGGTCTTCTTCAATCAACTCAAAACCAAATGAGATAATAGATTTATGAAATCTAAAATACCACTGTCTAGACATTGTTTGAGGCCATAAATGAACGTTTGAGATGACAAACTTTGCGCTATTGTCCCTTTGCCTCAAAACTTCTGGTTGCACATATAAATTTCTTCGTCTAGTTCTCCATTGAGAAATGCTATTTTAACGTCCATCTGAAAAAGTTCTAAGTCTAAATGTGCAAAAATAGCTAGAATAAGGCGAACCGATGTGAATCTCACCACTGGGGAGAATGTCTCGATCGAATCTATACCCTCCTTTTGAGTATATCCCTTCGCCACAAGTCGTGCTTTATATTTGTCGATTGATCCATCCGCCTTGCATTTGACTTTGAAAATCCATTTATTTCCAATAGCATTACGCCCTGGAGGGAGGTCGACAAGTTCCCAAACCTGATTCTTACTCATAGAGTCCATCTCATCTTGCATTGCTTCCTTCCACTCTTTACTAGCAGATGAAGTTAATACTTCTTTAACAGAAGTAGGCTCATCATCATCAGCAAGCTGGCACACAAGAGCTTCCTCTTCAATCTCAAATCGACGACAAGGCATGTGTCCACGTTTGCTATAGCGTATCTGATCGTCTTGTTCTTCTATAGGTGTGCTCCCACTGGGCACAAAGCTCCCACTATCATGATCATCTCTACTATCCGGCGGCTTCCTGGTTAGGAACTAATTCCCTCCCTTCGCTGGAAGATGGTAGAACATCATTAGGGTCATCCAACTCATGGAGATCAAGACTCTTCCAGTGTCGCCGATACTAGGAAATTTTGTTTCTAAGAAAACAACATCTCGGATGTCTTTTTCTGTCATTCCTCCATTTGGATGTTGTCGTACATGACATAACCCTTAGAGCCTTCAGGATATCTTATAAAGATAAACTTTCTAGCTTTAGGGCCAAGTTTTCAAATGTGAGAGTGTCATGGACATATCCCGCTGAACCCCATGGGCGTAGATTATCTAAATTTGGTTTTTCACCACGCCATAACTCATAAGGGGTAGAAGGAACTGACTGTGAAGGTACAGGTTAAGGATGTAGGCCGCAGTCATTATAGCATCCCCCCAAAAAGATATTGGAAGGTTGGCATGCGCCATCATAGACCTAACCATATCTACAGTGTTCTATATCTCTCTGCAACACCATTTTGTTGCGGTGTATATGGAATAGTTAACTGTCTGCGTATTCCTTTTCTTCACATAAAGTTCGGAACTCATCCGAAAGATATCATGTCCTCGATCCGTCCGAAGAACTTTTATGGTTTACCTAATTGATTCTCAACCTCTGCCAAGAAGTGTTTGAAGCAATCTAACACTTCATAGCGGTGAGCGATCAAATAGACATATCCATATCGTGAATAATCATCTATAAATGTGAGGAAATAGGAAGCCCCTTGACGGGTCTTCACACTCATGGGTCCGCAAATGTCGGAGTTGATCAATTGTAAGAGTTCAGTGGCTCTCTTAACCTTTCGAAAGGCTTGCGACATGCCTTACCGGCTAAACATGATTCACACACAGGAAGATTGACTTTAGCGAGTGAGCCTAGTAAGCCTTCTCGAGCTAATCTTGTCATTCTATCTTGTCCTATGTGTCCTAGTCGAGCATGCCAAATTTTCGAATCAAGGTTATTATCAGTATTCACCACATAAGACATAGGAAAATATGATAATCCAAATCTAATTTAAACAAACCATCCATGAATAAAGCATGACCATATATAACATTGTTCAAACAATGTCAACTTGGTTGCTAGCAAAAGAAAAAGAGAAGTCTAATGCTAATAATGATGAGACTGATAGTAGATTATGTTGAACTCTAGGCGCATAGAGTACTTCATGGAGAGTTAAGACTCGTCCAGTCTTTAACTTGAGTTGATACACACCAACTCCAAGGACTTCCTCGCTGGAACCATTTCCTATGTATACTTTGCGATCCCGCTGAGATTCGGCGATAATCTACGAACCCTGCTCGATCTCTTGTTATGTGCTTGGTCGCTCTTGAATCCACTATCCATTCAGGTTTGTTCAAGCAACTAGGATATGCGAACAAACATGCACAGTTGGAGAGCAAAGAAATTGGAATACCTTTTTCGGCTCAATAATTCACGAGCGAAATGTCCCAATTGTCCACAATTATAGCATTGACTTTCGACTTGTCTCTCTTTCCATCGCGCTTGCCTCTTTGGCGCATCGGTCTCTGCCCCGCCTTAGAAGTGGATGCAACATTTTGCCTCTTCCTCTTGAAGTTCTTCTTTAGACCCTTTTGCCCTGTTGTCTGCCTCCCTGGGTGACAAGGGCAGTAGCGCGCATAGCTTCCTCGCGCTCAGCCTCTAACTCCACATGGCGAGAGATGTCAGAAAAATTATTAATACCCTCATTGTGAGTGAGGATTTATTTCATGTGAGTCCAAGAGTCTGGCAAAGATCTTATTACAACCTGCACCTGCTGCTCATCGGTGAGATCGTGACCTGCAGACTCAATCGCGGATCATGCTTGACATCATCCTTAGATGTCAGTCATGTTCTGACGGGGATCTTTCAGAGGGTCTCAAATTTCAAAACAAGAGCCCTTAACCTCGTGGTAGAGGTTCCTCCAAAAGCAATCTTCAAGTTATCCCACATATCCTTGGCAGTCTTACACTTTTCAAACTTGCCAATCAGATCATCCTGCATGCTGCTTAACAGTGTAAAGCGCATGCTGCGATCTTTGTTGAACCATGACTTGTAAGCCTCTTGATCTCTTCGATGTTGAGAAGTGTTGCCTTCTGCGGGAGGGGTCATGGACGTAGTAATGTGATCAAGCAACTCTTACTCGTTCAAGAGATATTGGATTTTTTGATGTCATATGTCATAGTTAGTGCCATCTAATTTATCCCCTTTTGTTAAGTCAGCAATAACATTCTTCGAGGCCATCGATGAATCACTACATTTAAGATAATAATGAGAAGACTAAGTTGACAATTCTACACATCAGTCTATTTGATCCAAAAATCTACACTATAATATTAATATTCTCCATATAATAAGATCGAAAGTAGACTTAGAGTACTACAGTCATCTCCCATTTATATAAGAATATTCAATATTATTAGGGTAATTTCGATCAAATAATGTAAAGGGAGAGGAACTAACATATCTCTCAATTTTTAAGCATGTATGTACTAAATGAATAGTCAAAAGAATTAACGACAACTAATCATGTTCAAAACATATTCAAATATTTTGAACAATAATAATCATGCATGTTCAAATAACAATTAATCATGTGTGTTTCAAACAACAATTAATCATGTATGTTTAAAACTCTCCTTTAATAAAGGGTTCAACACATGATTTTAAATCATCGGATCATACATAGATTGCTTAAATATAAAATGCATGAATAAATTTATTACATGGACTAATACAATTTATTGCATCGGATCATACAATATATCAAGATCAAACTAACTAATACAATTTATTGCATGAACTTAAATAAGACAATCTCATAATCATGAAGCTAATAATGATCCGAAGTAATAATAAAATCATGTCTAAAATTGTGATAACATCATAATAGCTAAAGCAAGTCTGAAGGCGAGCCAGAGTCATAGCACGGCACTGGGGAACATGCCGTATGTGACGTCAGACTCGTCGTACTGCCAATTTCATTATGGTGGCGACGAGAGACCGGGTCAGCATTCCCTGCTGGTCCACGTCCAATAATGCGGCTAAGTCGAGCTCGACCACGAGGTCCGCTCGGTAAAATCACATTAGAGCGGCATCTTGCAAGATGTCAAGTTCACGTCGCCGACGAGTCGACGCTCTCATACGGACATGTTCCACTAGAAAAGTGTGCCTGGGCATGGGTGGACCAGTACCCATGCGCTCAGCCAAGCCAACGTGTCCGCGTAGCGCCACGCCTGCACCCTCGCGAACCGTCACGCCTGCATGCATGGGACCACCCCTGCAAACTTCAAACTGGCCTGCATGGCTGCGAGGACCTCCGTGAACACCTCCGTGCACGCCAAGGCCGCGGTGGCCACGCCCGCTTGCATGACGGCCAGTGTCACTAACTGCATGTACGCTCCAGCCCATGTGGCCACACGTCGTGCGTCTACGCCAGCCGACCGCATGGTCAGTGTCACCGCGCCCACCCGCAAGGGTCTGCGCCACGTGATGTTCAGTCTGTCCCCACGTAATTTTAATTAATTACATATTTATTTTGGTGATAACAAAACCCTATTAAAAATATTCTAACACATATTTCATAAGTCTAAGTACAGGAAATATACCAAGGTCAAACAAGCCAATATTGGTAAGTATTACTTTCTGAAGCTTAATCATTTCAAGATCATATTTCTCTAAGTCCACACCGACCCCTGTTGAAAGCCACAACGATTCCGTATGTGTGTATCAATTTTAATAGAGCTATAACGATTTGATATCATAACATTTTTTATAAGACTAAGATATCATATGGTTTCAAACAAGTCGTTCCCGTAACGATTCTTTAAGTCATCACAACGATTTCTTTAGAGCTCATAACGATTTGCCTTGCGCAACGATTTCTTTAGAGCTCATAACGATTTGCCTTGCGCAACGATTTCTTTAGAGCTCATAACGATTTGCTTCACGCAACGATTTCTTTAGCACTCATAACGATTTGCCATGCGCAACGATTTCTTTAGAGCTCATAACGATTTACTTTCCATAACAATTTGTTAAGTGTTCATAACGATTTCTTCGTTGAACACATCGACTTGCTTTTCATAACAATTTGTTAAGTCTTCACAACGATTTCTTCGTTGAACACATCGACTTGCTTTTCATAACGATTTGTTAAGTCATCACAATGATTTCTTCGTTGAACACATCGATTTACTTTCCATAATGATTTGTTAAGTGTTCATAACGATTTCTTCATTGAACACATCGACTTGCTTTTCATAACGATTTATTAGTCTTCACAACGATTTCTTCGTTGAACACATCGATTTGCTTTCCATAACGATTTGTTAAGTGTCATAACGATTTCTTCGTTGAACACATCGACTTACTTCCATAATGATTTCTTCAATATTCATAACGATTCCTTTGATGAATACAACGATTTGCTCTCTATAATGACTTGTTGGTATTCATAACGATTCATAAGTCATATAGACAACGACTTTATGGTTTATATCGACTTGATATTTATCTTATCTCTTAAAGCGTTGAATAGTCAAAGTCTTCTCTTATTTGTCTGACTGCTGTGCATTTAATGAAGACAGAACGTATCTCTGCATGCATGCAGATGATATCTTTTCATTATCATGCATATTCTGTCAACATCTTTTAGAATAAGCTATTTGACATTACTATTTTGGTAAATATTCACATCAACGTTTACTGACAACAAGAGATAGCCTAGTTGTCTACTGTTCTAACATTTAATATGTACAGGGTCCTAAAGACAATCTGGCATACAACGTTGGACTATATAGACGCCAGAAGACCTTATCTCTTTGCGTGCTCAACTGGATAAAAGATTGTTGAAGCTTCCAATTGTCAAGCAGTCTAACGTCTACCAATCTAAGAGACAATGGTTTCATCAACGGCCGTATTTCAAATGGAAATATAAATACAAGACAGAAGATCAGAAGAAAAGGCGGAATGATGAACATACAAGCAATTCAAATCTTCTGATAGAATTCTGGAGCCAAGAACCTCATTCCTTCTCGTGTTGCTCTTTGCTCTCCACGCTGTAGTGAAAATATTGAGAGAGCTCGTGTAGTTCTGAGAGTCTACTGTGTTTCTAGCTCTTTTACTCTCAGTTCTGCTTGCTTCAGATCTTAGCTTGTTGAAGCTTGATCTAGGGGCTTGTTTTACTACTTTCTTTGGTGTGGTTGTTCCTTCTGTGTTGAAGGAAGACCTAGTAGAGCTTCCAAGGTGTTGTTGTTCCCTTCTGTTGTAAAGGAAGACCTGGTGGGGTATCCAGGGTGGTGTAATTCCCTTCGTGTGAAGGAAGACCAGCTGGGCTGGGTGTTGTAGTGTCCATAGGGGGACTATACCCTAGTTAGTGAAATCCTGAGTTGGTTCTCAGGGACTAGACGTAGGACTCCTAAGGAGAGGAGGTCCGAACCAGGATAATTTCTTGTGTTGTGTGGTTGTTTTTCTTGTGTGATTGCTCTTTGAACTACTGCTAACCTTCATCGAAGAACGTATTTGTGAATGTTTTAAGTACAGGTACTAATCAATATTTTTTAAAGACCCATGCACCCCCCCCCTCTGGGCTTGTCAAGTGGGCAACAAGTAGGGGTGAACACGGTTCGGTTCCGTCCGGGTTGACTCACTTTTTTGGTCAAACGAACCGAACTGAATCTTGAGGTCAACCCGAACCGAACCGAACCGGTCGGTTCGGTTCAAACCGAAGTGTAATATCTTTGAATCAGAAGCATGCTCTTGCCGTGTGGCCTAAGCGCTTGCCCTTTGGGTGCAGGTGGGGAGTTCGAATCTAGCTGTGGCATTATTTTTTGAAGCAAAATCCAGATTTGTCACCTTTTTTGATAAAAAAGTCTGTTTAACAAAGCCAGATTCGAACCCAAAACGTCGCAGGCGCGGCGCTTCCAGCACTGACCAACTGCGCTTACACATTGTTGTTGATTATAAACACATCTTATATATATATATTATATATTCGGTTTATTCGGTTTCACTTCGTGAAAACGAACTGAACTGTGTAAGAGCCCAAACTGAACCGACCGAACAGAACTGGCCAGTTCGGTTCGGTTTTTCGGCTTGAACCAAATTATGAACAGCCTAACAACAAGTGGTATCAGAGCGACTCTCTTCGACAAAGAAAGATCCAACGATCTAAAGAGTAAAGATCCATGGCAGCCCAATGTAACATTGAAGGTCAGTCTGTCAACCGACCCCCTTCTTTGATGGTGAAGATTATGCTTATTGGAAGACCAGAATGGAGTACTTCTTCAAGGTCACGACTATCAGATATGGTCAATAGTAGAAGAGGTGATCTCCTGGTCACAAATGAGAAAGCTTAGTGGACAGATGATGATAGGATAAAGATCTCCTTAAACTGTAAGCTAAGAGTATTCTGTGCTGTGCACTAAGCAAAAAGGAATTCAACAGAGTTTCAGCTTGCAAATCTGCAATGGAGATGTGGGAAAAACTTAGAATTACCTATGAAGGCACAGACAAGGTGAAGGAAACAAGAATTGATATTCTTGTTACTCAATATGAAAGATTTCAGATGCAATCAGGTGAGTCTATAACTCAAATGTTCAGTAGATTCACAGATATCACAAATGGGTTAGCCGGACTAGGAAACACCTATGAATGGGAGACATGGTGAGGAAAATTCTTAGATCCCTACATCTTCATGGACTCCCAAAGTTACAGCCATTAAAGAAGCTAATGATCTAAAGAGAATGTCTTTGGAAAAGCTCATTGGGTCCCTTATGGCCCATGAGATAAACATGGAGAGATTAGGAGAATCCTCCAGCAGAAAGAAGCAGTCATATGCTCAAGGCTGATGAAGAGTCGTCAGAAGAATCACTGGACAACAGTGAGAACAGCAAGGACAGTAATGATGAAGAAGCTGTTGTCCAGAAGACTACAACGAATTCTAGCCAAAAAGAAGAAGTTTCAATTTGGTAGAAGATTCTTCAAGAAAAATAAAGAGTTTAAGAAGCCAGAAGGAAAAGATCTGAAGAAAGGAGAACCTACATGTTATGAGTGCAAAAAACCTAGACATATCAAGGCAGAGTGTCCAAACCTTAAGAAAGATGGACACAAGAAGAAAGATAACTTCAGATGATTCAAGAAATACAAGAAGAAGGCAATGGCAGCCGCATGGGAAAACAGCAGCGACTCAAACAGTGAGTCAAGCTCAACCAGTGATGTGAAGAAGAAGCCAACTTGGCTTTCATGGCAAATACAGATGATAAGGTAACATCTGATTCCTCCTTTGATTTCTGCAATGATTCTGATTCTGATAATTTAGAGGATGCATTCAATGAACTATATGATAAATATAGAGATGTATTTAAATTAGTGAAAGTTAGTAAGAAAAACATTACTTGTTTAGAGAATACAAACTCAGATCTAAAATCTGAAAATGAGCAACTAGAAAAATAGTTAACTGAACTTAAAAGAAGAAATGAGTTATTATGTGAAGATCTAAAGGATAAGAATGAACAAATAATAAATTGGAAAAACAGGCAGGCACAGATGAACTGAAAACAGAAATAAAATCATTAATAGATGAAAATAAGAAATTATCTAGCACATTGGAAAAATTCACAAATGGTAAAAACTCCCTCATATTAAAAGGTGCTAGAAGATCAGGTAAGAAGAAAAATCCATTGGGATATATACCCAGATAATGAAGAAACCATAGTTTATCCTAAAATATATCCAACGCCTAAATTTGTACCGAACAAGACATGCATACATGGCAGATTTCAAATATATAGAAAAAATAACAAAAATGTTCTGCTGCAGTCACTGTAACAAGTTAGGACATATCATAACAACATGCCCAACAAGACATAAGAAATGGATAATCAAAGGTAAAATTAATGATACTAACCAATCAGGACCCAAAAGAATTTGGGTACCTAAAACTTGATGATTTTATTTCAGGGTAACACTCGAGCATCCAAATGGTATTTGGACAGTGGGTGCTCAAGGCACATGTCAGGTAATCGAAAGCTATTCTCCATCTACAAGCTGAAAAAGGAACAGTTACCTATGGAGACAATGGGAAAGGCACAGTGATTGGCAGTGGTTCTGTGAGCAACAAAGGAAAGATAGTCATTGAAGATATATGCTTGTCAAAGGGCTGAAGCACAATCTCATCAGCATCAGCCAGCTTTGTGACAGAGGTCATCAGATTCAGTTTTAAGAGTCAAAGTGCAGCATATTAAGGATGGAGCAGTAATTTTTGAAGCCAATAGAGAGAAGAACCTGTATGCACTTCATCTTGAAGAACTCAAGGATCAAGATGTTTGTTTGGCAGCAAACAAGGATCAATCAACTAAACAGTGGCACAGAAGACTGGACATTGCAGCATAGACGGTATGAGAAACTACTAAAGAAGAATCTTGTGGAAGGTCTGCCAAAGGTCAGCACAAAATTGGATGGTGTCTGCAGACCTTGTGCCAAGGGAAAACATGTTAAGAATTCCTTCAAGTCAAAGACTGTAGTGACAACCTCAAAACCCTTAGAACTCCTTCATATAGATTTATTTGGCCAATGAGAACCACCAGTCTTGGATGAAAGAATTTCGATTTGTTATAGTTGATGATTATTCCAGGTTTACTTGGTGTCATTTCTAGAACATAAAGATGATACTTTTGAAAGCTTTAGCAAGAAGGTTCAGAAAGACAAGAAATTCAGTATTATTAGTATTCGATCAGATCATGGAAGTGAATTTCGCAAAGTTCTGTGAAAATGAAGGGATTGAACATAATTTCTCAGCACCAAGGACACCACAGCAAAATGGAGTTGCTGAGAGGAAGAATAGAACTATATTGGACATGGCAAGAACAATGTTGTCAGAATATAATTGTCAAGATACTTTTGGGCTGAAGCAGTGAACACAACAAGCTATATTATCAACAGAGTAATGATCAGGCCAATCCTAAAGAAGACTACATACGAACTGTTTAAAGGAAAGAAGCCAAAGATCAGCCACTTTAGGACATTTGGATGTCCTTGCTTCATTCACAATAATGGAAAAATGGACATTGGTAAGTTGGATGCCAAATCAGATGAAGGTATCTTCATGGGGTATGCTTCTAAACCCAAGGTTATAGAGTATTTAACAAATGTACCTTATTAATTGAACAGTCTGTGCATATTATTTTTGATGAGACTAACCCTTCCTTGAGAAAGGAAGAAGATAGTGACAATGATGATGCAGACAAACTGTCCAAGAAATAAAGGATACCTCAATTGAAGATAGGGATGATCCACCTCTGGAAGACTTGCAACAACAAGATATTACACATGAAAATCTTCCAAAGGAGTGGAGAAACAAGAAAGATCACCCACCTGAGAACATTATTGGTGATCCATCTGTAGGGGTAAGAACAAGAGTAATGTAATTCCTTGTGATTACCTAGCATTTGTTTCTCAAATAGAGCCTAGGACAGTCAATGAAGCTCTTACTGATGAATCCTGGATTATAGCCATGCAAGATGAACTAAATCAGTTCAAGAGAAACCAAGTATGGTCACTTGTTCCCAGACCATCAGACCATCCAGTTATTGGCACCAAATGGGTGTTCAGAAATAAATTGGATGAGGCTGGTGTAATCTTAAGAAACAAGGCCAGATTGGTGGCTCAAGGCTATTCCAAGAGGAAGGCATAGATTTTGATGAAACCTATGCACCTGTGGCTAGACTTGAGGCTATCAGAATATTACTTGCATATGCATCTCTCTAGATTAAAACTATTTCAAATGGATGTTAAATCTGCATTTCTGAATGGTTTTATTAAAGAGGAAGTTTATGTAGAACAGCCTCCAGGTTTTGATGATTTAGAATTTCAAATCATGTTTTTAAACTTTACAAGGCTCTATATGGCTTAAAGCAAGCACCTAGAGCCTGGTATGAAAGGCTTAGTTCTTTTCTTCTAAACCATGGTTTCAATAGAGGCCAAGTAGATAGTACTCTTTTATAAAGTCAAAAGTCAAGCACATACTACTAGTTCAAATTTATGTAGATGACATTATTTTTGCTTTACTGATGAATCCCTTTGCAAGTATTTTGAAAGATTGATGATGTAGGGAGAGTTTGAGATGAGCATGATGGGGGAGCTCAATTATTTCTTGGACTACAAATCAAGCAAGGAAGAGATGGCACCCACATCTGTCAAGCAAAATACACCAAAGAGCTTTTGAAGAAATTTAGTTTTGAGAACACAAAGCCACTCTCAACACCAATGAGTACATCTACAAAGATGGATAGTGACAAGGATGGTAAGAAAGTACATCAAAAGATCTACAGAGGTATGATTGGTTCATTACTTTACTTAACGGTCAGTAGACCTGATATTCTATTCAGTGTATGCATGTGTGCTAGGTATCAAGCTGATCCTAGAGAATCTCATTTAATCTCTGTAAAAAGAATATTTAGATATTTAGCTAGAACTCATGACTTAGGTCTGTGGTATCCAAAATCTTGTGAAATTAATTTAGTAGGATACTCTGATGCTGACTATGCTGGATGCAAAGTAGATAGAAAAAGCACCAGTGGTTGTTGTCAATTTCTTGCAGAGTGTTTGATATCCTGGTCCTCAAAGAAACAAAATTCTGTGGCACTGTCTACAGTTGAAGCTGAGTACGTGGCTGATGGAAGTTGTTGTACACAACTCCTATGGATAAAGCAACAACTTGAGGATTTTGGACTAAATATCAAATCAATTCCACTATTGTGTGACAACACCAGTGCTATCAATCTCACCAAAAATCCAGTCCAGCATTCAAGGACCAAACATATTGAGGTTAGATATCATTTTATTCATGATCATGTAGCAAATGGTAACATTGAAATATCTTTTATTGACACAAATGGTTAGTTAGCAGATATTTTCACAAAAGCCTTACCTGAGAGAGATTTACGTCTCTTAGAAGGGAATTGGGCATGTGTAATTTGTGAAGAGATTTCTGTTTAAAACTGGCATATAAATTTCCAGAATTAAGTAAGTTTTCCCTCCATGGTCTTAAGCAAAAGTAATTTAAATTATCTTTCTGGGCCGCTCTCTTTATAAAGTATGTTGAGTTGGTCAAACTCATTTGTCATTTTCTGCCACCTTTTGGCGCCTCACTTTTCGGTATAGCATTTATTTAACTCCGAAAATCGATGTGGGAATGATTCATCTCCTATCTTCTACCTTTTTCCCTCTTTCGTCTGGTTGCCTGAGCCGATGCCCTAACGACTTCGACACCGACTCTCTGCAAATTTGAAGCCCTTCACCTCTTCCGCGAAGATTTCTTGAGGGCTTTCACTTCTGCCACCATCTCCTCCGTTCTGAAACCCTCCTCCACTGAAATCCATGGCCACACCAGTTGTTTCGGCAGTCTTGGGGGCTACGGCGCTGAGTACCTCTCTCCTGAGCAGCAGGAAAGGTTCACGTTCGTGAAGACCAAGCTTTGTGGAAATAAGGCAGTGGATGTAGCTGATCTTGAGAAGAACGGCATGCACAACATAGTGGCCGCAGTGAGAAGAACGCAGTGGACAATCATTTCGACCTTCTCTGAGGTAAGCTATCCAGACCTTGTGAAGGCGTTCTACATTTACTTGAAATCAGAGGCAGATGGGTCCCTGACATCTTCAGTCAAGGGAACCTCGATCAAAATTGATTACAATCTTCTGAAGATTCTGTTTGATGTAAGTTCGACTGGTCACAATGAATCCACACTGTGGATACCCAGGTCAAGGGTCTCGGAATCATTGGTCCTGAATTCCGGTTGAGAGATGGGAAAATCGATATCAATCAGTTGAATGCTTTCAACCGACTTCTGCACTTTATTGTTTGTCAAATTCTAGTTCCTAGAAGTGCGACTTTTTCAACCTGTACCAAGGCAAATTCGGATATGATGTTCTGGGCCATATAGAACAAGGAGATTAACATGGCCGAAGTGATGATAGAGAGGATGAAGTTTGCTCGTGATCAGATTTGGGACACCAAGAGTAAGCTCAATGTATCTTTGCCTTATGCTCACTTGCTCACCAAGGTTTTCAAACACTTTGGTGTTGACCTGTCTGGGGCAGTAGTTGAGAAGATGGGCCAGAGCATTAGGTCCAGAAATCTTAGAAAAAGTGGTTTCTCAATCATTAATGGTGTATGGACCAAGACCTCAGTGGCTGAGGGTGAGGCTATATTTAGCGAAGCCCCTGAAGTCCAGCCAAAGGAAGTGGTAGCACCAGCAGCAGTGGCAGTAGCAGCACCAGTGACCGCATCAGAAGCAGAAGTAGCAACAGCAGCAGCAGTGACATCAGATGCACCAGAATCAAATTCAACTCAAGCAGCAATTTTTAAGACAGAATTTTTAGCAGCACCAGTAGCAGGAGTACCAGCTGAAGTTGCATCCGCAGCAGAAGAGGCACCAGAATCATCAGTTGCAGTAGAATTGGAAGAGAAAGTGCAGAGGAAGTCTTAGTGGCACCAGCAGGAGCTGTAGTGGAAGAAGTGTGGCATCCGGCCACCTTGAAGACGCAGCTGTAGAAGATGCTCCCAGCCATGAGGAGCAAAATGTTAGTGAGCCTCAAATATCAGAATCCGTGGCATGGGCCACAATGTTGAAGTACTTATGATGGAAGAAGCTCCATTCAGAGGGAGCAAGGAAGTATTGCAGAAGATGCTCCTATTGAGGGGGAGCAGTCTATCAGCCCAAATATCCCAGAAGAAAACTCTGTACCAATGGCAGATGTCTTTGGTTTAGGCACTTCATTGGAAGGAAATGAAGGCATACCTAGGGGGAGAGCACTGAAAACCCCCCAGAAGAACATTTCCGAGATGGGGAAATGGCTAGCTCCTCAGAATCTGATGAGGATGCCAATATTGATGAAGTACATGCTCCTGTGAACCAAGCCAAGGAGAAAAGGAAGGAAGTTGCTCCAAAACTTCCTCTTCTTGCAGATGCTCCATATCAAAGGACCCAGAGGCAGAAGATTGTGATACAACTGAAGCTGTCATGGAAGACTAGATGTTCAAGGAGAAATCCTGTGCTCTTTGCAGTCCGATGTCAATTCAATTTTCATGAGCCAGGCCTCCACCTCAAAAGAGTTGTTACAAGTAAGGAATGCAATGAAATGGTTCAATAAGGAAATGGGATCCATGAAGGCCTTATTTCAGAAGTTCTGCAAGCCATAAAAGCTCAAGCACCTCCATCTTCTGAGCCTCCTACTACATCAGCTGCAGAAATGGAAGGGCCATCTGTGGTTCAGAAGAAGTACCTTTGGAGTCAGGGCCATCCGGGCCCTCAGTTCAGGAGCAAGGGCCATCAGGGCCTCCAGCTGAAGGGTCAGGACCATCCGAGCAGGCAGGGAACAAGCAGATTCCAGCAGAAAAACCTGTTGTAGATCCAGTACCCCAATTTCTTCTCCTTCTCAAACCCCTACTCCTCCATCTCCTCCTTCAGCCTCCACTGCTCCACCTGCACCTCCAACCATTAAGCAACCACAACCTAGAAACATCTCCTCACCAACACCTTTTTCCTCTCACTCCACCTCACCTCCTGCATCTTCAACACCCTTTCCTCCACCTCCTCCTATCTTTGAGGTTCCTCCAGCCTCATCATCAGCTGGCACTCCTCCTCTGGTCCCTCATCATCAGCTGGACCATCTCATCACACCTCTTCTCATCCACCATCCCTTTTCATCCTCATACTCCTCCCTCCTTCATCACCATCATCCCAGAAGGAGCTCAATTGATGGTCCCTATCTGAGCCCCATCAAAGACGAATTTGAGGACACCATTCTTGGCTTCTGTTCTCAAAGTTGGCGAGCATATTCATGTCTCTGATCCTTCCTGTCCTCCCTCTAAGAAAAGAAAAACCTCCTCTTCATCTTTCAATCCATTGTATCCTCCCTTGTGGTTTTCTCTCACAGAGGTCACTAAAAACAAGCCTCTCTACAGGGAATACCTCACCAAGGTTGTCTTTGCCACCCTCTTCAATCTTCCTTTCCTAAACCTTTCTGAACATCTTCACACCATCCTACCTTACACCTCTCTTACCAAGTTTGTAAGGAACAAGATCTTCTCTTCTGCTCAATCCTTCTCTGAAGAAGAAGGCACGCTCAAATAAAGTACTCTCTACAACAAGTTTCTCTCTGCCAGATCTGAAGTTTTTCCTCCCAGGGATCACTCTCTCACCTTGTCAGAATGGTTTCTGCTCCACCATTCCAACATCTGGGCTCCCTTCATCCAGAAAGAGATCAAGCTGATCAGGCAATTCAAGATGTTTAATGATTATAGGTATCTTCATCGTTTACCTGAAGTCCAGCTCAGTCAGTTCAGGAAAGCCATCCAAAATCTTGGATCTGAGCATGGCACTGCAGCAATTCAAGTGGACTTTGCTACTCTTCAGCTGCCAGAGGCTACATATCTTCCTCCTCTTCACTCTTTGCTCATGGATACACCAGTGGGCTCAGTTATTTTTGAACGTTTTACGAGAGTGATGGGCAGAATCAAAGTTCAGAAGGGCAGTGTGGTAGCTTTCCCCAGATTTATCTTTAGGGAGTACCACCTAGGCCACATCCGTGCTGAGATTCTAGCCCCTGCCTTGTCAGAATGTGAAAGACTGACACCTGCAGGGTGGGCCAAGTTCTATCCCTTATCTGCTCAGCAATTGTCGGATACAAATGCTACCTTAGCCAGGGAAGGCCGCCCTCCAATCTCAGCTGCAACCTTTCTAGACATGAATTCCCTCCATCTTGTAAATGATCCTCTTCAAATTTGGGTGGAAAGGTACAAAGTCTATGTCGCCATGCGCCAGGAATTGAAGCATAGGCAGATCTTCTATCCTGTTTCCCTTAATCAGTTTCTTGCTTGTGCTAGCTTTGGAAAAGTCACCTACTACAAGGTATCCTTGGATAGAGATCCGTACCATGATTTCCTTGAAGCTCAGTTGGTCCTTCACCTCAAAAGAATGGCTCCCTCTATGGGACCAAATATTCTGTTGGCCCTAGACCCTTCAAAACTTACTTTGAGAAGCAGGAAGAGCAGGCCTGAGAGATTATTTTTCATTTTGCCTCTCTTTTATCCCCTGCTTATTACTTACCTGTACCTCCTCAGAATGAATGAACTACATTTCTTGTCTCTGCTTTTCTTTTCTCTTCATTCTTTGTCTCAGATTACCTTTTTGCTTAATGACAAAAAGGGGGAGAAAAATACTTAGCATGTCTGAAATACATTCACAAATATTCTTTTTTTACTATTCATGCTTATTGTTAAGGGGAGAAAAATACTTCTGCAAATATTTAGATTATTTACTCTTGCTTATTGTTAAGTTTTGTCATCACCAAAAGGGGGAGATTGATGTTCAGTCTGTCCCCATGTAATTTTAATTAATTACATATTTATTTTAGTGATTAACAAAAACTTATCAAAAAGTTCTAACACATATTTCAAGTCTTAAGTACAGGAAATATACCAAGGTCAAACAAGCCAATATTGGTAAGTATTACCTTTCTGAAGCTTTAATCATTTCAAGATCATATTTCTCTAAGTCCACACCGACTCCTGTTGAAAGCCACAACGATTTCCTTATGTGTGTATCGATTTCAATAGAGCTATAACGATTTGATATCATAACAATTTCTTTATAAGACTGAGATATCATGTGGTTTCAAACAAGTCGTCCGTAACAATCTTTAAGTCATCGCAACGATTCTTTAGAGTCATAACTATTTGCCTTGCGTAACGATTCTTTAGAGCTCATAACGATTGCTTCGCGCAACGATTCTTTAGCGCTCATAACGATTTGCGGTGCAACGATTCTTTAGAGCTCATAACGATTTGTTAAGTGTTCATAACGATTTCTTCGTTGAACACATCGACTTGCTTTTCATAACGATTTGTTAAGTCTTCACAACGATTTCTTCGTTGAACACATCGACTTGCTTTTCATAACGATTTGTTAAGTCTTCACAATGATTTCTTCGTTGAACACATCGATTTGCTTTCCATAATGATTTGTTAAGTGTTCATAACGATTTCTTCATTGAACACATCGACTTGCTTTTCATAACGATTTATTAAGTCTTCACAACGATTTCTTCGTTGAACACATCGATTACTTTCCATAACGATTTGTTAAGTGTTCATAACGATTTCTTCGTTGAACACATCGACTTGCTTTCCATAATGATTTCTTCAGTATTCATAACGATTCCTTTGATGAATACAACGATTTTCTCTCTATAATGACTTGTTGGTATTCATAACGATTTCATAAGTCATATAGACAACGACTTTATGGTTTATATCGACTTGATATTTATCTTATCTCTTAAAGCGTTGAATAGTCAAAGTCTTCTCTTATTTGTCTGACTGCTGTGCATTTAATGAAGACAGAACGTATCTCTGCATGCATGCAGATGATATCTTTTCATTATCGTACATATTCTGTCAACATCTTTTAGAATAAGCTATTTGGCATTGCTATTTTGGTGAATATTCACATCAACATTTACTGACAACAAGAGACAGCCTAGCTGTCTACTGTTCTAGCATTTAATATGTGCAGGGTCCTAAAGACATTTTGTCATACAACGTTGGACCATATAGACGCCAGAAGACCTTATCTCTTTGCGTGCTCAACTGAATAAAAGATTGTTGAAGCTTCCAATTGTCAAGCAGTCTAACGTCTACCAATCTAAGAGACAACAGTTACTTCAACGGTCGTATTTCAAATGGAGATATAAATACAAGACAGAAGATCAGAAGAAAAGGCGGAATGATGAACGTACAAGCAATTCAAATCTTCTGATAGAATTCTAGAGCCAAGAACCTCATTCCTTCTCGTGTTGCTCTTTGCTCTCCACACTGTAGTGAAAATCTTGAGAGAGCTCGTGTAGTTCTGAGAGTCTACTATATTTCTAGATCTTTTACTCTCAGTCCTGCTTGCTTCAGATCTTAGCTTGTTGAAGCTTGATCTAGGGGCTTGTTTTTACTGCTTCTTTGTGTGGTTGTTCCTTCTGTGTTGAAGGAAGACCTGGTAGAGCTTTCAGGGCGTTGTTGTTCCCTTCTGTTGTGAAGGAAGACCTGGTGGGGTATCCAGGGTGGTGTAATTCTTTCGTGTGAAGGAAGACCAGCTGGGCTGGGTGTTGTAGTGTCCATAGGGGGACTGTACCCTAGTTAGTGGAATCCTGAGTTGTTACTCAAAGACTGGACGTAGGACTCCTAATGAGAGGAGGTCCGAACCAGGATATTTCTAGTGTTGTGTGGTTGTTTTTCTTGTGTGATTGCTCTTTGAACTAACTGTTACTAACTTTCATCGAAGAAGAACGTATTTGTGTGAATGTTTTAAGTACAAGTACTAATCAAAATTTTTTAAAGACCCATTCACCCCCCCTCTGGGCTTGTCAAGTGGGCAAACACCACGCGCCCGCCTGGCCGTGGTCGCGGGGCCTGCTCACGCCGCGTGGCCGCGGTCCCCGCACTGACCCGCCTGGCCGTGGGCGTCGCCTCTGCGTGGGTGCGCTGCTGCGGGCGTGGCCACACTGGCCCGCCTGGCCAGGGGCCACGCGGCCTGCCGCAAGGGTGCGGTCAGCGTGCCCACCGCGCTGACCGCCTGTGCGCGGTCAGCGCTCCTCCCGTGAGGCCGCTGTCAGTGCGGAGGCCCGCCTGTACGCGGCCTGCCACAAGGCCTGCCGCGAAGTCACGTGCTGGCCGCAAGGCCTGGGTCAAGGCGGTTGTCCACGTCAGTTGCAGATCGTCAGTACGGTCTTCATGGCGGCGAGCTGCATGGCGACCGTCCGCATCACCGGCAGACGCACGAACCGCGCCTCCGTGTTGAACGTCGTCCGGACGTGACGAGGGAGAACTTTGCACTGCTATAATGTAATCTCGTGCAGCCATCAGTCGCCGAAATCTAATGGCGCCACGGACTCCTGCGAGGGTGTCGGGCCGGTGCCAACCACGCTATCTCCATCATCATCCGTAGAGATCTCCGTCAGTTCGAAATCATCTTCTTCCATTGCGGCAAGTTCTTGCGCATGGAGATCATCGACGACATCGTGGAGAGAGGAACGTGATTGCTCTGATACCAATGTGGATCTTGAACGAGGTGTTTACCTCGTGCATTGCGGAATGTCGTAGGATCGGGAAGAAGTCTAAGAGTCTTCTTCGTGATTTCCTCGCTCCAAACGTCCTCGAGAACCGGTGGTGATGTCCTGTGTGAGAAGTCTTGTGCTGCGTGTGTGTGAGAGAGAGAGAGAGGGGAGACTTGCGTAGATTTCTGTCCTAGAGAGAGAGAGTGCTATCTGCATGCATGCGCCTGTGTCTCTGGGAGAAGCCCTTTCTACGTTGGATTTTTCCTGGGGCCTGTTCTCCAAGTGTCCCTCACGCAAGGGAGACAACCGCACATCCAAAGGTTGCCAACGCAACCTTTGGTGCCACGTGGGCAACCAACTGCCGTTGGTTAACATTAATGATACATTCATATAAATTTAATAAAATTATTCGGTGAAAAATTATCTTCCCAATACAATTTTTTTTACCCAATAAAATCATAAGACTCTACTAAACATATGTTAGATCCATTCCTGATCATCACTAAGTTTCCTAAGAATGTATCCAGTTTCCCAAGGAGGAGGGAGGATTAGGGATCCGAAGCTTTTGGCATGTTCAACTGTCCTTGGCTGTTACGAATATGTGGAATATTTTTCATCGGTTTTCTTCAAGGGCCAGGTATGCCAGAAAGGGATTTTTGATGAAATCGCTTTCTAACGCAAAGATACATTCCCTGCGGGTTTCTCTAAGGAAGTTTTATGGTTGTTAAGCACCTAATATAGGAATAGGATAGATCACAATGGATATTAGGAGGTGGGGAATCTATTGATGTATTTAAGGGATACTTGGGTTGGGAACGCTCCTTTGTTAATGGTCCTTCCAGACCAGGTTGACTACTCAAAAGCGACTATTAAGGAGGTGTTCCAAGACCATATCATCGGCCGAGGAGTTATGTTGTCGTTCAGAACGTAATGGACAATGTTAGGCTGTCCAATGTTAAAATGCTTGTGTTTGGTGTTGAATTTTGAGATGTATATATCAGGAGGAGCATACAGATTCGATATAATTAATATGATTAAAATAGATGATAGAGAGTGAAATCGCAGGTATGTAAATTCGAGGGTCGAAGTGCGGTGTTATTTTTTTAAAAGTAGTTTCACCCCTACCACAGTAGAATAAGATGATGACGAACTCCTTCTAAAATAAGACAACTTAACACCACTGCGGTACAAAAATACATTTCAAATCACATCATAAATATTTCTTAGATCGGTTGTTAACTCTCAAATTCTACTGTGGAGAAGTCATAGGAAGAACATAAACTCAAGAGAGAAAATGCTGAAGTAGAGAGAAAAAGAGAGATCCCACTCTCCCTTCTCATCCTATTTCAGTAATACCTTCATTAAGGAAGGCGACTGATTTGGGCACACAAGATGCGAAATAGCGGAATTCAAACGGTCAATTAAAGATCAATATGTAAACAAAAAAAAAATCATGTAGATAGCTAATTAGATCTCCACGCGCTCTTGAAATAAGATCCAAAACTCACAAGTTCAAATAGGCCAATCTCCATAGCTTTACCTTGATGATCACATCTCCATTGAAAGGAAACAATCATATAAAGGGAGAGGAAGTTTTTATCAACTTCTAATATGAGATCAGCCACAAGAAATAGTCTAACATGAAGTGAAAACCTCACTAAGAACTCTTTTTAGAGTTCACCAAATCAAAAATACAATTTTAAATTGAAGTCTAAAGATTCCAACATTTGGATGGGCACGGCGGATGGGTGTTATTCTGTGAAGTCTGGGTTATCAACTAGCCAGGCCAAGAGGTATCTTTGGCCCTGATCTGGTGAAACTTTGGCACTCTAAATTTAATCCTAGAGCGTCACTGTTCTGTTCGTGCTATCCCTACAGATGATTGAATTAGGGACTGTGGTGTTCAGCTGCCTTCACGTTGCTCTTGTTGCAGGTTTCGTAAAAATGAAGCCATGGATCATCTTTTTATCTCTGGTGAGTTGGCCGCCTCACTGTGGCATTGGATAATCCCATTTAAGGTTGTGCTTCATAAACATATATATTACTACTCACTACTGGAGCTTCATCTCAAACACAAACTCTAGTACACCATTTGGTTTTGTTTCTATGTATGCCTTTATTCTAATGCTCTGGGAGGTGTGGAAAGCTAAGTGTGCCTATCGTTTTGACTCAAAGCGAAAATGATTTCAAAAGATCTGTGCTGACATCCACTTCGTTATTTTTGTGGCTATTATCTAAAAAATCACCTTCAAGTGTTCCTCATCGCCTGATCAGGATAAGATTTTGGAAGCTTTTGGCTTCAAGCCTACTGTCAAACTGAAATATACACTAATGGTCAAATGGATTCCTCCACCGACAGGCCTGTTTAAAACATAGATGGGGATTGCAAAGGAAATCTCAGAATTTGTGGCGGTGGTGGTTGTATATAATGTATAAGGGATGCGAATGGTGAGATCAAGCTGGCGTTTTGCCATTCACTATGGTCAAGGACATAGTCTTCTGGTGGAGATGCGGGCTTTCTCATGGACTTAGGCTAGCGGCTGTGCATGGTTATCATATGTCTATGTTTTCTCGAACTCTATAGTCCTAGTTTTTCCATGTACTCTAATTCTTGTTCTTTCTTGGGATTCTTATGGTGGTGGAGGGAATCTATGACATACATCATGGAGAACGGATTAGGTTTCGGCATGTTTATAAGTCAATAGGGTGGGAGATACACTTGCTTCTTATGCATGTGGTGTGGTGTTAATATTTTTTCAAAAAAAAGGTGTTAATATTTTTTTTCACAGATTTTTCTCTATGCCAATTTCTTGTAAAGGCTCGGTGGTACTTGATAAAATCGGTCTTCCTTTCATTTGACTGATGTAGTTGTCTTGTAATTCAGGAGTATGCCCCCACAGTTGCTATAATTTGTATGTCATTAAATAAAATAAGATTAGATGATCGTGTGCTGGAGTGAAAATATTCTCCTTTCATAAGAGAGTAAAATGTGCACTCTTTTAGTTCATAGATTTTGAAGATCATTCCTTTGCCAAAAAAAAAAAAGAAGAAAAAAAAAGATAATCTCTCCACAATAGACCAATATCACGAAGGGAAATACTTGTCACCTATTTTATGGGCAACAATATTACTCCATCGGCTCCAAAACATAATGAGGGCCCGT